>CAKOGD010000008.1:17500-32500 GCA_933228885.1 Leistus spinibarbis | reverse complement strand
TTTAGTTTTAGTTTTAGTTTTAGTTTTAGTTTTAGTTTTAGTTTTAGTTTTAGTTTTAGTTTTAGTTTTAGTTTTAGTTTTAGTTTTAGTTTTAGTTTTAGTTTTAGTTTTAGTTTTAGTTTTAGTTTTAGTTTTAGTTTTAGTTTTAGTTTTAGTTTTAGTTTTAGTTTTAGTTTTAGTTTTAGTTTTAGTTTTAGTTTTAGTTTTAGTTTTAGTTTTAGTTTTAGTTTTAGTTTTAGTTTTAGTTTTAGTTTTAGTTTTAGTTTTAGTTTTAGTTTTAGTTTTAGTTTTAGTTTTAGTTTTAGTTTTAGTTTTAGTTTTAGTTTTAGTTTTAGTTTTAGTTTTAGTTTTAGTTTTAGTTTTAGTTTTAGTTTTAGTTTTAGTTTTAGTTTTAGTTTTAGTTTTAGTTTTAGTTTTAGTTTTAGTTTTAGTTTTAGTTTTAGTTTTAGTTTTAGTTTTAGTTTTAGTTTTAGTTTTAGTTTTAGTTTTAGTTTTAGTTTTAGTTTTAGTTTTAGTTTTAGTTTTAGTTTTAGTTTTAGTTTTAGTTTTAGTTTTAGTTTTAGTTTTAGTTTTAGTTTTAGTTTTAGTTTTAGTTTTAGTTTTAGTTTTAGTTTTAGTTTTAGTTTTAGTTTTAGTTTTAGTTTTAGTTTTAGTTTTAGTTTTAGTTTTAGTTTTAGTTTTAGTTTTAGTTTTAGTTTTAGTTTTAGTTTTAGTTTTAGTTTTAGTTTTAGTTTTAGTTTTAGTTTTAGTTTTAGTTTTAGTTTTAGTTTTAGTTTTAGTTTTAGTTTTAGTTTTAGTTTTAGTTTTAGTTTTAGTTTTAGTTTTAGTTTTAGTTTTAGTTTTAGTTTTAGTTTTAGTTTTAGTTTTAGTTTTAGTTTTAGTTTTAGTTTTAGTTTTAGTTTTAGTTTTAGTTTTAGTTTTAGTTTTAGTTTTAGTTTTAGTTTTAGTTTTAGTTTTAGTTTTAGTTTTAGTTTTAGTTTTAGTTTTAGTTTTAGTTTTAGTTTTAGTTTTAGTTTTAGTTTTAGTTTTAGTTTTAGTTTTAGTTTTAGTTTTAGTTTTAGTTTTAGTTTTAGTTTTAGTTTTAGTTTTAGTTTTAGTTTTAGTTTTAGTTTTAGTTTTAGTTTTAGTTTTAGTTTTAGTTTTAGTTTTAGTTTTAGTTTTAGTTTTAGTTTTAGTTTTAGTTTTAGTTTTAGTTTTAGTTTTAGTTTTAGTTTTAGTTTTAGTTTTAGTTTTAGTTTTAGTTTTAGTTTTAGTTTTAGTTTTAGTTTTAGTTTTAGTTTTAGTTTTAGTTTTAGTTTTAGTTTTAGTTTTAGTTTTAGTTTTAGTTTTAGTTTTAGTTTTAGTTTTAGTTTTAGTTTTAGTTTTAGTTTTAGTTTTAGTTTTAGTTTTAGTTTTAGTTTTAGTTTTAGTTTTAGTTTTAGTTTTAGTTTTAGTTTTAGTTTTAGTTTTAGTTTTAGTTTTAGTTTTAGTTTTAGTTTTAGTTTTAGTTTTAGTTTTAGTTTTAGTTTTAGTTTTAGTTTTAGTTTTAGTTTTAGTTTTAGTTTTAGTTTTAGTTTTAGTTTTAGTTTTAGTTTTAGTTTTAGTTTTAGTTTTAGTTTTAGTTTTAGTTTTAGTTTTAGTTTTAGTTTTAGTTTTAGTTTTAGTTTTAGTTTTAGTTTTAGTTTTAGTTTTAGTTTTAGTTTTAGTTTTAGTTTTAGTTTTAGTTTTAGTTTTAGTTTTAGTTTTAGTTTTAGTTTTAGTTTTAGTTTTAGTTTTAGTTTTAGTTTTAGTTTTAGTTTTAGTTTTAGTTTTAGTTTTAGTTTTAGTTTTAGTTTTAGTTTTAGTTTTAGTTTTAGTTTTAGTTTTAGTTTTAGTTTTAGTTTTAGTTTTAGTTTTAGTTTTAGTTTTAGTTTTAGTTTTAGTTTTAGTTTTAGTTTTAGTTTTAGTTTTAGTTTTAGTTTTAGTTTTAGTTTTAGTTTTAGTTTTAGTTTTAGTTTTAGTTTTAGTTTTAGTTTTAGTTTTAGTTTTAGTTTTAGTTTTAGTTTTAGTTTTAGTTTTAGTTTTAGTTTTAGTTTTAGTTTTAGTTTTAGTTTTAGTTTTAGTTTTAGTTTTAGTTTTAGTTTTAGTTTTAGTTTTAGTTTTAGTTTTAGTTTTAGTTTTAGTTTTAGTTTTAGTTTTAGTTTTAGTTTTAGTTTTAGTTTTAGTTTTAGTTTTAGTTTTAGTTTTAGTTTTAGTTTTAGTTTTAGTTTTAGTTTTAGTTTTAGTTTTAGTTTTAGTTTTAGTTTTAGTTTTAGTTTTAGTTTTAGTTTTAGTTTTAGTTTTAGTTTTAGTTTTAGTTTTAGTTTTAGTTTTAGTTTTAGTTTTAGTTTTAGTTTTAGTTTTAGTTTTAGTTTTAGTTTTAGTTTTAGTTTTAGTTTTAGTTTTAGTTTTAGTTTTAGTTTTAGTTTTAGTTTTAGTTTTAGTTTTAGTTTTAGTTTTAGTTTTAGTTTTAGTTTTAGTTTTAGTTTTAGTTTTAGTTTTAGTTTTAGTTTTAGTTTTAGTTTTAGTTTTAGTTTTAGTTTTAGTTTTAGTTTTAGTTTTAGTTTTAGTTTTAGTTTTAGTTTTAGTTTTAGTTTTAGTTTTAGTTTTAGTTTTAGTTTTAGTTTTAGTTTTAGTTTTAGTTTTAGTTTTAGTTTTAGTTTTAGTTTTAGTTTTAGTTTTAGTTTTAGTTTTAGTTTTAGTTTTAGTTTTAGTTTTAGTTTTAGTTTTAGTTTTAGTTTTAGTTTTAGTTTTAGTTTTAGTTTTAGTTTTAGTTTTAGTTTTAGTTTTAGTTTTAGTTTTAGTTTTAGTTTTAGTTTTAGTTTTAGTTTTAGTTTTAGTTTTAGTTTTAGTTTTAGTTTTAGTTTTAGTTTTAGTTTTAGTTTTAGTTTTAGTTTTAGTTTTAGTTTTAGTTTTAGTTTTAGTTTTAGTTTTAGTTTTAGTTTTAGTTTTAGTTTTAGTTTTAGTTTTAGTTTTAGTTTTAGTTTTAGTTTTAGTTTTAGTTTTAGTTTTAGTTTTAGTTTTAGTTTTAGTTTTAGTTTTAGTTTTAGTTTTAGTTTTAGTTTTAGTTTTAGTTTTAGTTTTAGTTTTAGTTTTAGTTTTAGTTTTAGTTTTAGTTTTAGTTTTAGTTTTAGTTTTAGTTTTAGTTTTAGTTTTAGTTTTAGTTTTAGTTTTAGTTTTAGTTTTAGTTTTAGTTTTAGTTTTAGTTTTAGTTTTAGTTTTAGTTTTAGTTTTAGTTTTAGTTTTAGTTTTAGTTTTAGTTTTAGTTTTAGTTTTAGTTTTAGTTTTAGTTTTAGTTTTAGTTTTAGTTTTAGTTTTAGTTTTAGTTTTAGTTTTAGTTTTAGTTTTAGTTTTAGTTTTAGTTTTAGTTTTAGTTTTAGTTTTAGTTTTAGTTTTAGTTTTAGTTTTAGTTTTAGTTTTAGTTTTAGTTTTAGTTTTAGTTTTAGTTTTAGTTTTAGTTTTAGTTTTAGTTTTAGTTTTAGTTTTAGTTTTAGTTTTAGTTTTAGTTTTAGTTTTAGTTTTAGTTTTAGTTTTAGTTTTAGTTTTAGTTTTAGTTTTAGTTTTAGTTTTAGTTTTAGTTTTAGTTTTAGTTTTAGTTTTAGTTTTAGTTTTAGTTTTAGTTTTAGTTTTAGTTTTAGTTTTAGTTTTAGTTTTAGTTTTAGTTTTAGTTTTAGTTTTAGTTTTAGTTTTAGTTTTAGTTTTAGTTTTAGTTTTAGTTTTAGTTTTAGTTTTAGTTTTAGTTTTAGTTTTAGTTTTAGTTTTAGTTTTAGTTTTAGTTTTAGTTTTAGTTTTAGTTTTAGTTTTAGTTTTAGTTTTAGTTTTAGTTTTAGTTTTAGTTTTAGTTTTAGTTTTAGTTTTAGTTTTAGTTTTAGTTTTAGTTTTAGTTTTAGTTTTAGTTTTAGTTTTAGTTTTAGTTTTAGTTTTAGTTTTAGTTTTAGTTTTAGTTTTAGTTTTAGTTTTAGTTTTAGTTTTAGTTTTAGTTTTAGTTTTAGTTTTAGTTTTAGTTTTAGTTTTAGTTTTAGTTTTAGTTTTAGTTTTAGTTTTAGTTTTAGTTTTAGTTTTAGTTTTAGTTTTAGTTTTAGTTTTAGTTTTAGTTTTAGTTTTAGTTTTAGTTTTAGTTTTAGTTTTAGTTTTAGTTTTAGTTTTAGTTTTAGTTTTAGTTTTAGTTTTAGTTTTAGTTTTAGTTTTAGTTTTAGTTTTAGTTTTAGTTTTAGTTTTAGTTTAAGTTTTAGTTTACAACTACAACTACAACTACAACTACAACTACAACTACAACTACAACTACAACTACAACTACAACTACAACTACAACTACAACAACAACTACAACTACAACTTCAACTACAACTACAACTACAACTACAACTACAACTACAACTACAACTACAACTACAACTACAACTACAACTACAACTACAACTACAACTACAACTACAACTACAACTACAACTACAACTACAACTACAACTACAACTACAACTACAACTACAACTACAACTACAACTACAACTACAACTACAACTACAACTACAACTACAACTACAACTACAACTACAACTACAACTACAACTACAACTACAACTACAACAACAACTACAACTACAACTTCAACTACAACTACAACTACAACTACAACTACAACTACAACTACAACTACAACTACAACTACAACTACAACTACAACTACAACTACAACTACAACTACAACTACAACTACAACTACAACTACAACTACAACTACAACTACAACTACAACTACAACTACAACTACAACTACAACTACAACTACAACTACAACTACAACTACAACTACAACTACAACTACAACTACAACTACAACTACAACTACAACTACAACTACAACTACAGCTCTGGCGAGTAAATACCATTCTCAGACAGCGGCATCATATTTCAACTTAATAAGGCAAATATACGTGTAAAATTTTATTTATTTAAAATTTCCATAAAGTCGTATGCGAATAAAATTTTACGCGCATATTAGCTTTTACTGCCTGGTTATGTTTTATACAAGCAGTAACAGACGAGTACATTCTAATACAGGCATGTTTTTGCTAGCTCCGGCAAGTAAATGCCGGTCTCTGACAGCGGCATCATATTTCAGCCTAACATGTCTAACACGTGTAAAATTTATTAATTTAGAATTACATTAAAATCGTATGCATATAAAATTTTACGCGCATCTTTGATTTTCCTGACAGGTAATGTTTTCTACAAGCTGTAACTGGCGGGTACAGTCTAAAACTGAAATGTTTCTCCCAGCCCCGGCCACTTAATGCCATTCTCAGACAGAGGCATAATATTTCAGCTTAATAAGGCTAATATACGTGTAAAATTTTATTTATTTAAAATTCCAATAAATTCGTTTGCGCAAATAAAATTTTACGCGCTTATTAGCTTTTATTGACTGGCAATGTTTTATACACGCTGTAACTGGCGGGTACAGTCAGATACCGGCATGCTTTTGCAAGCTTCGGCCAGTAAATGCCGGTCTCAGACAGCGGCATCATGTTTCAGCCTAAAAGGCTGAAGTTTCATACGTGTAATATTTTATATATTTTAAATTTCAAATAAAATCGAAAGCAAATTAAATTTTACCCTTAAATTAATATCAGGACAAAAAAAATTACACGCATATTAGCTTAAACTGACAGGTCTTGTCTTATACTTGCTGTTACTGGCTGTAACTGTCTGAGACTGGCATGTTTCAACCAGCTCTGGCCAGTTACAGCCGGTCTTAGTCTTAACTGACCGGTCCTGTCTTATACAAGCTGTAACTTGCTGGTACAGTCTAATACTGTCATATTTTTGCCATTTTACGCCAGGTATTGCCGGACTCAGACAGCGCCATCATGTTTCAGTCTAATAAGGCTAATATACTTGTAAAATTTTATTTATTAAAAATTTCATTAAAACCGTATGCGAATGAAATTTTTCGTGCATATTAGCTTTTAATGACTGTTAATGTTTCATACAAGCTGTAACTGGCGGTTACAGTCTAATACTGGCATATATTTGCTAGCTCTGGCGAGTTATTGCAATTCTCAGACAGCGGCATCGTATTTCAACTTTTTTTTAGTTTTAGTTTTAGTTTTAGTTTTAGTTTTAGTTTTAGTTTTAGTTTTAGTTTTAGTTTTAGTTTTAGTTTTAGTTTTAGTTTTAGTTTTAGTTTTAGTTTTAGTTTTAGTTTTAGTTTTAGTTTTAGTTTTAGTTTTAGTTTTAGTTTTAGTTTTAGTTTTAGTTTTAGTTTTAGTTTTAGTTTTAGTTTTAGTTTTAGTTTTAGTTTTAGTTTTAGTTTTAGTTTTAGTTTTAGTTTTAGTTTTAGTTTTAGTTTTAGTTTTAGTTTTAGTTTTAGTTTTAGTTTTAGTTTTAGTTTTAGTTTTAGTTTTAGTTTTAGTTTTAGTTTTAGTTTTAGTTTTAGTTTTAGTTTTAGTTTTAGTTTTAGTTTTAGTTTTAGTTTTAGTTTTAGTTTTAGTTTTAGTTTTAGTTTTAGTTTTAGTTTTAGTTTTAGTTTTAGTTTTAGTTTTAGTTTTAGTTTTAGTTTTAGTTTTAGTTTTAGTTTTAGTTTTAGTTTTAGTTTTAGTTTTAGTTTTAGTTTTAGTTTTAGTTTTAGTTTTAGTTTTAGTTTTAGTTTTAGTTTTAGTTTTAGTTTTAGTTTTAGTTTTAGTTTTAGTTTTAGTTTTAGTTTTAGTTTTAGTTTTAGTTTTAGTTTTAGTTTTAGTTTTAGTTTTAGTTTTAGTTTTAGTTTTAGTTTTAGTTTTAGTTTTAGTTTTAGTTTTAGTTTTAGTTTTAGTTTTAGTTTTAGTTTTAGTTTTAGTTTTAGTTTTAGTTTTAGTTTTAGTTTTAGTTTTAGTTTTAGTTTTAGTTTTAGTTTTAGTTTTAGTTTTAGTTTTAGTTTTAGTTTTAGTTTTAGTTTTAGTTTTAGTTTTAGTTTTAGTTTTAGTTTTAGTTTTAGTTTTAGTTTTAGTTTTAGTTTTAGTTTTAGTTTTAGTTTTAGTTTTAGTTTTAGTTTTAGTTTTAGTTTTAGTTTTAGTTTTAGTTTTAGTTTTAGTTTTAGTTTTAGTTTTAGTTTTAGTTTTAGTTTTAGTTTTAGTTTTAGTTTTAGTTTTAGTTTTAGTTTTAGTTTTAGTTTTAGTTTTAGTTTTAGTTTTAGTTTTAGTTTTAGTTTTAGTTTTAGTTTTAGTTTTAGTTTTAGTTTTAGTTTTAGTTTTAGTTTTAGTTTTAGTTTTAGTTTTAGTTTTAGTTTTAGTTTTAGTTTTAGTTTTAGTTTTAGTTTTAGTTTTAGTTTTAGTTTTAGTTTTAGTTTTAGTTTTAGTTTTAGTTTTAGTTTTAGTTTTAGTTTTAGTTTTAGTTTTAGTTTTAGTTTTAGTTTTAGTTTTAGTTTTAGTTTTAGTTTTAGTTTTAGTTTTAGTTTTAGTTTTAGTTTTAGTTTTAGTTTTAGTTTTAGTTTTAGTTTTAGTTTTAGTTTTAGTTTTAGTTTTAGTTTTAGTTTTAGTTTTAGTTTTAGTTTTAGTTTTAGTTTTAGTTTTAGTTTTAGTTTTAGTTTTAGTTTTAGTTTTAGTTTTAGTTTTAGTTTTAGTTTTAGTTTTAGTTTTAGTTTTAGTTTTAGTTTTAGTTTTAGTTTTAGTTTTAGTTTTAGTTTTAGTTTTAGTTTTAGTTTTAGTTTTAGTTTTAGTTTTAGTTTTAGTTTTAGTTTTAGTTTTAGTTTTAGTTTTAGTTTTAGTTTTAGTTTTAGTTTTAGTTTTAGTTTTAGTTTTAGTTTTAGTTTTAGTTTTAGTTTTAGTTTTAGTTTTAGTTTTAGTTTTAGTTTTAGTTTTAGTTTTAGTTTTAGTTTTAGTTTTAGTTTTAGTTTTAGTTTTAGTTTTAGTTTTAGTTTTAGTTTTAGTTTTAGTTTTAGTTTTAGTTTTAGTTTTAGTTTTAGTTTTAGTTTTAGTTTTAGTTTTAGTTTTAGTTTTAGTTTTAGTTTTAGTTTTAGTTTTAGTTTTAGTTTTAGTTTTAGTTTTAGTTTTAGTTTTAGTTTTAGTTTTAGTTTTAGTTTTAGTTTTAGTTTTAGTTTTAGTTTAAGTTTTAGTTTACAACTACAACTACAACTACAACTACAACTACAACTACAACTACAACTACAACTACAACTACAACTACAACTACAACAACAACTACAACTACAACTTCAACTACAACTACAACTACAACTACAACTACAACTACAACTACAACTACAACTACAACTACAACTACAACTACAACTACAACTACAACTACAACTACAACTACAACTACAACTACAACTACAACTACAACTACAACTACAACTACAACTACAACTACAACTACAACTACAACTACAACTACAACTACAACTACAACTACAACTACAACTACAACTACAACTACAACTACAACTACAACTACAACTACAACTACAACTACAACTACAACAACAACTACAACTACAACTTCAACTACAACTACAACTACAACTACAACTACAACTACAACTACAACTACAACTACAACTACAACTACAACTACAACTACAACTACAACTACAACTACAACTACAACTACAACTACAACTACAACTACAACTACAACTACAACTACAACTACAACTACAACTACAACTACAACTACAACTACAACTACAACTACAACTACAACTACAACTACAACTACAACTACAACTACAACTACAACTACAACTACAACTACAACTACAACTACAACTACAGCTCTGGCGAGTAAATACCATTCTCAGACAGCGGCATCATATTTCAACTTAATAAGGCAAATATACGTGTAAAATTTTATTTATTTAAAATTTCCATAAAGTCGTATGCGAATAAAATTTTACGCGCATATTAGCTTTTACTGCCTGGTTATGTTTTATACAAGCAGTAACAGACGAGTACATTCTAATACAGGCATGTTTTTGCTAGCTCCGGCAAGTAAATGCCGGTCTCTGACAGCGGCATCATATTTCAGCCTAACATGTCTAACACGTGTAAAATTTATTAATTTAGAATTACATTAAAATCGTATGCATATAAAATTTTACGCGCATCTTTGATTTTCCTGACAGGTAATGTTTTCTACAAGCTGTAACTGGCGGGTACAGTCTAAAACTGAAATGTTTCTCCCAGCCCCGGCCACTTAATGCCATTCTCAGACAGAGGCATAATATTTCAGCTTAATAAGGCTAATATACGTGTAAAATTTTATTTATTTAAAATTCCAATAAATTCGTTTGCGCAAATAAAATTTTACGCGCTTATTAGCTTTTATTGACTGGCAATGTTTTATACACGCTGTAACTGGCGGGTACAGTCAGATACCGGCATGCTTTTGCAAGCTTCGGCCAGTAAATGCCGGTCTCAGACAGCGGCATCATGTTTCAGCCTAAAAGGCTGAAGTTTCATACGTGTAATATTTTATATATTTTAAATTTCAAATAAAATCGAAAGCAAATTAAATTTTACCCTTAAATTAATATCAGGACAAAAAAAATTACACGCATATTAGCTTAAACTGACAGGTCTTGTCTTATACTTGCTGTTACTGGCTGTAACTGTCTGAGACTGGCATGTTTCAACCAGCTCTGGCCAGTTACAGCCGGTCTTAGTCTTAACTGACCGGTCCTGTCTTATACAAGCTGTAACTTGCTGGTACAGTCTAATACTGTCATATTTTTGCCATTTTACGCCAGGTATTGCCGGACTCAGACAGCGCCATCATGTTTCAGTCTAATAAGGCTAATATACTTGTAAAATTTTATTTATTAAAAATTTCATTAAAACCGTATGCGAATGAAATTTTTCGTGCATATTAGCTTTTAATGACTGTTAATGTTTCATACAAGCTGTAACTGGCGGTTACAGTCTAATACTGGCATATATTTGCTAGCTCTGGCGAGTTATTGCAATTCTCAGACAGCGGCATCGTATTTCAACTTTTTTTTAGTTTTAGTTTTAGTTTTAGTTTTAGTTTTAGTTTTAGTTTTAGTTTTAGTTTTAGTTTTAGTTTTAGTTTTAGTTTTAGTTTTAGTTTTAGTTTTAGTTTTAGTTTTAGTTTTAGTTTTAGTTTTAGTTTTAGTTTTAGTTTTAGTTTTAGTTTTAGTTTTAGTTTTAGTTTTAGTTTTAGTTTTAGTTTTAGTTTTAGTTTTAGTTTTAGTTTTAGTTTTAGTTTTAGTTTTAGTTTTAGTTTTAGTTTTAGTTTTAGTTTTAGTTTTAGTTTTAGTTTTAGTTTTAGTTTTAGTTTTAGTTTTAGTTTTAGTTTTAGTTTTAGTTTTAGTTTTAGTTTTAGTTTTAGTTTTAGTTTTAGTTTTAGTTTTAGTTTTAGTTTTAGTTTTAGTTTTAGTTTTAGTTTTAGTTTTAGTTTTAGTTTTAGTTTTAGTTTTAGTTTTAGTTTTAGTTTTAGTTTTAGTTTTAGTTTTAGTTTTAGTTTTAGTTTTAGTTTTAGTTTTAGTTTTAGTTTTAGTTTTAGTTTTAGTTTTAGTTTTAGTTTTAGTTTTAGTTTTAGTTTTAGTTTTAGTTTTAGTTTTAGTTTTAGTTTTAGTTTTAGTTTTAGTTTTAGTTTTAGTTTTAGTTTTAGTTTTAGTTTTAGTTTTAGTTTTAGTTTTAGTTTTAGTTTTAGTTTTAGTTTTAGTTTTAGTTTTAGTTTTAGTTTTAGTTTTAGTTTTAGTTTTAGTTTTAGTTTTAGTTTTAGTTTTAGTTTTAGTTTTAGTTTTAGTTTTAGTTTTAGTTTTAGTTTTAGTTTTAGTTTTAGTTTTAGTTTTAGTTTTAGTTTTAGTTTTAGTTTTAGTTTTAGTTTTAGTTTTAGTTTTAGTTTTAGTTTTAGTTTTAGTTTTAGTTTTAGTTTTAGTTTTAGTTTTAGTTTTAGTTTTAGTTTTAGTTTTAGTTTTAGTTTTAGTTTTAGTTTTAGTTTTAGTTTTAGTTTTAGTTTTAGTTTTAGTTTTAGTTTTAGTTTTAGTTTTAGTTTTAGTTTTAGTTTTAGTTTTAGTTTTAGTTTTAGTTTTAGTTTTAGTTTTAGTTTTAGTTTTAGTTTTAGTTTTAGTTTTAGTTTTAGTTTTAGTTTTAGTTTTAGTTTTAGTTTTAGTTTTAGTTTTAGTTTTAGTTTTAGTTTTAGTTTTAGTTTTAGTTTTAGTTTTAGTTTTAGTTTTAGTTTTAGTTTTAGTTTTAGTTTTAGTTTTAGTTTTAGTTTTAGTTTTAGTTTTAGTTTTAGTTTTAGTTTTAGTTTTAGTTTTAGTTTTAGTTTTAGTTTTAGTTTTAGTTTTAGTTTTAGTTTTAGTTTTAGTTTTAGTTTTAGTTTTAGTTTTAGTTTTAGTTTTAGTTTTAGTTTTAGTTTTAGTTTTAGTTTTAGTTTTAGTTTTAGTTTTAGTTTTAGTTTTAGTTTTAGTTTTAGTTTTAGTTTTAGTTTTAGTTTTAGTTTTAGTTTTAGTTTTAGTTTTAGTTTTAGTTTTAGTTTTAGTTTTAGTTTTAGTTTTAGTTTTAGTTTTAGTTTTAGTTTTAGTTTTAGTTTTAGTTTTAGTTTTAGTTTTAGTTTTAGTTTTAGTTTTAGTTTTAGTTTTAGTTTTAGTTTTAGTTTTAGTTTTAGTTTTAGTTTTAGTTTTAGTTTTAGTTTTAGTTTTAGTTTTAGTTTTAGTTTTAGTTTTAGTTTTAGTTTTAGTTTTAGTTTTAGTTTTAGTTTTAGTTTTAGTTTTAGTTTTAGTTTTAGTTTTAGTTTTAGTTTTAGTTTTAGTTTTAGTTTTAGTTTTAGTTTTAGTTTTAGTTTTAGTTTTAGTTTTAGTTTTAGTTTTAGTTTTAGTTTTAGTTTTAGTTTTAGTTTTAGTTTTAGTTTTAGTTTTAGTTTTAGTTTTAGTTTTAGTTTTAGTTTTAGTTTTAGTTTTAGTTTTAGTTTTAGTTTTAGTTTTAGTTTTAGTTTTAGTTTTAGTTTTAGTTTTAGTTTTAGTTTTAGTTTTAGTTTTAGTTTTAGTTTTAGTTTTAGTTTTAGTTTTAGTTTTAGTTTTAGTTTTAGTTTTAGTTTTAGTTTTAGTTTTAGTTTTAGTTTTAGTTTTAGTTTTAGTTTTAGTTTTAGTTTTAGTTTTAGTTTTAGTTTTAGTTTTAGTTTTAGTTTTAGTTTTAGTTTTAGTTTTAGTTTTAGTTTTAGTTTTAGTTTTAGTTTTAGTTTTAGTTTTAGTTTTAGTTTTAGTTTTAGTTTTAGTTTTAGTTTTAGTTTTAGTTTTAGTTTTAGTTTTAGTTTTAGTTTTAGTTTTAGTTTTAGTTTTAGTTTTAGTTTTAGTTTTAGTTTTAGTTTTAGTTTTAGTTTTAGTTTTAGTTTTAGTTTTAGTTTTAGTTTTAGTTTTAGTTTTAGTTTTAGTTTTAGTTTTAGTTTTAGTTTTAGTTTTAGTTTTAGTTTTAGTTTTAGTTTTAGTTTTAGTTTTAGTTTTAGTTTTAGTTTTAGTTTTAGTTTTAGTTTTAGTTTTAGTTTTAGTTTTAGTTTTAGTTTTAGTTTTAGTTTTAGTTTTAGTTTTAGTTTTAGTTTTAGTTTTAGTTTTAGTTTTAGTTTTAGTTTTAGTTTTAGTTTTAGTTTTAGTTTTAGTTTTAGTTTTAGTTTTAGTTTTAGTTTTAGTTTTAGTTTTAGTTTTAGTTTTAGTTTTAGTTTTAGTTTTAGTTTTAGTTTTAGTTTTAGTTTTAGTTTTAGTTTTAGTTTTAGTTTTAGTTTTAGTTTTAGTTTTAGTTTTAGTTTTAGTTTTAGTTTTAGTTTTAGTTTTAGTTTTAGTTTTAGTTTTAGTTTTAGTTTTAGTTTTAGTTTTAGTTTTAGTTTTAGTTTTAGTTTTAGTTTTAGTTTTAGTTTTAGTTTTAGTTTTAGTTTTAGTTTTAGTTTTAGTTTTAGTTTTAGTTTTAGTTTTAGTTTTAGTTTTAGTTTTAGTTTTAGTTTTAGTTTTAGTTTTAGTTTTAGTTTTAGTTTTAGTTTTAGTTTTAGTTTTAGTTTTAGTTTTAGTTTTAGTTTTAGTTTTAGTTTTAGTTTTAGTTTTAGTTTTAGTTTTAGTTTTAGTTTTAGTTTTAGTTTTAGTTTTAGTTTTAGTTTTAGTTTTAGTTTTAGTTTTAGTTTTAGTTTTAGTTTTAGTTTTAGTTTTAGTTTTAGTTTTAGTTTTAGTTTTAGTTTTAGTTTTAGTTTTAGTTTTAGTTTTAGTTTTAGTTTTAGTTTTAGTTTTAGTTTTAGTTTTAGTTTTAGTTTTAGTTTTAGTTTTAGTTTTAGTTTTAGTTTTAGTTTTAGTTTTAGTTTTAGTTTTAGTTTTAGTTTTAGTTTTAGTTTTAGTTTTAGTTTTAGTTTTAGTTTTAGTTTTAGTTTTAGTTTTAGTTTTAGTTTTAGTTTTAGTTTTAGTTTTAGTTTTAGTTTTAGTTTTAGTTTTAGTTTTAGTTTTAGTTTTAGTTTTAGTTTTAGTTTTAGTTTTAGTTTTAGTTTTAGTTTTAGTTTTAGTTTTAGTTTTAGTTTTAGTTTTAGTTTTAGTTTTAGTTTTAGTTTTAGTTTTAGTTTTAGTTTTAGTTTTAGTTTTAGTTTTAGTTTTAGTTTTAGTTTTAGTTTTAGTTTTAGTTTTAGTTTTAGTTTTAGTTTTAGTTTTAGTTTTAGTTTTAGTTTTAGTTTTAGTTTTAGTTTTAGTTTTAGTTTTAGTTTTAGTTTTAGTTTTAGTTTTAGTTTTAGTTTTAGTTTTAGTTTTAGTTTTAGTTTTAGTTTTAGTTTTAGTTTTAGTTTTAGTTTTAGTTTTAGTTTTAGTTTTAGTTTTAGTTTTAGTTTTAGTTTTAGTTTTAGTTTTAGTTTTAGTTTTAGTTTTAGTTTTAGTTTTAGTTTTAGTTTTAGTTTTAGTTTTAGTTTTAGTTTTAGTTTTAGTTTTAGTTTTAGTTTTAGTTTTAGTTTTAGTTTTAGTTTTAGTTTTAGTTTTAGTTTTAGTTTTAGTTTTAGTTTTAGTTTTAGTTTTAGTTTTAGTTTTAGTTTTAGTTTTAGTTTTAGTTTTAGTTTTAGTTTTAGTTTTAGTTTTAGTTTTAGTTTTAGTTTTAGTTTTAGTTTTAGTTTTAGTTTTAGTTTTAGTTTTAGTTTTAGTTTTAGTTTTAGTTTTAGTTTTAGTTTTAGTTTTAGTTTTAGTTTTAGTTTTAGTTTTAGTTTTAGTTTTAGTTTTAGTTTTAGTTTTAGTTTTAGTTTTAGTTTTAGTTTTAGTTTTAGTTTTAGTTTTAGTTTTAGTTTTAGTTTTAGTTTTAGTTTTAGTTTTAGTTTTAGTTTTAGTTTTAGTTTTAGTTTTAGTTTTAGTTTTAGTTTTAGTTTTAGTTTTAGTTTTAGTTTTAGTTTTAGTTTTAGTTTTAGTTTTAGTTTTAGTTTTAGTTTTAGTTTTAGTTTTAGTTTTAGTTTTAGTTTTAGTTTTAGTTTTAGTTTTAGTTTTAGTTTTAGTTTTAGTTTTAGTTTTAGTTTTAGTTTTAGTTTTAGTTTTAGTTTTAGTTTTAGTTTTAGTTTTAGTTTTAGTTTTAGTTTTAGTTTTAGTTTTAGTTTTAGTTTTAGTTTTAGTTTTAGTTTTAGTTTTAGTTTTAGTTTTAGTTTTAGTTTTAGTTTTAGTTTTAGTTTTAGTTTTAGTTTTAGTTTTAGTTTTAGTTTTAGTTTTAGTTTTAGTTTTAGTTTTAGTTTTAGTTTTAGTTTTAGTTTTAGTTTTAGTTTTAGTTTTAGTTTTAGTTTTAGTTTTAGTTTTAGTTTTAGTTTTAGTTTTAGTTTTAGTTTTAGTTTTAGTTTTAGTTTTAGTTTTAGTTTTAGTTTTAGTTTTAGTTTTAGTTTTAGTTTTAGTTTTAGTTTTAGTTTTAGTTTTAGTTTTAGTTTTAGTTTTAGTTTTAGTTTTAGTTTTAGTTTTAGTTTTAGTTTTAGTTTTAGTTTTAGTTTTAGTTTTAGTTTTAGTTTTAGTTTTAGTTTTAGTTTTAGTTTTAGTTTTAGTTTTAGTTTTAGTTTTAGTTTTAGTTTTAGTTTTAGTTT
>CAKOGD010000008.1:0-12500 GCA_933228885.1 Leistus spinibarbis | reverse complement strand
AGTTGTAGTTGTAGTTGTAGTTGTAGTTGTAGTTGTAGTTGTAGTTGTAGTTGTAGTTGTAGTTGTAGTTGTAGTTGTAGTTGTAGTTGTAGTTGTAGTTGTAGTTGTAGTTGTAGTTGTAGTTGTAGTTGTAGTTGTAGTTGTAGTTGTAGTTGTAGTTGTAGTTGTAGTTGTAGTTGTAGTTGTAGTTGTAGTTGTAGTTGTAGTTGTAGTTGTAGTTGTAGTTGTAGTTGTAGTTGTAGTTGTAGTTGTAGTTGTAGTTGTAGTTGTAGTTGTAGTTGTAGTTGTAGTTGTAGTTGTAGTTGTAGTTGTAGTTGTAGTTGTAGTTGTAGTTGTAGTTGTAGTTGTAGTTGTAGTTGTAGTTGTAGTTGTAGTTGTAGTTGTAGTTGTAGTTGTAGTTGTAGTTGTAGTTGTAGTTGTAGTTGTAGTTGTAGTTGTAGTTGTAGTTGTAGTTGTAGTTGTAGTTGTAGTTGTAGTTGTAGTTGTAGTTGTAGTTGTAGTTGTAGTTGTAGTTGTAGTTGTAGTTGTAGTTGTAGTTGTAGTTGTAGTTGTAGTTGTAGTTGTAGTTGTAGTTGTAGTTGTAGTTGTAGTTGTAGTTGTAGTTGTAGTTGTAGTTGTAGTTGTAGTTGTAGTTGTAGTTGTAGTTGTAGTTGTAGTTGTAGTTGTAGTTGTAGTTGTAGTTGTAGTTGTAGTTGTAGTTGTAGTTGTAGTTGTAGTTGTAGTTGTAGTTGTAGTTGTAGTTGTAGTTGTAGTTGTAGTTGTAGTTGTAGTTGTAGTTGTAGTTGTAGTTGTAGTTGTAGTTGTAGTTGTAGTTGTAGTTGTAGTTGTAGTTGTAGTTGTAGTTGTAGTTGTAGTTGTAGTTGTAGTTGTAGTTGTAGTTGTAGTTGTAGTTGTAGTTGTAGTTGTAGTTGTAGTTGTAGTTGTAGTTGTAGTTGTAGTTGTAGTTGTAGTTGTAGTTGTAGTTGTAGTTGTAGTTGTAGTTGTAGTTGTAGTTGTAGTTGTAGTTGTAGTTGTAGTTGTAGTTGTAGTTGTAGTTGTAGTTGTAGTTGTAGTTGTAGTTGTAGTTGTAGTTGTAGTTGTAGTTGTAGTTGTAGTTGTAGTTGTAGTTGTAGTTGTAGTTGTAGTTGTAGTTGTAGTTGTAGTTGTAGTTGTAGTTGTAGTTGTAGTTGTAGTTGTAGTTGTAGTTGTAGTTGTAGTTGTAGTTGTAGTTGTAGTTGTAGTTGTAGTTGTAGTTGTAGTTGTAGTTGTAGTTGTAGTTGTAGTTGTAGTTGTAGTTGTAGTTGTAGTTGTAGTTGTAGTTGTAGTTGTAGTTGTAGTTGTAGTTGTAGTTGTAGTTGTAGTTGTAGTTGTAGTTGTAGTTGTAGTTGTAGTTGTAGTTGTAGTTGTAGTTGTAGTTGTAGTTGTAGTTGTAGTTGTAGTTGTAGTTGTAGTTGTAGTTGTAGTTGTAGTTGTAGTTGTAGTTGTAGTTGTAGTTGTAGTTGTAGTTGTAGTTGTAGTTGTAGTTGTAGTTGTAGTTGTAGTTGTAGTTGTAGTTGTAGTTGTAGTTGTAGTTGTAGTTGTAGTTGTAGTTGTAGTTGTAGTTGTAGTTGTAGTTGTAGTTGTAGTTGTAGTTGTAGTTGTAGTTGTAGTTGTAGTTGTAGTTGTAGTTGTAGTTGTAGTTGTAGTTGTAGTTGTAGTTGTAGTTGTAGTTGTAGTTGTAGTTGTAGTTGTAGTTGTAGTTGTAGTTGTAGTTGTAGTTGTAGTTGTAGTTGTAGTTGTAGTTGTAGTTGTAGTTGTAGTTGTAGTTGTAGTTGTAGTTGTAGTTGTAGTTGTAGTTGTAGTTGTAGTTGTAGTTGTAGTTGTAGTTGTAGTTGTAGTTGTAGTTGTAGTTGTAGTTGTAGTTGTAGTTGTAGTTGTAGTTGTAGTTGTAGTTGTAGTTGTAGTTGTAGTTGTAGTTGTAGTTGTAGTTGTAGTTGTAGTTGTAGTTGTAGTTGTAGTTGTAGTTGTAGTTGTAGTTGTAGTTGTAGTTGTAGTTGTAGTTGTAGTTGTAGTTGTAGTTGTAGTTGTAGTTGTAGTTGTAGTTGTAGTTGTAGTTGTAGTTGTAGTTGTAGTTGTAGTTGTAGTTGTAGTTGTAGTTGTAGTTGTAGTTGTAGTTGTAGTTGTAGTTGTAGTTGTAGTTGTAGTTGTAGTTGTAGTTGTAGTTGTAGTTGTAGTTGTAGTTGTAGTTGTAGTTGTAGTTGTAGTTGTAGTTGTAGTTGTAGTTGTAGTTGTAGTTGTAGTTGTAGTTGTAGTTGTAGTTGTAGTTGTAGTTGTAGTTGTAGTTGTAGTTGTAGTTGTAGTTGTAGTTGTAGTTGTAGTTGTAGTTGTAGTTGTAGTTGTAGTTGTAGTTGTAGTTGTAGTTGTAGTTGTAGTTGTAGTTGTAGTTGTAGTTGTAGTTGTAGTTGTAGTTGTAGTTGTAGTTAGTTGTAGTTGTAGTTAGTTGTAGTTGTAGTTGTAGTTGTAGTTGTAGTTGTAGTTGTAGTTGTAGTTGTAGTTGTAGTTGTAGTTGTAGTTGTAGTTGTAGTTGTAGTTGTAGTTGTAGTTGTAGTTGTAGTTGTAGTTGTAGTTGTAGTTGTAGTTGTAGTTGTAGTTGTAGTTGTAGTTGTAGTTGTAGTTGTAGTTGTAGTTGTAGTTGTAGTTGTAGTTGTAGTTGTAGTTGTAGTTGTAGTTGTAGTTGTAGTTGTAGTTGTAGTTGTAGTTGTAGTTGTAGTTGTAGTTGTAGTTGTAGTTGTAGTTGTAGTTGTAGTTGTAGTTGTAGTTGTAGTTGTAGTTGTAGTTGTAGTTGTAGTTGTAGTTGTAGTTGTAGTTGTAGTTGTAGTTGTAGTTGTAGTTGTAGTTGTAGTTGTAGTTGTAGTTGTAGTTGTAGTTGTAGTTGTAGTTGTAGTTGTAGTTGTAGTTGTAGTTGTAGTTGTAGTTGTAGTTGTAGTTGTAGTTGTAGTTGTAGTTGTAGTTGTAGTTGTAGTTGTAGTTGTAGTTGTAGTTGTAGTTGTAGTTGTAGTTGTAGTTGTAGTTGTAGTTGTAGTTGTAGTTGTAGTTGTAGTTGTAGTTGTAGTTGTAGTTGTAGTTGTAGTTGTAGTTGTAGTTGTAGTTGTAGTTGTAGTTGTAGTTGTAGTTGTAGTTGTAGTTGTAGTTGTAGTTGTAGTTGTAGTTGTAGTTGTAGTTGTAGTTGTAGTTGTAGTTGTAGTTGTAGTTGTAGTTGTAGTTGTAGTTGTAGTTGTAGTTGTAGTTGTAGTTGTAGTTGTAGTTGTAGTTGTAGTTGTAGTTGTAGTTGTAGTTGTAGTTGTAGTTGTAGTTGTAGTTGTAGTTGTAGTTGTAGTTGTAGTTGTAGTTGTAGTTGTAGTTGTAGTTGTAGTTGTAGTTGTAGTTGTAGTTGTAGTTGTAGTTGTAGTTGTAGTTGTAGTTGTAGTTGTAGTTGTAGTTGTAGTTGTAGTTGTAGTTGTAGTTGTAGTTGTAGTTGTAGTTGTAGTTGTAGTTGTAGTTGTAGTTGTAGTTGTAGTTGTAGTTGTAGTTGTAGTTGTAGTTGTAGTTGTAGTTGTAGTTGTAGTTGTAGTTGTAGTTGTAGTTGTAGTTGTAGTTGTAGTTGTAGTTGTAGTTGTAGTTGTAGTTGTAGTTGTAGTTGTAGTTGTAGTTGTAGTTGTAGTTGTAGTTGTAGTTGTAGTTGTAGTTGTAGTTGTAGTTGTAGTTGTAGTTGTAGTTGTAGTTGTAGTTGTAGTTGTAGTTGTAGTTGTAGTTGTAGTTGTAGTTGTAGTTGTAGTTGTAGTTGTAGTTGTAGTTGTAGTTGTAGTTGTAGTTGTAGTTGTAGTTGTAGTTGTAGTTGTAGTTGTAGTTGTAGTTGTAGTTGTAGTTGTAGTTGTAGTTGTAGTTGTAGTTGTAGTTGTAGTTGTAGTTGTAGTTGTAGTTGTAGTTGTAGTTGTAGTTGTAGTTGTAGTTGTAGTTGTAGTTGTAGTTGTAGTTGTAGTTGTAGTTGTAGTTGTAGTTGTAGTTGTAGTTGTAGTTGTAGTTGTAGTTGTAGTTGTAGTTGTAGTTGTAGTTGTAGTTGTAGTTGTAGTTGTAGTTGTAGTTGTAGTTGTAGTTGTAGTTGTAGTTGTAGTTGTAGTTGTAGTTGTAGTTGTAGTTGTAGTTGTAGTTGTAGTTGTAGTTGTAGTTGTAGTTGTAGTTGTAGTTGTAGTTGTAGTTGTAGTTGTAGTTGTAGTTGTAGTTGTAGTTGTAGTTGTAGTTGTAGTTGTAGTTGTAGTTGTAGTTGTAGTTGTAGTTGTAGTTGTAGTTGTAGTTGTAGTTGTAGTTGTAGTTGTAGTTGTAGTTGTAGTTGTAGTTGTAGTTGTAGTTGTAGTTGTAGTTGTAGTTGTAGTTGTAGTTGTAGTTGTAGTTGTAGTTGTAGTTGTAGTTGTAGTTGTAGTTGTAGTTGTAGTTGTAGTTGTAGTTGTAGTTGTAGTTGTAGTTGTAGTTGTAGTTGTAGTTGTAGTTGTAGTTGTAGTTGTAGTTGTAGTTGTAGTTGTAGTTGTAGTTGTAGTTGTAGTTGTAGTTGTAGTTGTAGTTGTAGTTGTAGTTGTAGTTGTAGTTGTAGTTGTAGTTGTAGTTGTAGTTGTAGTTGTAGTTGTAGTTGTAGTTGTAGTTGTAGTTGTAGTTGTAGTTGTAGTTGTAGTTGTAGTTGTAGTTGTAGTTGTAGTTGTAGTTGTAGTTGTAGTTGTAGTTGTAGTTGTAGTTGTAGTTGTAGTTGTAGTTGTAGTTGTAGTTGTAGTTGTAGTTGTAGTTGTAGTTGTAGTTGTAGTTGTAGTTGTAGTTGTAGTTGTAGTTGTAGTTGTAGTTGTAGTTGTAGTTGTAGTTGTAGTTGTAGTTGTAGTTGTAGTTGTAGTTGTAGTTGTAGTTGTAGTTGTAGTTGTAGTTGTAGTTGTAGTTGTAGTTGTAGTTGTAGTTGTAGTTGTAGTTGTAGTTGTAGTTGTAGTTGTAGTTGTAGTTGTAGTTGTAGTTGTAGTTGTAGTTGTAGTTGTAGTTGTAGTTGTAGTTGTAGTTGTAGTTGTAGTTGTAGTTGTAGTTGTAGTTGTAGTTGTAGTTGTAGTTGTAGTTGTAGTTGTAGTTGTAGTTGTAGTTGTAGTTGTAGTTGTAGTTGTAGTTGTAGTTGTAGTTGTAGTTGTAGTTGTAGTTGTAGTTGTAGTTGTAGTTGTAGTTGTAGTTGTAGTTGTAGTTGTAGTTGTAGTTGTAGTTGTAGTTGTAGTTGTAGTTGTAGTTGTAGTTGTAGTTGTAGTTGTAGTTGTAGTTGTAGTTGTAGTTGTAGTTGTAGTTGTAGTTGTAGTTGTAGTTGTAGTTGTAGTTGTAGTTGTAGTTGTAGTTGTAGTTGTAGTTGTAGTTGTAGTTGTAGTTGTAGTTGTAGTTGTAGTTGTAGTTGTAGTTGTAGTTGTAGTTGTAGTTGTAGTTGTAGTTGTAGTTGTAGTTGTAGTTGTAGTTGTAGTTGTAGTTGTAGTTGTAGTTGTAGTTGTAGTTGTAGTTGTAGTTGTAGTTGTAGTTGTAGTTGTAGTTGTAGTTGTAGTTGTAGTTGTAGTTGTAGTTGTAGTTGTAGTTGTAGTTGTAGTTGTAGTTGTAGTTGTAGTTGTAGTTGTAGTTGTAGTTGTAGTTGTAGTTGTAGTTGTAGTTGTAGTTGTAGTTGTAGTTGTAGTTGTAGTTGTAGTTGTAGTTGTAGTTGTAGTTGTAGTTGTAGTTGTAGTTGTAGTTGTAGTTGTAGTTGTAGTTGTAGTTGTAGTTGTAGTTGTAGTTGTAGTTGTAGTTGTAGTTGTAGTTGTAGTTGTAGTTGTAGTTGTAGTTGTAGTTGTAGTTGTAGTTGTAGTTGTAGTTGTAGTTGTAGTTGTAGTTGTAGTTGTAGTTGTAGTTGTAGTTGTAGTTGTAGTTGTAGTTGTAGTTGTAGTTGTAGTTGTAGTTGTAGTTGTAGTTGTAGTTGTAGTTGTAGTTGTAGTTGTAGTTGTAGTTGTAGTTGTAGTTGTAGTTGTAGTTGTAGTTGTAGTTGTAGTTGTAGTTGTAGTTGTAGTTGTAGTTGTAGTTGTAGTTGTAGTTGTAGTTGTAGTTGTAGTTGTAGTTGTAGTTGTAGTTGTAGTTGTAGTTGTAGTTGTAGTTGTAGTTGTAGTTGTAGTTGTAGTTGTAGTTGTAGTTGTAGTTGTAGTTGTAGTTGTAGTTGTAGTTGTAGTTGTAGTTGTAGTTGTAGTTGTAGTTGTAGTTGTAGTTGTAGTTGTAGTTGTAGTTGTAGTTGTAGTTGTAGTTGTAGTTGTAGTTGTAGTTGTAGTTGTAGTTGTAGTTGTAGTTGTAGTTGTAGTTGTAGTTGTAGTTGTAGTTGTAGTTGTAGTTGTAGTTGTAGTTGTAGTTGTAGTTGTAGTTGTAGTTGTAGTTGTAGTTGTAGTTGTAGTTGTAGTTGTAGTTGTAGTTGTAGTTGTAGTTGTAGTTGTAGTTGTAGTTGTAGTTGTAGTTGTAGTTGTAGTTGTAGTTGTAGTTGTAGTTGTAGTTGTAGTTGTAGTTGTAGTTGTAGTTGTAGTTGTAGTTGTAGTTGTAGTTGTAGTTGTAGTTGTAGTTGTAGTTGTAGTTGTAGTTGTAGTTGTAGTTGTAGTTGTAGTTGTAGTTGTAGTTGTAGTTGTAGTTGTAGTTGTAGTTGTAGTTGTAGTTGTAGTTGTAGTTGTAGTTGTAGTTGTAGTTGTAGTTGTAGTTGTAGTTGTAGTTGTAGTTGTAGTTGTAGTTGTAGTTGTAGTTGTAGTTGTAGTTGTAGTTGTAGTTGTAGTTGTAGTTGTAGTTGTAGTTGTAGTTGTAGTTGTAGTTGTAGTTGTAGTTGTAGTTGTAGTTGTAGTTGTAGTTGTAGTTGTAGTTGTAGTTGTAGTTGTAGTTGTAGTTGTAGTTGTAGTTGTAGTTGTAGTTGTAGTTGTAGTTGTAGTTGTAGTTGTAGTTGTAGTTGTAGTTGTAGTTGTAGTTGTAGTTGTAGTTGTAGTTGTAGTTGTAGTTGTAGTTGTAGTTGTAGTTGTAGTTGTAGTTGTAGTTGTAGTTGTAGTTGTAGTTGTAGTTGTAGTTGTAGTTGTAGTTGTAGTTGTAGTTGTAGTTGTAGTTGTAGTTGTAGTTGTAGTTGTAGTTGTAGTTGTAGTTGTAGTTGTAGTTGTAGTTGTAGTTGTAGTTGTAGTTGTAGTTGTAGTTGTAGTTGTAGTTGTAGTTGTAGTTGTAGTTGTAGTTGTAGTTGTAGTTGTAGTTGTAGTTGTAGTTGTAGTTGTAGTTGTAGTTGTAGTTGTAGTTGTAGTTGTAGTTGTAGTTGTAGTTGTAGTTGTAGTTGTAGTTGTAGTTGTAGTTGTAGTTGTAGTTGTAGTTGTAGTTGTAGTTGTAGTTGTAGTTGTAGTTGTAGTTGTAGTTGTAGTTGTAGTTGTAGTTGTAGTTGTAGTTGTAGTTGTAGTTGTAGTTGTAGTTGTAGTTGTAGTTGTAGTTGTAGTTGTAGTTGTAGTTGTAGTTGTAGTTGTAGTTGTAGTTGTAGTTGTAGTTGTAGTTGTAGTTGTAGTTGTAGTTGTAGTTGTAGTTGTAGTTGTAGTTGTAGTTGTAGTTGTAGTTGTAGTTGTAGTTGTAGTTGTAGTTGTAGTTGTAGTTGTAGTTGTAGTTGTAGTTGTAGTTGTAGTTGTAGTTGTAGTTGTAGTTGTAGTTGTAGTTGTAGTTGTAGTTGTAGTTGTAGTTGTAGTTGTAGTTGTAGTTGTAGTTGTAGTTGTAGTTGTAGTTGTAGTTGTAGTTGTAGTTGTAGTTGTAGTTGTAGTTGTAGTTGTAGTTGTAGTTGTAGTTGTAGTTGTAGTTGTAGTTGTAGTTGTAGTTGTAGTTGTAGTTGTAGTTGTAGTTGTTGTAGTTGTAGTTGTAGTTGTAGTTGTAGTTGTAGTTGTAGTTGTAGTTGTAGTTGTAGTTGTAGTTGTAGTTGTAGTTGTAGTTGTAGTTGTAGTTGTAGTTGTAGTTGTAGTTGTAGTTGTAGTTGTAGTTGTAGTTGTAGTTGTAGTTGTAGTTGTAGTTGTAGTTGTAGTTGTAGTTGTAGTTGTAGTTGTAGTTGTAGTTGTAGTTGTAGTTGTAGTTGTAGTGGTAGTTGTAGTTGTAGTTGTAGTTGTAGTTGTAGTTGTAGTTGTAGTTGTAGATGTAGTTGTTGTTGTAGTTGTAGTTGTAGTTGTAGTTGTAGTTGTAGTTGTAGTTGTAGTTGTAGTTGTAGTTGTAGTTGTAGTTGTAGTTGTAGTTGTAGTTGTAGTTGTAGTTGTAGTTGTAGTTGTAGTTGTAGTTGTAGTTGTAGTTGTAGTTGTAGTTGTAGTTGTAGTTGTAGTTGTAGTTGTAGTTGTAGTTTTAGTTGTAGTAGTAGTTGTAGTTGTAGTTGTTGTAATTGTAGTTGTAGTTGTAGTTGTAGTTGTAGTTGTAGATGTAGTTGTAGTTGTAGTTGTAGTTGTAGTTGTAGTTGTAGTTGTAGTTGTAGTTGTAGTTGTGTAATTGTAGTTGTAGATGTAGTTGTAGTTGTAGTTGTAGTTGTAGTTGTAGTTGTAGTTGTAGTTGTAGTTGTAGTTGTAGTTGTAGTTGTAGTTGTAGTTGTAGTTGTAGTTGTAGTTGTAGTTGTAGTTGTAGTTGTAGTTGTAGTTGTAGTTGTAGTTGTAGTTGTAGTTGTAGTTGTAGTTGTAGTTGTAGTTGTAGTTGTAGTTGTAGTTGTAGTTGTAGTTGTAGTTGTAGTTGTAGTTGTAGTTTGTAGTTGTAGTTGTAGTTGTAGTTGTAGTTGTAGTTGTAGTTGTAGTTGTAGTTGTAGTTGTAGTTGTAGTTGTAGTTGTAGTTGTAGTTGTAGTTGTAGTTGTAGTTGTAGTTGTAGTTGTAGTTGTAGTTGTAGTTGTAGTTGTAGTTGTAGTTGTAGTTGTAGTTGTAGTTGTAGTTGTAGTTGTAGTTGTAGTTGTAGTTGTAGTTGTAGTTGTAGTTGTAGTTGTAGTTGTAGTTGTAGTTGTAGTTGTAGTTGTAGTTGTAGTTGTAGTTGTAGTTGTAGTTGTAGTTGTAGTTGTAGTTGTAGTTGTAGTTGTAGTTGTAGTTGTAGTTGTAGTTGTAGTTGTAGTTGTAGTTGTAGTTGTAGTTGTAGTTGTAGTTGTAGTTGTAGTTGTAGTTGTAGTTGTAGTTGTAGTTGTAGTTGTAGTTGTAGTTGTAGTTGTAGTTGTAGTTGTAGTTGTAGTTGTAGTTGTAGTTGTAGTTGTAGTTGTAGTTGTAGTTGTAGTTGTAGTTGTAGTTGTAGTTGTAGTTGTAGTTGTAGTTGTAGTTGTAGTTGTAGTTGTAGTTGTAGTTGTAGTTGTAGTTGTAGTTGTAGTTGTAGTTGTAGTTGTAGTTGTAGTTGTAGTTGTAGTTGTAGTTGTAGTTGTAGTTGTAGTTGTAGTTGTAGTTGTAGTTGTAGTTGTAGTTGTAGTTGTAGTTGTAGTTGTAGTTGTAGTTGTAGTTGTAGTTGTAGTTGTAGTTGTAGTTGTAGTTGTAGTTGTAGTTGTAGTTGTAGTTGTAGTTGTAGTTGTAGTTGTAGTTGTAGTTGTAGTTGTAGTTGTAGTTGTAGTTGTAGTTGTAGTTGTAGTTGTAGTTGTAGTTGTAGTTGTAGTTGTAGTTGTAGTTGTAGTTGTAGTTGTAGTTGTAGTTGTAGTTGTAGTTGTAGTTGTAGTTGTAGTTGTAGTTGTAGTTGTAGTTGTAGTTGTAGTTGTAGTTGTAGTTGTAGTTGTAGTTGTAGTTGTAGTTGTAGTTGTAGTTGTAGTTGTAGTTGTAGTTGTAGTTGTAGTTGTAGTTGTAGTTGTAGTTGTAGTTGTAGTTGTAGTTGTAGTTGTAGTTGTAGTTGTAGTTGTAGTTGTAGTTGTAGTTGTAGTTGTAGTTGTAGTTGTAGTTGTAGTTGTAGTTGTAGTTGTAGTTGTAGTTGTAGTTGTAGTTGTAGTTGTAGTTGTAGTTGTAGTTGTAGTTGTAGTTGTAGTTGTAGTTGTAGTTGTAGTTGTAGTTGTAGTTGTAGTTGTAGTTGTAGTTGTAGTTGTAGTTGTAGTTGTAGTTGTAGTTGTAGTTGTAGTTGTAGTTGTAGTTGTAGTTGTAGTTGTAGTTGTAGTTGTAGTTGTAGTTGTAGTTGTAGTTGTAGTTGTAGTTGTAGTTGTAGTTGTAGTTGTAGTTGTAGTTGTAGTTGTAGTTGTAGTTGTAGTTGTAGTTGTAGTTGTAGTTGTAGTTGTAGTTGTAGTTGTAGTTGTAGTTGTAGTTGTAGTTGTAGTTGTAGTTGTAGTTGTAGTTGTAGTTGTAGTTGTAGTTGTAGTTGTAGTTGTAGTTGTAGTTGTAGTTGTAGTTGTAGTTGTAGTTGTAGTTGTAGTTGTAGTTGTAGTTGTAGTTGTAGTTGTAGTTGTAGTTGTAGTTGTAGTTGTAGTTGTAGTTGTAGTTGTAGTTGTAGTTGTAGTTGTAGTTGTAGTTGTAGTTGTAGTTGTAGTTGTAGTTGTAGTTGTAGTTGTAGTTGTAGTTGTAGTTGTAGTTGTAGTTGTAGTTGTAGTTGTAGTTGTAGTTGTAGTTGTAGTTGTAGTTGTAGTTGTAGTTGTAGTTGTAGTTGTAGTTGTAGTTGTAGTTGTAGTTGTAGTTGTAGTTGTAGTTGTAGTTGTAGTTGTAGTTGTAGTTGTAGTTGTAGTTGTAGTTGTAGTTGTAGTTGTAGTTGTAGTTGTAGTTGTAGTTGTAGTTGTAGTTGTAGTTGTAGTTGTAGTTGTAGTTGTAGTTGTAGTTGTAGTTGTAGTTGTAGTTGTAGTTGTAGTTGTAGTTGTAGTTGTAGTTGTAGTTGTAGTTGTAGTTGTAGTTGTAGTTGTAGTTGTAGTTGTAGTTGTAGTTGTAGTTGTAGTTGTAGTTGTAGTTGTAGTTGTAGTTGTAGTTGTAGTTGTAGTTGTAGTTGTAGTTGTAGTTGTAGTTGTAGTTGTAGTTGTAGTTGTAGTTGTAGTTGTAGTTGTAGTTGTAGTTGTAGTTGTAGTTGTAGTTGTAGTTGTAGTTGTAGTTGTAGTTGTAGTTGTAGTTGTAGTTGTAGTTGTAGTTGTAGTTGTAGTTGTAGTTGTAGTTGTAGTTGTAGTTGTAGTTGTAGTTGTAGTTGTAGTTGTAGTTGTAGTTGTAGTTGTAGTTGTAGTTGTAGTTGTAGTTGTAGTTGTAGTTGTAGTTGTAGTTGTAGTTGTAGTTGTAGTTGTAGTTGTAGTTGTAGTTGTAGTTGTAGTTGTAGTTGTAGTTGTAGTTGTAGTTGTAGTTGTAGTTGTAGTTGTAGTTGTAGTTGTAGTTGTAGTTGTAGTTGTAGTTGTAGTTGTAGTTGTAGTTGTAGTTGTAGTTGTAGTTGTAGTTGTAGTTGTAGTTGTAGTTGTAGTTGTAGTTGTAGTTGTAGTTGTAGTTGTAGTTGTAGTTGTAGTTGTAGTTGTAGTTGTAGTTGTAGTTGTAGTTGTAGTTGTAGTTGTAGTTGTAGTTGTAGTTGTAGTTGTAGTTGTAGTTGTAGTTGTAGTTGTAGTTGTAGTTGTAGTTGTAGTTGTAGTTGTAGTTGTAGTTGTAGTTGTAGTTGTAGTTGTAGTTGTAGTTGTAGTTGTAGTTGTAGTTGTAGTTGTAGTTGTAGTTGTAGTTGTAGTTGTAGTTGTAGTTGTAGTTGTAGTTGTAGTTGTAGTTGTAGTTGTAGTTGTAGTTGTAGTTGTAGTTGTAGTTGTAGTTGTAGTTGTAGTTGTAGTTGTAGTTGTAGTTGTAGTTGTAGTTGTAGTTGTAGTTGTAGTTGTAGTTGTAGTTGTAGTTGTAGTTGTAGTTGTAGTTGTAGTTGTAGTTGTAGTTGTAGTTGTAGTTGTAGTTGTAGTTGTAGTTGTAGTTGTAGTTGTAGTTGTAGTTGTAGTTGTAGTTGTAGTTGTAGTTGTAGTTGTAGTTGTAGTTGTAGTTGTAGTTGTAGTTGTAGTTGTAGTTGTAGTTGTAGTTGTAGTTGTAGTTGTAGTTGTAGTTGTAGTTGTAGTTGTAGTTGTAGTTGTAGTTGTAGTTGTAGTTGTAGTTGTAGTTGTAGTTGTAGTTGTAGTTGTAGTTGTAGTTGTAGTTGTAGTTGTAGTTGTAGTTGTAGTTGTAGTTGTAGTTGTAGTTGTAGTTGTAGTTGTAGTTGTAGTTGTAGTTGTAGTTGTAGTTGTAGTTGTAGTTGTAGATGTAGATGTAGTTGTAGTTGTAGTTGTAGTTGTAGTTGTAGTTGTAGTTGTAGTTGTAGTTGTAGTTGTAGTTGTAGTTGTAGTTGTAGTTGTAGTTGTAGTTGTAGTTGTAGTTGTAGTTGTAGTTGTAGTTGTAGTTGTAGTTGTAGTTGTAGTTGTAGTTGTAGTTGTAGTTGTAGTTGTAGTTGTAGTTGTAGTTGTAGTTGTAGTTGTAGTTGTAGTTGTAGTTGTAGTTGTAGTTGTAGTTGTAGTTGTAGTTGTAGTTGTAGTTGTAGTTGTAGTTGTAGTTGTAGTTGTAGTTGTAGTTGTAGTTGTAGTTGTAGTTGTAGTTGTAGTTGTAGTTGTAGT
>OW121792.1:17034872-17441987 GCA_933228885.1 Leistus spinibarbis | reverse complement strand
CTAACCTAACCTAACCTAACCTAACCTAACCTAACCTAACCTAACCTAACCTAACCTAACCTAACCTAACCTAACCTAACCTAACCTAACCTAACCTAACCTAACCTAACCTAACCTAACCTAACCTAACCTAACCTAACCTAACCTAACCTAACCTAACCTAACCTAACCTAACCTAACCTAACCTAACCTAACCTAACCTAACCTAACCTAACCTAACCTAACCTAACCTAACCTAACCTAACCTAACCTAACCTAACCTAACCTAACCTAACCTAACCTAACCTAACCTAACCTAACCTAACCTAACCTAACCTAACCTAACCTAACCTAACCTAACCTAACCTAACCTAACCTAACCTAACCTAACCTAACCTAACCTAACCTAACCTAACCTAACCTAACCTAACCTAACCTAACCTAACCTAACCTAACCTAACCTAACCTAACCTAACCTAACCTAACCTAACCTAACCTAACCTAACCTAACCTAACCTAACCTAACCTAACCTAACCTAACCTAACCTAACCTAACCTAACCTAACCTAACCTAACCTAACCTAACCTAACCTAACCTAACCTAACCTAACCTAACCTAACCTAACCTAACCTAACCTAACCTAACCTAACCTAACCTAACCTAACCTAACCTAACCTAACCTAACCTAACCTAACCTAACCTAACCTAACCTAACCTAACCTAACCTAACCTAACCTAACCTAACCTAACCTAACCTAACCTAACCTAACCTAACCTAACCTAACCTAACCTAACCTAACCTAACCTAACCTAACCTAACCTAACCTAACCTAACCTAACCTAACCTAACCTAACCTAACCTAACCTAACCTAACCTAACCTAACCTAACCTAACCTAACCTAACCTAACCTAACCTAACCTAACCTAACCTAACCTAACCTAACCTAACCTAACCTAACCTAACCTAACCTAACCTAACCTAACCTAACCTAACCTAACCTAACCTAACCTAACCTAACCTAACCTAACCTAACCTAACCTAACCTAACCTAACCTAACCTAACCTAACCTAACCTAACCTAACCTAACCTAACCTAACCTAACCTAACCTAACCTAACCTAACCTAACCTAACCTAACCTAACCTAACCTAACCTAACCTAACCTAACCTAACCTAACCTAACCTAACCTAACCTAACCTAACCTAACCTAACCTAACCTAACCTAACCTAACCTAACCTAACCTAACCTAACCTAACCTAACCTAACCTAACCTAACCTAACCTAACCTAACCTAACCTAACCTAACCTAACCTAACCTAACCTAACCTAACCTAACCTAACCTAACCTAACCTAACCTAACCTAACCTAACCTAACCTAACCTAACCTAACCTAACCTAACCTAACCTAACCTAACCTAACCTAACCTAACCTAACCTAACCTAACCTAACCTAACCTAACCTAACCTAACCTAACCTAACCTAACCTAACCTAACCTAACCTAACCTAACCTAACCTAACCTAACCTAACCTAACCTAACCTAACCTAACCTAACCTAACCTAACCTAACCTAACCTAACCTAACCTAACCTAACCTAACCTAACCTAACCTAACCTAACCTAACCTAACCTAACCTAACCTAACCTAACCTAACCTAACCTAACCTAACCTAACCTAACCTAACCTAACCTAACCTAACCTAACCTAACCTAACCTAACCTAACCTAACCTAACCTAACCTAACCTAACCTAACCTAACCTAACCTAACCTAACCTAACCTAACCTAACCTAACCTAACCTAACCTAACCTAACCTAACCTAACCTAACCTAACCTAACCTAACCTAACCTAACCTAACCTAACCTAACCTAACCTAACCTAACCTAACCTAACCTAACCTAACCTAACCTAACCTAACCTAACCTAACCTAACCTAACCTAACCTAACCTAACCTAACCTAACCTAACCTAACCTAACCTAACCTAACCTAACCTAACCTAACCTAACCTAACCTAACCTAACCTAACCTAACCTAACCTAACCTAACCTAACCTAACCTAACCTAACCTAACCTAACCTAACCTAACCTAACCTAACCTAACCTAACCTAACCTAACCTAACCTAACCTAACCTAACCTAACCTAACCTAACCTAACCTAACCTAACCTAACCTAACCTAACCTAACCTAACCTAACCTAACCTAACCTAACCTAACCTAACCTAACCTAACCTAACCTAACCTAACCTAACCTAACCTAACCTAACCTAACCTAACCTAACCTAACCTAACCTAACCTAACCTAACCTAACCTAACCTAACCTAACCTAACCTAACCTAACCTAACCTAACCTAACCTAACCTAACCTAACCTAACCTAACCTAACCTAACCTAACCTAACCTAACCTAACCTAACCTAACCTAACCTAACCTAACCTAACCTAACCTAACCTAACCTAACCTAACCTAACCTAACCTAACCTAACCTAACCTAACCTAACCTAACCTAACCTAACCTAACCTAACCTAACCTAACCTAACCTAACCTAACCTAACCTAACCTAACCTAACCTAACCTAACCTAACCTAACCTAACCTAACCTAACCTAACCTAACCTAACCTAACCTAACCTAACCTAACCTAACCTAACCTAACCTAACCTAACCTAACCTAACCTAACCTAACCTAACCTAACCTAACCTAACCTAACCTAACCTAACCTAACCTAACCTAACCTAACCTAACCTAACCTAACCTAACCTAACCTAACCTAACCTAACCTAACCTAACCTAACCTAACCTAACCTAACCTAACCTAACCTAACCTAACCTAACCTAACCTAACCTAACCTAACCTAACCTAACCTAACCTAACCTAACCTAACCTAACCTAACCTAACCTAACCTAACCTAACCTAACCTAACCTAACCTAACCTAACCTAACCTAACCTAACCTAACCTAACCTAACCTAACCTAACCTAACCTAACCTAACCTAACCTAACCTAACCTAACCTAACCTAACCTAACCTAACCTAACCTAACCTAACCTAACCTAACCTAACCTAACCTAACCTAACCTAACCTAACCTAACCTAACCTAACCTAACCTAACCTAACCTAACCTAACCTAACCTAACCTAACCTAACCTAACCTAACCTAACCTAACCTAACCTAACCTAACCTAACCTAACCTAACCTAACCTAACCTAACCTAACCTAACCTAACCTAACCTAACCTAACCTAACCTAACCTAACCTAACCTAACCTAACCTAACCTAACCTAACCTAACCTAACCTAACCTAACCTAACCTAACCTAACCTAACCTAACCTAACCTAACCTAACCTAACCTAACCTAACCTAACCTAACCTAACCTAACCTAACCTAACCTAACCTAACCTAACCTAACCTAACCTAACCTAACCTAACCTAACCTAACCTAACCTAACCTAACCTAACCTAACCTAACCTAACCTAACCTAACCTAACCTAACCTAACCTAACCTAACCTAACCTAACCTAACCTAACCTAACCTAACCTAACCTAACCTAACCTAACCTAACCTAACCTAACCTAACCTAACCTAACCTAACCTAACCTAACCTAACCTAACCTAACCTAACCTAACCTAACCTAACCTAACCTAACCTAACCTAACCTAACCTAACCTAACCTAACCTAACCTAACCTAACCTAACCTAACCTAACCTAACCTAACCTAACCTAACCTAACCTAACCTAACCTAACCTAACCTAACCTAACCTAACCTAACCTAACCTAACCTAACCTAACCTAACCTAACCTAACCTAACCTAACCTAACCTAACCTAACCTAACCTAACCTAACCTAACCTAACCTAACCTAACCTAACCTAACCTAACCTAACCTAACCTAACCTAACCTAACCTAACCTAACCTAACCTAACCTAACCTAACCTAACCTAACCTAACCTAACCTAACCTAACCTAACCTAACCTAACCTAACCTAACCTAACCTAACCTAACCTAACCTAACCTAACCTAACCTAACCTAACCTAACCTAACCTAACCTAACCTAACCTAACCTAACCTAACCTAACCTAACCTAACCTAACCTAACCTAACCTAACCTAACCTAACCTAACCTAACCTAACCTAACCTAACCTAACCTAACCTAACCTAACCTAACCTAACCTAACCTAACCTAACCTAACCTAACCTAACCTAACCTAACCTAACCTAACCTAACCTAACCTAACCTAACCTAACCTAACCTAACCTAACCTAACCTAACCTAACCTAACCTAACCTAACCTAACCTAACCTAACCTAACCTAACCTAACCTAACCTAACCTAACCTAACCTAACCTAACCTAACCTAACCTAACCTAACCTAACCTAACCTAACCTAACCTAACCTAACCTAACCTAACCTAACCTAACCTAACCTAACCTAACCTAACCTAACCTAACCTAACCTAACCTAACCTAACCTAACCTAACCTAACCTAACCTAACCTAACCTAACCTAACCTAACCTAACCTAACCTAACCTAACCTAACCTAACCTAACCTAACCTAACCTAACCTAACCTAACCTAACCTAACCTAACCTAACCTAACCTAACCTAACCTAACCTAACCTAACCTAACCTAACCTAACCTAACCTAACCTAACCTAACCTAACCTAACCTAACCTAACCTAACCTAACCTAACCTAACCTAACCTAACCTAACCTAACCTAACCTAACCTAACCTAACCTAACCTAACCTAACCTAACCTAACCTAACCTAACCTAACCTAACCTAACCTAACCTAACCTAACCTAACCTAACCTAACCTAACCTAACCTAACCTAACCTAACCTAACCTAACCTAACCTAACCTAACCTAACCTAACCTAACCTAACCTAACCTAACCTAACCTAACCTAACCTAACCTAACCTAACCTAACCTAACCTAACCTAACCTAACCTAACCTAACCTAACCTAACCTAACCTAACCTAACCTAACCTAACCTAACCTAACCTAACCTAACCTAACCTAACCTAACCTAACCTAACCTAACCTAACCTAACCTAACCTAACCTAACCTAACCTAACCTAACCTAACCTAACCTAACCTAACCTAACCTAACCTAACCTAACCTAACCTAACCTAACCTAACCTAACCTAACCTAACCTAACCTAACCTAACCTAACCTAACCTAACCTAACCTAACCTAACCTAACCTAACCTAACCTAACCTAACCTAACCTAACCTAACCTAACCTAACCTAACCTAACCTAACCTAACCTAACCTAACCTAACCTAACCTAACCTAACCTAACCTAACCTAACCTAACCTAACCTAACCTAACCTAACCTAACCTAACCTAACCTAACCTAACCTAACCTAACCTAACCTAACCTAACCTAACCTAACCTAACCTAACCTAACCTAACCTAACCTAACCTAACCTAACCTAACCTAACCTAACCTAACCTAACCTAACCTAACCTAACCTAACCTAACCTAACCTAACCTAACCTAACCTAACCTAACCTAACCTAACCTAACCTAACCTAACCTAACCTAACCTAACCTAACCTAACCTAACCTAACCTAACCTAACCTAACCTAACCTAACCTAACCTAACCTAACCTAACCTAACCTAACCTAACCTAACCTAACCTAACCTAACCTAACCTAACCTAACCTAACCTAACCTAACCTAACCTAACCTAACCTAACCTAACCTAACCTAACCTAACCTATATACTATAATTCTATAAACCTTTAAACCTATAAACCTTTAAACCTGTTAACCTATGCAACTATAAAACTATAAACCTATAAACCTTAACACCTATCACCTATGAGCATGTTAACCTATTAATATATACTCCTATAATTCTATAAACCTATAAAGCTAAAAATCTATAAATCTTAAAACCTATAAATCTATAAACCTGTAAATCTATAAACCTGTAAATCTATAACCAAACCTATAACCTATGAACATATAAACCTATAAATATATACTCCTGTAATTCTATAAACCTTTAAACCTATAAACCTTAAAACCTATAAATCTATAAACCTGTAAACCTGTAAACCTATAAACCTATGAACCTATAAACCTACTATTAATTGCAGTCGATTTTTATTTTATTATATTAGGATTAAAAACGACTCACCGCTTAAATCCAAATTTGTTCCTCTCCTATACCAACCAAGGCAATGTGTGCCCAAGTCACAAGAACCTGCCAAAAAAAAATATTTTTTTTGCAGACTTCTAGACAACTTGGCAACATTGAGCTGGTTGGGTACACCACAGCCGAAGTTCTAGATGTCCTTTTTGATGATAATATCTCTTTTTAGAGTCCCGCGAATTATGACTTGAAATCACTCACTTCACATATTTTAAACGATCGTTACATTATTTTTATAACACTGACTACACTAATTATTCACTGACTTTCACTGACTTTCACTGACTTTTCACCAACTTTTCACTGACTTTTCACTGATTCATCACCGACTTTCGCAATTTACTATTGCATTTGAAAATAAACATTCGCGTAATACCACCGAATTTTTATCGCAATCATTGCGGCATGGTAGTCCTTCGACGCTCATTGATATAATAGAATATAATTTTTCTTCAAAATCATTTAGCGGTGCCACAACAGCTGCACCGCCTACAGTTTTATATATTTTTATTTTATTTTTATTCATTTTACCTAGTATGTCTCTTTTGATCGTAATTAAAAAAATGTAATTGCAAAATCTACAAGTAATCTTATTTCGTTTGTTGTCTGTCTAACTCTCTTTGCAGACGTATTTTTATTAATTTATTATGTTTTAAATCACAAGAAATAACCTAACCCCAAAATCAGTATGTATCTGTCATAACATTGCGTATTCTCCATTTCATTCTAACACACAGATTGTAACATAAGTCTACCTTTGTTTTTCATTGACAGTGTTGCTAGATTTCTACTTTTTGTTATTAGGTAACTAATAGTTATTAGGTAAATAGTGTTTGATATACAGAAAATTATTATTTAGCTAATAACTAACTTATTCTCCTAATTGCTATTAGTAAGTTTATTAGGAGATGGATATCTCGCGCCTAAATTATGTTAATATTAATAGTTTTTTTTTTTTTTAGTAACTTTATTCAATTTGTATATTTATATTTTGTTGTGTTGTATCTAACAAATATACGAAATATAGACTGAATTATATTACGGGTTATAGAAGGTCCTTGAATGATAACGGTATTTTTTTTATATTAGTAATGTTTAGTTATTTTATTTATTGTTATATTTAATCTTTTAAAAATTTGTCCGTGTCAATTTGGTTCTGCCAAGTTCACATTTAATTTTGAATTGACTTTCTATTTTGTTGCAAAATTTCTCAAATAATAATAATACACATGCACAAAATCACTCTACTAGATACACGAGCTGTTACACGGAAAGATAAACTAGATATGTGAATACATGTTTTAAAATAAAGATTTAACGAAGACCTGTACTCACTGGTTATATCCTAATTAATAAACGGATGTTACTAGTATAATTAGAATGAATCGGCACAATAAGTTTCGAAATAAATAGGTATTGTTCGAACTTGTATTTATGATGTAAGACGTAAACAAAATTTATATACACATTTAATATCGTATACCTATATTTTTCGTTGCAACGTTTCAGATATGATCAATCCAAACGTTCTGAGTATTCGAATGAAGTTTTTTTGCGATTATATTTAATACTATGCGATAAAATAAACTACACGAAATAGAGACCGGTTTGCAGCAACTACCCTTGGCAGTTATACAAACATCGGTACGATATTAAATTTATTTAACAGTAAACATTTATTTCGATAATTGTGTTGCCAAATTTTCACTCAAATCTGTTAACGGCGGAGCGATACGATGTACCGTTTTTGAGTTATAGGGAAAATTGCATTTCATCAACTTCTAATCACGCTAACTCAAATTCTATCAGTTTTTCATCAATTTAATTACCATTTTTGGAATCAGCGTAGTCAAATTAATCTAAATATATGTCATCCTTATAAATATTTATGCGATGATTTTCAATTTTTTTGCTGTAGAGCTCGTAAGATTTCAACAATTTCAAAACTCGCTAATTTAAATTCTATTAGTTTTTTATCAATATAATCGCCAGTTATGGAATCAGTGTAGTCAAATTAATCTAAATATATGTTAAACTCGAAAATATTTATGCGATTCTTTTGGCGAAACTTTTTTTGCTGTTGGTACTATAATTCAAACGTTAAGAGTTGGGCAACACTGATACAAGTTCACTGCTTTTGACACAGATGTCACCACTCATAAACGACAAATGTTCATGATCTGACATTTGTTTATTTATTAAATACGTAAAGTTTTTTTTTATTTATATGAAAATGTATTTATAAATAAGAAGATTTTTCTATATTTATTTCCAGAGCATTTTATTGGCTGAAAACAGTTTGGAGCGAACGCTACGACTGTTTCTTCGCATCAAACTCGGGGTAGATGGTTTCGCTTTTTCTGTTTTGGATTAAACTCAGGTTGCTCGTTGTGTTATCGTTTTGAGACTGGGCCATTAGATAGTGATTTATTCTGATATTGATTTTACCGTAATTTTGATTATAAGCAAGATTATTTTTTTACATTTTAAAAATCATTTAGTAGCTCACACATCCCATGATTTATGTTTATTTGTTTTAAATGGTGTTTGGACGCCATTTTATGTTTGTCTTGTACCATTATTCTAGGGTTTTTTATTTTACAAAACAAGATAATCTTAAAATTATTACACATCATTAAAATAATGCTGTAAATGTGGTGGTTTTCTTAAAATATTGCGAACTATTTAAATGACAGTATTTTATATAAATATGACATAAAAAGATGGGTTAGCAATTTTTATTGGCGCTGCCATCTTACGATGACAGCGCGAATTAGTGGCATAGGCTCTCGCATTATATTTTCGCTATGGGGCACATTTATAAATAGAATCGCTGTTACCACCCTGAAAACGCATTTTTAGTTTATTAATTATAGTTTTCATTATCAAGGGATAACACTTAATCGAACTTTGTATTTTTTAGTTATTTTTAATTGCGCCTCAATTTTTTCATTGTGCTCCCAGAATTTTAAAATTTCTACGGTCCAAATTGCCAATAATTCAATAGTTTTGGCGCTGGAGTAGCAAATCTAGCGGAGATTTCAAATAAACGTAGCTTAATAATGCTACAGAAGTTATTTCATTGTGATATATTTGACGTTTTAAGAGGAGGTCGTTAGGCATCATTTTAATTGCCTTTAAACATGTCTGATAAAGTTCGTAGACCTATTCAAGATGGTGGTGAAGTGTTACCGAGGGTATCACAGTGCTTTCAATGAGGAAAATGGGGTGTACACCTACACCTTGCTATTATACCAGGATAGGTAAGGTTATTCAAAATTTAATTTTATAAACTTTATTTATTTAAATTGTTATTCCATCTATACATAAAAGCATTCCATTATATAGAATTTGTTTCAAACGTCGGTATTGTAATATTGTGACCATAACGGAAATATAATTTATATAAACTGATGTAATTCAGTTGTGTATTTTATAAAAATCATTGAATTTGTATCAAAATAGACAAGAAAATGTTTTTATTTATTCCCATGACGACATCTGACTTCATTTTCCCACTCGTTACGGACTTTCATGTACAACAACATGGCTGCTCGAGCATCAATAACCGAACTATGTTCGCCGTGTTGAATGCTCATCCCAAGCAAACTCGATGATAGAAACTTTAAACTAGGGGTTCGCCCATCCGTTTCGGCGCGAAACTTTTTATATTTTGACGTATCTCTGATATATTTACGCGGATGTGACAGATACAACACTTTTAGATCATGCCGTATTGCGTGACCAATCAATAATTTGCCAGCAATTATAGTCGCAACGTCTTTCTGTACCTGTCTAAATTCGCGTCCCTGTTCCATATCTATGGGTCGTACACCGGAAATGGCAGTGCGGTAGTCAACAACCTTAAAACGAAACGAATATTAAGGGAAAAAATAAGTTTAAATGAAACATAAACTTGTTCAAATAGTAGATTATGTTTAATGATTCATATCGTTTATTACAGTACGGTACATACCGGTTCTTGTGCCATTACAAAAGTATCATAAACGACAGTTCCAGCGCCATCAACAATAGAAACTCTAGCCAGCATATTACCGCGTCCATCCAAACCGATACCGACCATCTCACAATCAATAGCAACGCATCGTTCCGTCGTGTTTGAATTATATGCGCCCATCTTTTTCACTAATTTCCCCGGAGTAATTGCATTCTGTGTAAGACTCTGTGCCGCCAAACTCTTTGGATACTTTTTAAGCGAAGATTTTGTCAATTCTGCATCGATAAACTTGTTCCAATTCAGCGGCAATTTACCGCGTTCCAAATTTGCCTTAGTACTCTTTTGATTGGTTTTTGTCGTTGTTGTTGTCACTTTATTAGTCACCGATTTTTTAACCTCTATTTCATTCACGCTGTTTTTATCCTTTCCCTTGGACGATTTTGTAGTACAAGCCATAAAAACAATGATACAATATGTCTGCAGCTACAACAAATATAAACCGATATTTGTCACAGAGTTACACGTATCTAAAATTATTATTGTCTTGTTGACATGAAATTGTGTGGAATTGGGTTACAGTATCCACTACAATATTACCACCGACATGACAGTATTGGTGAAAACCAGTGTTGTTGTTCGCTGCGGCAACTTGCTTTTAGTACCAACTTTTACGAGAGAACGTACCACACTAAAAAGGTTTGAATTATGGCGCCATTTTTTAAATTTGGCGCTTATATTTAAATAATAAATATAAAAACAAATAATAATATGATTAAAAAACATTTACTTATAAACGAATACAAATTATATATATATATATATATATATATATATATATATATTTAATATAAAATACAAGTCTATGGATATTGTAAAACATAAAAATCCAAAAAGAACGTACAACAGAATATACATTCTTATTACAAAAGGAAATAAACCGGTTATACAGTAAAAGTTAGAAAAAAGTACCTATAGCTAACTTTATCAAGCTATTTTTTTTTTTACTTTTAATAAAGCTTTGCATAAAGGCGGGGGGATGTCTTACAACAAAAATCGTCGACAATGCACGCCATAACAATAACATGTCTCTCAGCCTTGACCGCGATCACTTTGCTTTTCCCGCGCAGGAAATTACGTACTCGATTTGTTCACCTATTATAATAATAAAAACAATACAATCTAACATACTGAAAAATGGGGATGTCACAACCGTTCATTTCAGCCCGCGAAATATGAAAAAGTCTCCACTCAACTTGTGATCCTGGGTTATTCTTATGGGACGCACTGATGGCCGTCAATAGTTTAGGCCGATATTCTCTTATGTGTTAAGTTATTGAAAATTTGATATCGACATGCGAAATGGTTTTCCCGAAAGTGGCTCTCTGATTCGTCCATTCGAATTTTCTGATCAGGTTTCGGGTCTCTTTGGTTTTAAAGTATGGTAGGGTTTTGGTTATATTTTCTTATTTATATTTTGTATTCTCTTGTTTGTAAATAAACCGAAATTCACATACAGAACTTCAACTTATGTTAGTGGTATGTACGCCGGAACAACTTCCAACAAAATCATAATACATAATTATAATAAATAAATAAATTAATTAATAAATATATATATATATATATATATATATATATATATATATATATATATATATATATATATACATATATATATATATATATATATATATATATATATATATATATATACATATATATATATATATATATATATATATATATATATATATAAAAATATATATTATATATATATATATATATATAAATATATATTATATATATATATATATATATATATATATATATTTTGTATTCTGAAAAAGATAATACCAAATACTAAAAGCTATCCAAATACTAAAGGGCCGCAGTTAAGCGGAAATGCGCCGAGGGTGCTGGTATTGTCTTAAAATATATGAAAGAACGAATCGGCAAAAAAATATATATATTTACTTGAATTTCAATAATAATAATAGTGTAATAAATAAATAGTATTATTCGCCATAGTGAAAATAGAAATAAATGTTACAAGCAGGGTAAACGTAGGTTCGACAGGTCGTGAAAGGATCACATTACGATCAGCGTTAGCGACAATTTCGTTCACCCTCCTCGCGCTGTCGTTACATTAACAAGCATCGATAACAGCTCACCTTCGCACTGCTATACGCTACTCTTAGTCGAAAATGACTGTGATTGGCTGTGTTATATAGATGTATATGATGGGTACATACCTACTCTTTACAAAGGAAGAATGAATACCCATTTAATTAATTGCGGGCATGCATCAATTGTTCAACGGGGTACGGTATAGTAGTAACGAGAGTCTTTTTTTGATGTAGTACAAATTCGGCGGCCGCAGCTTGTTCACCTCTTGCACTAATAGTAAGAAGGTATTGTTGCTGGCGCTGGTGGCCTCATCTGATCTGATTGTGAATCTAGTTATTGTGTTCGAACTAATCACCAACGTACTATTACTACTGTTTATGGGTTACACCACTGTGTTGTTGTTCCATTTCAAATTCAACTTAATTCTTACTAAATCTCTTGGATACATTTTTTGGTAAATACTAAATATAATTATTTATACTAAGTGAAACATCTCAACTCAAATCACTAATAAATCTATCTTTTATTTCGGTACCGAACTACTAGTTTTTTTTTTTTTTCCCGATCCATTTTTAGAAACAATTAATAAAAAATAAGATCATATGATTATTCTATAAATGTTACAAATTCATTTAAAATTGTCGCATAGAATCAGCCTTATGGCTGTCGTTTATCTAGCAAAAACTTTGTGATATATTTAATGCAATTTTACCAGATTAAATTAAATGCATTTTCTAAGAAATATTTGTTATTGTATATTGAATAAGCACTTGGTCTTACATATGCAAATTTTTACTAAAAATCGAGAATATCATAAGAGGACGTTTGTTACTTACCAACATAATTAACGCTTACATAGGATGAGTACCGGTAGAACATGGCCGGAGTATTTTAACATTTATCGTTTTATAGTATAAACAGTTTATATACGTATAAACATATTGTAAATAACTAAAACAATATATATTTCTCTCATTTCTCTTTTATTTTCTTGTACTCATTATATATACATACAGCCTCGGATTTACATAGGGATAACATGGGCAACTGCCCAGAGCGGCAAATTCAATAAATATTGAATATGAAAAAATAAAATCACGGATGATTTTTCATCATTATTTTAACTCATTTCTATTTTCTATTTCGATAGAATTTGAAAAATAGCGGCATTATTTACCAATGCTCAGGGGTTCACTGTAAATCCGGCCCTGTACACATACATATATATATATATATATATATATATATATATATATATATATATATATATATATATATATATAAAATGTTTGTAATTTTAAGATACCTGTAATTAAGATACCTTCTTTGGCAGTAGCTATATTTCACATTGAAATATATGTCCAGGTGCATGCCTCAATTGTTCCATCAGAAAATATAATTAGCTTACCGCACGTGCTGTGCAAAAGAGTCGTGCTTCTCGGCACCAAAAAAATACTTTGGCATATTAATGCATTTTAAGACCCTCTGAATATTTATATTATTCTTTTATTCTTCTAAGCAAACAGGTCTAAATATATTTTCTTCGTAAAAATTGTAAATATTTTATAAGAAAATATTTTCCGCTTATAAAGGATTATACAAAAATAAAAATAGAGGCGTCATAATTAAAAATAAATTTATTATTGCTAAAATATCTATAAATTATTTGTGATAGTAAATTGTTATAAATTAAATTGAATATATTTATTACACAACAAATGAAAAAAATATTAAACACATAAAATATTCAGTTGACCATTTATTTTTATGAAAGTAACTAGCAGCAACTTACTTATATTCTATCAAAATAAATAACACTAACCACATTAAATACATAAAAGGTGATAGTTAACCACTTTTTCAATATGTAAAACGTGTATAAATGAATATAGCAGTCATAATGCCCACCTCTGGTGTGCCGATATAGTATAGTATATAATAATGTTTAGTTTTTTATGAGATGAAAGTGGAGCCGTGATAGTTAGATTGATAGGTAGATATGTTAACGTTGTCAGTGACATAACAGAGTGAAATCTATTCGTTATTAATTTCGCGTCATCGTCATATCAATCCGCATGCATCCTGCGGGGTGGAATTGGAATTGATAGTCGGACGCGGAACGGAACGGAATAATACATATTAACACTCGCGGTAAAGGGGACGCCTGCCGTTTACGGATAATAAACCGGACGTAGCTACTTACAAGCAAAACTATATCATCATTTCGCTATCTCACTCACTCAATTCATGGATATAAAATATAAATATATATATATATATATATATATATATATATATATATATATATATATATATATATAAGAAAATCTTTTAATTTTTCGACCTTTCTAAATGTGCACTTAAGCCAATTAAATGTTAAAACTCAAAAGTAAATGATGTAATTCATTTAAATTCATACTTGATTGGACTGTGCTTGTGCTGTAACTTCTTTATATTATATTATATATAATACCTATGAAGTTCGAAGTTTCTGTTTCCATAACCGAAATATACAATGGTCGAGTGCGAACTAGTACATTTTCTTCTTCTTTTATATAAGCGTAGTTTTGATCAGTGTGCTTTGAGTTTACTCTTTAAAAAATTTATCAAGTTGAACTTCAGTTCATAGTAGCGAAGCTTTGTTGAACTTAACAGTGCAATCAGGAATAAGATACATTTTTGATCATAAATTAGTATATTAACTATATTCATTTTCCATTAAAATAAAACCATACACTCTTATAACATGATGTTATTTTGAAATACGAAGCATGTACATTTACATAAATATGTATATATATATATATATATATATATATATATATATATATATATATAAATATGTATATATGTATATATATATATATATATATATGTATATATATATATATATATATATATATATATATATATATATATATATATATATATATATTTGACAGTATACCTACTCCATGTAGAAAGCACAGATAATCGTCTTCGCAGTTCGGATATAATTATGTGTGTTAGACCGAACTGTTGTACAGGGGGTTCTTTCTCTTTGTTTCGTTTCTACGTCTTACTTGAACGGTGAACGTTGAACGGAGCTGATCGGGTAATCGAACATTCAGAACATCTTAGGCGTTTCCGCCAATTATCAACGATACAGCGATTTTAGATCGCAACGAAACAAAAGCGTTTCATAATATATTCGCAAATATGAATTGCTATCTAGCAACTATACAAATATCTTTCAAATTTGTTTTCCATCCGAACGTAATTTTAAATCCGGATAAGTTTTCGGTATATGAGTATTTTTAGAAAATAAAAAAATGATATTTATCTAAGATCGTAATTCTGAATTTTAAAGAAAAATATACGGAAATATTGCTTAATAAATGTTACTTTATCTTTTATTAAACGTTTATTTATTGATTATTCATTTAATTGTTGGTGTTAAACTTTGTTTATAATATGTAGCCTAGAAACGAACAATAGTGTCAGCATATTGCAACATTTATGTATATATATATATATATATATATATATATATATATATATATATATATATTTATATATATATATATATATATATATATATATATATATAAATATATATAAATATATGTATATATATATATATACGTTTGTTAACAGAAATTACCTTCGTAGCGGTAATGAGGTTACGCCTTACCCAATAACAATAGTAGCCTCTAATCTAGTGTAAATCTAGTAGCAATAGCAACAGGCCATTTTGTACAAAAATGGCGAAACGAAACGATGAGCAACACGGGGATTCCCTTGACACGTCCGTGCTCGATTTGAATCGTCACGGAAACAACGACGACATTGAGCTGCCAGCGCTAACTGGTATCGCGAATTTTTCCAATCAAGTTATACCGAAACCCAAGTCGAAAGAATATGTTATGCCCGAAAGAGGTAGTTGGGGTAGTAAACTTGACTTTATATTGTCTGTGGTGGGATTGGCCATTGGTCTCGGTAATGTGTGGCGTTTTCCGTATCTTTGTTATAAAAATGGCGGAGGCGCATTTCTTATTCCATACTTCTTAACGCTTATACTCGCTGGCATTCCGATGTTCTTCATGGAATTGGCGCTCGGTCAAATGTTGACGATTGGCGGTCTTGGAGTATTTAAAATTGCTCCGATTTTTAAAGGTATGTACCAACTTTTATTATATAATTATTCTACAAAGTTAGTCGTTAAAAAATGTTTTGGAAGCGTGAGTAGGTAGACAAGTTAGTGCTGATTGTTAAGTATCAGCAAAGCATTCATAAATTATATCTGTATTGTCAATAAGTTGAAAATCTTTTCGAATGTTTATTGTTTGTAAAGATTAAATTTGAAAACATTAAATTACAATTTTCTGTCGAATATTTTTATTTAAATGTTATCATATATCACTATACTTATTTTCAATAACAACGTGTAGTTATAATGTTCGCAAGTATCAAAGTACAATCTTTACAATAAGTTTATTGCAAATGTTACAGTTTTCTACAAATTTATAGTAACTTTTTTAAAAGGTATTGGATATGCTGCCGCTGTAATGTCATGTTGGATGAATGTCTACTATATCGTTATCTTAGCTTGGGCGATATTCTATTTTTTCATGTCAATGCGAGCAGGTAAGTGAATTCGTTATTGCAATCTAACTTATTATTATGATTGCGGTAAGCAATTATTTACCTAATTTTACAAACAGATGTTCCTTGGCGAACTTGCAATAATTATTGGAACACAAAATTCTGTGTAAATCCATACGATCGAAGTTCATTACTCTGCTGGGAACAATATAATCAAAATAACACATTTTCAAAAGTTTGCGCTGTTAATCAATTAAATGTATCGGTTTCGGATTTGACCGATCCCGTTAAAGAGTTTTGGGAGTAAGTATATACCTACCTCAAAAATATGATATTGCGGGACACATACATGAATTGTTTCTTAAGCCTTATGTCAATAAATCGACGTCCTCTACCGTGTACAGAAAAGAGATTTGAATACGCAAACTACTTATAATAATGTTCTCTTTATTGACATAAGGTACACATAATTTGTTGATAAATGTAATAATAAATGCTGTGTAAAAATACATTACAGACGTCGTGCACTTCAAATATCTGATGGCATTGAACATATGGGCAGCATACGTTGGGAACTTGCTGGCACATTACTATTAGTTTGGATTGTATGTTATTTCTGTATATGGAAAGGGGTGAAATGGACTGGGAAAGTTGTGTATTTCACTGCATTGTTTCCATACGTTTTACTTACAATTCTATTAATTCGTGGCGTCACTCTTCCGGGAGCGATGGAAGGCATTAAATTCTACATTAGTCCCAATCTATCTAAGCTCAGAGAATCAGAGGTAATACATTCAAACATCGCGAATAGAGTAGAGACGCTCAAATGTTAGAACATCACACTAATATGAAAGGTGAATTTCAGGTATGGATAGACGCTGTTACACAGATCTTCTTTTCCTATGGCCTTGGTTTAGGAACATTAGTTGCCCTTGGTAGTTACAATAAATTTACTAATAATGTGTACAAGTAAGAAATGTGATTATTTACAATTGTTATTATTTATTCATGATGTTATTTTAATTTATTCAAGGGACGCCCTTATTGTATGTTCAGTGAATTCCAGTACAAGTATGTTCGCTGGCTTTGTAATATTTTCTGTTGTTGGATTTATGGCGCATGAACAACAAAAACCAGTTGCTGAAGTTGCTGCGTCAGGTAATTAAAAGTGTTTGCTTCATTCGTTCATTCATTCATAATACTAAATTTATATCAGTTGTATGTTATAATAATGTATTGAATGTAAGAAATAATTTATGATCGCTTTTTGCAGGGCCTGGCTTAGCATTTTTAGCGTATCCATCAGCGGTCCTCCAACTTCCTGGCGCACCCATGTGGTCTTGTTTGTTCTTCTTTATGTTACTTCTGATTGGTCTTGATTCACAGTTTTGCACAATGGAAGGTTTTATTACGGCTGTCATTGATGAATGGCCACATTTGTTCCGCAGAAGAAAAGAAATCTTTATTGCCGTTGTGTGTGGTTTGTCGTATTTGGTTGGGTTAACATGTATTTCACAAGTAAGGTCATTTAATATAAATGAAATATGTGATATTTATGTTTACGTACTAATGATAAGAACATTTCTATTATAGGGAGGAATGTATGTATTCCAAATTTTAGATTCTTACGCCGTAAGCGGTTTCTGCTTACTTTTCCTTATATTCTTTGAATGTATTGCTGTTTCGTGGGCGTTTGGTGTGAATCGTTTTTACGATGGCATCAAAGAAATGATTGGTTATTACCCAACGGTCTGGTGGAAATTTTGTTGGACAATTTCAACTCCTATGATTTGTATAGTACGTATATACAATATATAAAACAATATATGTACCTTTTTATATATATATATATATAAACATCTAGATGTATATGTATATTTGTATTCGGAATGCTATATTTATATCTTGTACTCATGCTTATTAAATTTACAACAGTATTTCATGATAATCGCAGCCGTAGTATCATCATATATCAACAACATTTGAAACAATTATTTACAGTTTATGCATTTATTTCATTGTTTGTTTACGTTATTTCATAAGATTAACATAGTGTTCCAGATAGAAAGCTAGATACATAGAAGGATTGATGTGGGTATTTATTAATAATTGAATATTCTAGAAATATGTATATAAATCAGAAATCGTCTACGTACATATGTAAATGTATATAAGTAATGTATATAATTCTGATATAAAGAAATATTTGTCTTAGGGTGTTTTCATATTCAATATAGTCCAATGGACGCCAGTAAAATACCTGGATTACGAATATCCATTGTGGTCTCACCTGTTCGGTTGGTTCACTGCATTATCATCAATGTTATGCATTCCTGGTTACATGATTTACGCCTGGACAACAACTCCTGGAGATAACCAAGCGGTATGTATTCTTTTCTTATATACACTCCCATTTTAGGACGTTGTTATAAATAAATGTTACCAATGGACCATTCATTTTCCCAGAAATTTCGAGCACTTGTCAGGATACCCGATGACATACCGGCGGTCCGAACAAAAATGCAGGGTGGAGTCGTCACAAGCACCGAGGTCATGGTTTAGCATAAATGTCATGATTACATGACCAACATAGGCGACCCATTACTGTAATTTATTTTATGTCAGTATATATGTAATGTAGCATCAGTAATGCAAATTGAATTCAGTCAATGTCAAAATGAAGAAAACATTTTGGAAGTAATTTATAGTCTTATAATTTTGTTGCCAAAAATGTGTTTAGTCAAATGAATGTTTGCGAATCTGTGTGGTATAGGTTGCCGACTCGCTTTACGCAAAATCATATATGGATAGGTATATAAACACCTGAGCGCGTTGCGTACATTGAGTTAACAACCTGTAATGCGACATTAACAACGAAACAAACACCTGTAGTTACTGTTTCATCATAATTAGATAATTAAAAAATGTATCAAATATTTTTCTTTGATTGATTTTCATTTACAGTAGATGTGTAGGTGTAAGTAAATGCAGAGTACAAAATTATTTAATTTATACAAATATCTTTATTCAATTTTCATATCATATACCTGATTATATTAAATTCTACATACATTTAAGATTAATTAACTATATTATCAATTATTTTCATAAATAATCGTGATGCACTAGCAAATTAAAATATATACCTACGTTAAACATGTATTTTCTATTACATTTCAAATGTGCAGCACTTAAATGTTCGATTGCTCTCAACTAATACTCAACTTCGCTTAACATTTTCTTGCACAACATGTAAAAATAAGCATAAGTCATTCAAACTACTTATCAAAGCTTCGAAAATTGATGTTTTAAGTGTTAACTGTTTTACATTTTTAATCATAAAAACATAATAATAAACATAACATGTAACTTAATTATATTGAATTATTTATTGTAATACCAACTCACAAGAATTACTAAAACTAAATATCGACGGCTAAAATTTACAATTTACAAAAAAAAAAGAAAAAAACGTTTATTTTTGTGTACTTTGAGTGCAACTGGTATTAAATTGAAGCTAGGTTATTTGTAAAGCGATGCTTAGTTGAACTCCATTAGAAGCGTTGACGGTGCAACCGGACATTAAACAATAAAACATTTTATTCTTTAACACGTTAAGTGCCACCATGTTACAACCGAATAGACCAAATATGAGAGCACGTTGCCACCAGCGTCGCACTTAACGTGCTAAATAACTTATTCTATTATTATTATTTAGGCGATAAAGTATGCAAAAAATACTATTCGAAATGTTGCATAATATCACTTTTTTCTACATGAAGTCATATTATTTTATTTGTTTAAAAGACTTCGTATCACAATATTGTATATTTATTGAATTTAATCTTACTGTCGTTTTATTGTAACTAAATGCAAAATAAAACTAAATTAATAAATATATATTTGAAATGTTTACCTAAATAATATCAACATTGTTTTCTACATGCAGGAATAAAAACAATATTTTGGTGACACTCCAGTTTGCAAACGGTTTCATCAGGTTTAGGGTTTTTCGCATCATTTTGACGTTACCAAGAAAGTTAATGCCAAATTTGAAGAAAAATTGTTGTAGGAAACATAACCATCCAACTTATGGATTTTATATAGAGGATAGATGTTTATAGCGTTTAAACACCAAATTTGAACGCTATAAATTTTGATTTCCCAATAAATTACACTAATTTACTATTCTCTAATAATTTGATGACATATATAATAAGTTATAGACACCATCAAGGCAAATGACACATTTTTATTACTAATTTAGTTGTTTCCCAACAGGGAACTCCGAACGCAGACTGGTTCATATTTTCCCACTCTTTTCTAGTGACATTTCACTGTAACACCAAATATTCCAAGAGCTCTATTTGACGAAGCGTAGAAAATCATACGCGACATGTTTGCTTTATAACGAAAATGGCGCATTCATTTAGTCGTTTCTAGCACGTTGAATGGTGTAGACCTGTTGTACATTTTTTTTTTTTTTGTTACTTTCTTTTCTAATATTAATATGAATACTTTTAAATTTTGTTGTTTAGTTTGTGTAGGGTATAGGGTCGCTACATATGCTAGTTTATTAGTTTACGAACATGTTATCAAACCAGAATTAGCAAGGCGAAACATAACTTGGGCACGAATTAAAAACGCCGCAGGTATACAGAATGTTCACGTATGTAGAATTAAATTAAAAAATGAAATTAATTAAATTGCAGTAATAAAATTGAAATATCGAGCAATTGTGGTTGTGAACTACATCACATTCATATTATCGGCACCAGGTGAGTAAATCATAATATTTCATTGAACGTAAATGTAGTAATGTCAAAGGTTCTTATGTGAATATCTAACTGATGGTTACTGTTCATGAGATGGATCCGATACGCGAAACAACTCTTTTTCTAATTGAAAAACTGCTGTTTATATATAATAACCACAAATATGTCAGTAGAATTACGAATAAGGTATAATTGGTGTGTGAGTCTAAACATTGTGGCAAAATGCATAAATGAAAAATATAGAAACAGTCCGAAAAACAAGGACAGTGACCAGCATTTGTATTATGTTTCCTATGAACGGGAATACAATGTTGTATATGTTCAGGACCAAACGTGGAATTGATAGAATACATCACACCCTCAATCGGTGTGCCAGGCCGCCTGTGTTGTGCTATGGTGGCATTATATTCAGTGAGATCATTGTATCATATATTTAATGCCACAGCGGGCTTCTACTTTTACCGGCTTAAATGTGAAAAACAAGGCACTTGGGCAGGTTTGACACATTTGAACCATTTGAATCAACGTGTCTCTTACAACAGATGTTTCAGTTGTCACTCTTACCCAAGATGGGTTTGGAAGAGCGTTCGTTGAAGCATTCGCCAAAAAACATATGAAAGTTGTGGTCATAGGTGCTGATATACGAGAGTTAATTGTTTTTGTTGAAGAAATTGGTAAGTCTTTATTTCGGTTTCCCTAACAATGCAAATATGTATGATTCTAATAATATTAATGAATATTATTTTATGATGTTGACCTATACTAGTAATATTTTACCTGAATAAATGTTCTTCTAATTTCAATAAAAAATAATAATAATAATGCCATATAGATGCTCAAAAGCAAATATCTATTTCTAGAATATCGTTTCGATGTTGAAGTGAGATATATACACGCGAACTTAAGCGAACCCAACGCAAACTACAGACTCATCAGACATAAATTAAATACATTAGACGTAGCCGTACTAGTGAATTGTTTCGGATATCGTCCGAGCGCACCCTCGAAACTGATCACAGGTCCGTATTCATCGATATTCTCGCAAACTTTCGACAACGTGATCACGAACCGTATGGTGTACAGCAACGTGCTGTCCATAATACAATTGACGAAAATCGTGTTGCCCAGAATGAGCAGCAGGCGGCGGGGAGCGATTATAAATGTCGCATCGTGCACAGCAATAGTCGCGAGCCCCCGTTGGACCGTCTATGGTGCCTGCAAGGCGTTCATGGTGAAATTCACCGAGGATCTGAATGACGAGTATCGTTCGCGCGGTATCACAATGCAATGCCTAACGCCGGGTTTCGTCGAACAGAACTATGATCCGAATGATTTGGATGAAGCGATTCCGAACCACGAGGTTTATGTGGATAGCGCGTTGAGCACACTTGGCGCTCGAACAGTTACATCCGGATTTCAGTCGCATTCGCTTACGTTGAAGGTGATGCACATTATAAACAGTATATCGCCGGAGGAATTCGATACGTTCATTGATGAGTATATGAAAGAAACCGAAGAGGATACGAGATTCGATAATTTCGATATGTCACTGCCCTACTACAATAACTACACTCATTCAAAACTTGCACACAAATATGTGTATTATAATTATTACTAAACGTTCCCAAACATACAAGTTCATTCGGTCACTCGCAGCGTGCAGCTCTTGTCGCTCTGCTATGACCTTGCCGTTCGCAATGGCAACCTCATAAACATCTTTGAACACGACAAATTACTAAATTGTGCTGTTCGACTATTGCATTTGAATATTTGTAAAAACCGAATGACAACGTTACAAACATCAAATCTATGACCTTGTCGTTCGATCGAATATTGTTTTTGTACATATACCTATATGAAATAACCGAATGACAAGATCACATACACGAAAAAGGAGCTTGTACGATTACCGAATGAAACTACAATCACAAAATTCCTGTTTTTATTTGCACACTATTTCTTATATGTATTTTTTAATAAAATAGTTTTCAATTGAATTTTGTTTTCATTTAAAATACAAACATCAATCCCTAGCATATAATAGGGACTTTAGAAAAACTGTTTGAATGAATAAATAAAATTTGCTGAAAATATGAAAAGAATCTAATAGGACAAATGATTTAAAATCTAATTATGTTGCAATAAATATGTATTTTATAAATGAATAAAGCATAAATTAGTATGTAGTATATCCTTAATAATAATAATATAATTGACAAAAATGAGTGAAAAAAATGTAAATTCAACAAATAAATCGCAAATATAATACTTATATAAAGGTCTCGGTTGGTCATTTCCGCGGTATACTACGTACCGCAGCTGCTTTCGGTTCTTTGTGCGATAGTGTTTCGCTGGAATTCATAAAAAATATTACAAAATTTATGTTCAATGCAATGCAAAATTATAAAGAAATACTTCATAGGCTGCAAAACTATGAATATATATATAGGTATATACAATTACTTTTGTGGATCGAAATTTCTCAAGCTTCTAGCGTTTTTCTCGAAACGTTTTTCTAGCACTCGCCGCGGCCACATTCGTGGCTGGAATGATGGCGGAGGTTCGTGTATATCCATGCGACTATTGCGTGTCTCCTGCGTATAATACGCAGCGAATACTGCACGAAAAATGGGCGGGAGATTCGGCTTGTTATATTGTAGATACAAATCTTCTTTAGGTTTATCGTATGACAAATCGATTACATTCTCCATCTAATAAAAAATCAGCAAAACGTTGCAAAACACAAATACAACACAGTAGAGATAGACGAAATTACTCGGCAACTTTGTTCTGTTTTTTCTCGTTCTTCTACCGTTTTACTGTGGTCATACGGCGGTGGTCTATAGTACCGTTTGACAATTCGGTCGAGTGGACCTGGCGGTGTTCGCGGTAATAACACCCAATCATCAATATCCTCATTAAATTCAACTTGACCAAATAATTTCACCCGAATTGCAGGGGGTATAAAATTATCTAGCATTATGCACCGTAACTTTAATTGTCTAAAACAAATAATGCATACAATTATATTTAAGATATACATATAATAATAATAATAATAATTTCTAAGTTTACAGTGGTCTAGCAAAATTGGATAATGATACAAGTTTTATTTTATACGGTGGAAATAGCTGGGCCACTTTTAAATATTATATATATATATACTTGACTAGATCATCTTGGGCTGCTTCCATATCCCGGCGATCGCGGATATGTTCCTCATTCACATCCTCAATATCTTGCTTATACTCCACCCAACGATTATGCAACAACTCAATTTTACCGTTCAAATACTCGAGTTCTTGTTGCAAAGTGGTGAACGTGTGCCGCAATTCAGACGTTGTTTCTTCCTCCAATTCAAGTTGTTGTTGCATTTCACGTTCACGTTTCTTTGCATAAAAAACACATTGCCCGACAATGCTTAATGTCTCTTCTCACATACGTATTATAATTATAATAATAATAATAATAATCGATGATAATACGTACCTTTCTAGCAGCGATTTCTAACATTTGCTGTTCTATTTGCAACTCGCGCTCGTTCATGGAATCCAGAATATTTTTTCCGCCGCGCACCAACTGTTTCTCAATGCTTTTCAATTTCTTTGACAACTCTTGCGTTTTCATCTTCTCCAATTCCAAATTCTTCTTATACTGTAATTTGAGTAATTCTTGCCGACTGTTCATCTCCGAGTCAGACGACGTTTCTTCTTCATCATCATCCGTCTCATCGTCATCATCATCATCATCATCTTTACTTGTGCCCGGTTCACTTTGCTTACGCAATGCGATCAGTGCCTTTAATCGTTCGATTTCCGTTTGATATTCACGCAATTTTGCATCTTTTGGATCTTCATTCTTCACAGGTTGGTTATTTATATTCTTAGCGCGATGCGCGTACCGTAACGTCGTCAGGGTTTCTTCGTAATTCGAACTGGCTGGTCCGATGTTAGCGATCATAATCGTCTTAGAATTTCCACCCAGCGAGTGTTGTAATAGGCGGGTTAACTTGGAGTCTCTGTACGGGATGTGTGGCGCACAACCGGCTAGTGCTGAGATTACGTTGCCCAACGATGATAATGCCCGGTTGATTTTGCTGGCTTCTTTTAGTCGAATATCTGTTGCACCCGATTTCGATTGTCGCTCACTGCCCGCCAAATCGACTAAATTCAGTTTGCCCACGCGGACCGCGTTTGTCTCTGTATTGCACATTTCTATTGCGATTTGGAATATTGCGTGCGACCGAGAACTGTGCTCGTTCATGTTCGTGGAGCCGACAGTACGATTCTTGTTTCCGGTCATCATTACTTTCACCATATCTTCGGCGCTCTTACAATTCACAGTATGCAAATTTGGCACGTGGACCCCACCGTGGTTTTCGCCATCTCGTAATTCTAACGGTTTTGGATGCTTTAACTTTAACAAGTCTCTAAACATATTTTAATTCAATTCAACCAGCTCAACTTCCCGACTATTTCACACAAATTTCATATATAACATTAAATATTTGGTGTCAAATTATCCAATTATTTTTTACAATCAATTATACATTGTGTCATACGGGCTTCATACGTTTGTACATACACTTTTTCACAAATAATGAAGTCTGATTCTTTTTTTAATCATGTTTCTCTATTTATAAATAGGAACAATTTTGCAAATTTAAGAGAAATACTTAAACTTTATACATTAGAGCATTTTAGTAAATATTGAATATAAAGATATTCTTGTCACAAAATTACTAGTGACTATTAGTGTAATTTAAATATGATTTCGTAAGTAATGATTAAAAGACGTATTTTAAAAAAAAGTGCGACAATCGATCTGGGATACAAAGAACTAGAACGTGATCTATGAGGTAGTATGTCCGTGGTCAATATAGAATAAAAATACTTCTAATTACCTGATTTCTTCCATGTATATTTCTAAATAACTGGTCGTCACTAAAAATTGTGTATTTTTCGTGCGATTGATGTGAGTCCAGACTTGTTCGAACGCCTTTGGAATCATTCCTTGTTGTTCGGGAACTTCCTGTATACCTTCCATGGTGTGCGTCTTGCCAGTGCCTGTCTGGCCATATGCAAACACACACCCATTAAAACCCTCCAACACGGACGTCACTAATGGCCGAATTGTTTCATCATACAATATTTGTTGAGTCGAACTACAAAATCATACTATAAATACATTCTATTTTGTTGACAACAACGACATTCGTGAAACACACAAAATATCTCATCATTATTTTGCAATGATATTTTACAAACTTTTTATTTTATTATTTTTTTTTTTTTTGTCTACTGTAAACATGATTGAAAATAAAAAGGGCAGAAATGACAAAAACATGCATATATTTGTATGAAGTGCAGCCAGCTAAACATTCTTTTTACTATGCTTTAACATAATGAACACAACAAAAACTTAAGATATCATAAGAAATGAAATTGAGAGATTCATAATATTACGGAACCATATATGAATGCGCGTTTCTGTATGTACATATACTACTAAGTTTGTTAAGAAATGATAATTATGATTACGAATATTTAGTTGTATGTTATAGAATAAAAAGAGAATCTAAAATGGCAAATAAACATAATTGTGACAGATATTTAATAATCTAATATTGTGAATAATAATTATAGTGGTTTTATTTTAGAGTGCTGTTGTGAAAAGAGCACGAATACAAGTTTCACAAAATATTCCTCGTACATTTTCTACAAATATCAATAGCAACGTAAAAAGGCGTTTTAGTGGTTTGTAATATATAATGATGATGATACATATTGTGTTTGGGCAATTGTTTAAGATCACATATCTGATGAACATACTTATACTTACTAGCAATCGTAGACAGCGTCATAGGTGAATATCTTTTTGGTTTCCCGAGTTTCCTTATGATTTGTAATTTCAATGACACCTCTCGACTGCCACACATCTACAATTCGCACATTTTCTGCTGCTTCCTCTTTTGCGCTCATCGGCCTGCATCTTACAACCACTTGGACACATTCATTTCTAGACGATCTTCTAGTCCTCTACAATTTTTACGCCAAACATGTTATTATATTTTCATCATATTATTATTATGATTGTTGTAGAGGACAAAAGACCTGCCAAACTCAAATATACCTTTCCCTTTTTCTCCATCTATAATGCTGGAAGAACACAACCACAATACGAACCAATATATGTATGTATAACACTTCCAGAGATAATGTGCTAAAGCTTTATTGATTTTAGAAATCAGCGCCAATTTATACACTGAGACTGCGCAGAAATACACCCATATATATATATGTATGTGTTCATGTGTGTATGAGGGTATGTGATATGTATATGTATATGTATATATATATATATATATATATATATATATATATATGAATATATGTATAAATTAATAAATAAATAAATGACGTTAATTGTTCATATTTATGATATGTTTCGGTTAGTATTTTGAAACTTTTCATTTAAATATTTAATTAACCAAATGAAACATTTACAATACATTGTAGTCGCCAAGGTAACAATTTGACAATGACAGTTCTGACACGCTAAGCGCGAATACGGCTGCGCATAACACTAACTGAAATACCGCAAATCACCACTAATCATCATGAATCATCACTAATCCCAATGATACAAGGAATGGCTCGTGAACTTTCTCATCCGTTTTTAGGGCAGAAACAAATCTGCCCTATGATAGTGGCAGTGAGTCCGAACAGTGCTGTATGCCGTTCCAAACTACCACTGTATACGAATTACATAACATTCATTTTTACTTATATACTACTACTAAATAAAATAATGATCTAACCTGCCGAACAAAATATTGAGTAAATCGAGCATTTCTTTGCTTGTGTTATTCAACATTTGATATTACTGTCACTGAAGTACTTCTCAATACGTACTTTTGTATTGTTTATTATATTGTAGATTACAATTATTATTGCACACGCGTACTACAAATACATTTGCCATATTTAGTAATCATTTAGACTCTACATGTACAAAAACTAAATAAACATTGATATATTTGAATTTGACAGACAAATATGAAGTTAGGAACACTAGCATTATACATATGGGTACCTATTCTGAGTATCTCAACTCAATCAGATCTCACTCAAAAACGCTGTTGCCATCTATTGGATTCATTGCGTAAACATGATATGCGTCATGGATCTCAATCAATTCGTAAATATATCTCACTACCTCGGTAGGTAGTGGGACCAGAAAAGTTACTAGTGAGAAAATTGACAGATTATTAGTTGTGTGCCATGACATCTTTGTACAAGTGCAGAGATTAATGAAATCGCTTGAACTGACTGTTACCCATTTATTACTTGTGAAATCTTTTGCTGGTCTCTTTGTGTTTTTTGTATTTTGTGTTTTCATTGTTTTGTGTTGTTTAAAACTCACTTACAAACATTTCCGGGCTATTATATATATAATATTTGTATTTACTGTAGTTTTAAATCTTTTTAAAATAATAATTGTAACAAGTGTTGTAAACTTGAAGTCAGAAAAATCCCTAAAGATCTCACACGCGCGTCTCACTAGTGGTACGTCATCGTTATCTCAAATCTCACTTCAATATATTTAGTTGAGACACTCAGAATAGGGGTCTTGGCTGGCTACACTAGTACCAACCGAAATTTTCTTTTGCCATCCATGAAACTAACATTGAGTGTAATACGACATTTCTACTAGTTTCACTAATTTCATCATTATTTTGCTTAATACATGTTCTATATGTAAATATATATATAAATATATATATATAAATTTTCGAAACCAAGAACATTTCCAAAAATATCCCCAAAATAAGCGAACATGAAGTTCGGTATTCATTGTTAGTTAGATTAAGATATGATCATCACTTTTCGAACTATTACATTACATCAAGCTGTATCATTACCTACCTTGACAGTTGTCATTTGTTCGTTAGGTTATGTTTTTTGAATATAAATTTAGGCAATTCAGCTTTTATCGAAGTTTATAGCTTACAGAATGAATGTATGTTGTACAACTAATAAATATGTGTTCATGTGTATGTGAATTATATTTAATGATTTTATAATGTTAAACATTTGATAAATAATTAAATGAATTTAACAATTCGTGTACAATTATGGGAAAACATATTATAGAAATAAATATATGGTAATACATATTTTTTATATATATATATATATATAAATGTACAACATTCCCAGGACCTCTGTTACATTTATTTCAATTTGTCGAACATTCACTTATTTATGTAAAAATGTTACAATATGTTTGTTTTCGATTCGAAATGTGTATTAAATAAAAAATAGAGCGGCCAGGAAACATGTGCAATGTCGCAGCTATTACTTATCTGCGACATCTCACAGATGTTTCTACTACGGAATATATTTACAATGAATTTTTTTATAGTGTTTTGGGAGTTTTATCTGCCGCAATTGTATATTTATTAAACAAAAGCCTGATAAACTATGATCTCCTACGAGATATTGATCATGATTACGTGTGGTTTCTACGATTGTGCGTCAATATCTTGAATTATTCCGTCGTATTTATACCAGGTTATTTAGTACATTGCTATATAAAGAATAGAAAATATTTAGAAGCTGAAGGTACTACATAATAAATACATTCCCGAGTGATGTCAGATACGTTTCGTGTAATTGATATCGCGGGGATAGCGTACTGTAGAATTTAGTAATATATATATATATTTTAGACTCTGGATGTTTCCCATCTGTTGTCCGATTGTGTTTGGGCGAAAATGATGAGGAACAGGCATCATTATCGTCCTCAAAGAATTCTCAGCAGAAAACGGCGCTACAAGAAGCCGTTTTGCTCGCCGCATGTTTTCTAGGATTACAGTTTTCTTATTTATCCTGGGGTGTTCTACAAGAGAAAGTGATTACTCTGGTATTTAGATTTGTTGACAGTTGTAACAGTTATAAAATAAGAATAGCTTTACTAATTACTGATTGTGTTATGTCCACTAAGCCAAATGGCAGTGAACTTGCACTAAATAATAATAATATTTGTTTATATGTATATAGGAGTACACTAATGATCAGGGTGAAAAAAGCCATTTTAAAGATTCGCAATTTCTTGTTCTGGTAAATCGGTTGCTTGCATTTTGTATTGCCGGCACTGTAATATTGTGTACAAGACAACCAAGACACCGGGCACCATTGCACAAATATGTATTTTGCTCATTTTCGAATATTTTGAGCTCCTGGTGTCAGTACGAGGCTCTAAAGTATGTGACGTTTCCAAATCAGGTACGTCAATCGAAAGTTCAAGTGGAGCCGATCATATATATATATATATATATTTGGACATTTCAGGTATTGGCGAAAGCCGGAAAAGTGATTCCTGTGATGATTATGAGCAAGATTGTGTCCAGAACGAAATATGAGTATTACGAGTATCTAACAGCGGTCATCTTATCAGTTGGAATGTTATTTTTCATGCTTGATACTGGAGATGATAGGAAAGGTGGGTGGGGCAAACGATTCATTCATCATCCTATTTACAAACATTACGACGCATGTTTTCTCTGTCTAGGTTCATCAGTAACTACAATCTCCGGTTTTATTTTACTTGGATCTTATATTTTATTTGATAGTTTCACATCAAACTGGCAAAGTGCCTTATTTAAGTCGTATGGGATGAGCGCCATTCAAATGATGTGCGCTGTAAATCTATTTTCATGTTTCTTCGCAGCTAGTTCGCTGGCTCAACAAGGCGGCTTTATGCAATCGATACAATTCATGATTCAGGTAAAAATATGGCTTCTGTAAACGTATAGAATATTTATTTATTTCTATATATATATTTCTAGTTTCCACGATTCGTGATAGACTGTGTGCTGTTGTCAGTGTGCTCAGCAGTGGGACAGCTAGTTATATTTTATACGATTGCCACATTTGGTGCTGTTGTTTTTACAATTATAATGACAATTCGACAGAGCCTCGCGATATTATTATCGTGTTTGATATACCATCATCATATTAGTTGGACGGGTTTGTTCGGTATTACTTTGGTGTTCCTAGCTGTATTTTTGCGTATATATTGTAATCAACGGGTCCGTTCTATACGAAAATTAGCACAAATGGCTGCTGCAATGAAGGTTTAACTCACATTTTATTGTATGATTTGTATATATATATACATATATGTATGGTCCCCGATACTTCATATATATATATATATTTTTTTTTTAAATATTTTTTATTTGTGTTTCAAATTGTAGATCTGTTATTCCCTTGTAGTATAAAAGTCAGTTAGCAAATGAAGCAGACTGCTTCTATACTATCGGCTTATTTTAGTCTTTTATTTTAAATAAATGTCGAAATCATTGAAAACATTATTGTGTTTGTTTTATAATATGTATTGTCCACTCGATCATGTGCTGCTTTCACCTACATTTTACACGTTCGCTGCGGCCGTTCACGTTGCGTCTCATCCCATAAGCTAATGTTTAACTGCCGTATACAAAAAAAAAACGATATCTCTGTCCCCTATGACAGTCGTGCGCACTGGACTAAGGAGAGCGACGACTCTGATGAGAGTATTGCGAGTTTTTTTTTTACAAAACAAATATTTTAAATAGTTTATCTAACCAATTTATTTAACCAATGCTTAAAAATATATAATAAATTTTAAACAAACAAAAATCATTGTTACGATGACCGACAGATTCAACGATAAATTTGTAATTTTAAATATTCGACGAATGTGTGTTCTCAATTTAAATATGTCTCCTAATAGCTTGGACATATATAATGAATGAATTATTAACAAATACTAATTGATAGAATAGATTATGAAACAAATGTAAGAATAATGAATGAATTTAAATGTGTTAGTATTGATCAGTGAATCGGCTAGTCAGGTCGATAAATTGGTAATTTCGGAATAAATTCAACTAATATGACGTATTCCATCATTGATGAAGAGTCCGTATGTTGTTTGGCTAGGCGCCAGTGAAGGCCGAGTTTGTGGTATAAATAACTGTTTTCCCAGTCGAGTAGCTTGTTGATTGAATGTTGGGTCTGGAATTCGAGACAAAACATTTATATTTGCAACTTCGAAATGTCAAACATTATAGACATCATAATAAATGTGTCCAACTTGTTCACACATTTTTAAACAGATATTATTTAATGATTATTATATATACAGAAAGCTCTAGAAATCATTAGAACTGTGGAATTGTTTACAAATGTCTAATAATCTCTTATAATCCGCAGAAAAGTTTAAAAATTTCATGTAATAAAAAAAAAATGCTCTAGAAATAATGTTGTATACAGTTATTTGTCGTAATCGAGCTCACAATAATACAATGAAAAGCTTATTCAGAAATTGAATACACAGATATTTTAAAAAAAATAGATAATATATATGAACTTACTCGCTTACTAAGGCAAATGACTGGCCATAAGGAACAGCCTAAGGTGCAACAACAACATATACAGCCACAGAAAAGCCATTTGACGTTTACAGGTAATGTCTTCTTTAATATCGCATTTATTCGGGACAAAGTCTCTATAAATTCTTCAGGTGCAACGCGAGAAACTAGTCCACTTGGAAATTCTGTATTAAAACGATTACTTAATCCAAATCTGTTGAAAAACAATAAAATCATATCAATCTTATCATATCCCATTAGGGATATATATATTTAATTAATTTTAATATGAATTGCTAAAATTACATCACTTAATATAATATATTCGTTAGACTAAATAAAGATATATATATATATATATATATATTTATTTAATGTTTAGGAAACACAATATTGTGCAAGTTAGCAACATACACAGTCATATTACCAGCACCCGTTATTATAATAGGGTCCGGTACTAATGTCAATTCTGTTGTTTCCCGATTTTCATCATTTTCCTCAGCTTCTTCATAAATCGCATCAAAATCAGCCATGGTTATTTTCTTTATTTATTTGAACACATTTAATTACTTATATAGGTATTTACGTTATATCTGTAATTTAAAAAGACAAGCACACTAATCAGAGTACCACGCCACAAAATATATGTGCACTTAAATAATGTTGTTTTAAGTGCTCCAAATGCGTTTTAAATGTAATTCTTGGTTTGATTCAGTTTGATTGAACACCACACTTGACCACACTGTCAAAATCAAACAAAAACACGGCCATGCATTTATTTTAAGGTATGTTCGTTTGTACTGCACTCACATGTTCACTGTTGTAAACATCACAATTACAATGACTCTGCTCTGATCAAATTAAGAGTGTACGTACATAACATATCACATAGCTATGTTTATTCAAACAACAGAACAGCTGTTTTTACATTTTTAAACAGAAATATTGATAGTTAAAGTTGGAGCTCGTGCACGGGTGCACTACGTGCAACGCCAGCAAACGATTATCAAAAATAAGGGTTACCAACTATGGCAACCCTAAATATTGTTCATAGAATTTCAAAATTATATCTAAAATTATATATCTGGCGTATTCTAAGGGAATATGTTTCCCTGTATGTGATCCCAGCACTTCATGAAAATGTTTCTAGTTTGCTGTATTTACTGGAAATTGCTTTTCAAATTAGTAAATGTATATCCACGAATATTGTTTATACAAAATTAGTGATTCAATGTACTACTATCAGTGTGACAAAAATGATGATTTAATTTAATCTAAATTTGAATGTATTGTATTGTACTCTTGTTGGATAGTTTTGAAATGACAATTTGGGGATTGAATTTCTTTTAGCCAGGCAAAGGCAACACTGTACTGCTTGGTACTGCTACTGCTACTCATACTCATATACTGCCCACTGTCACTAACTGCTACTGATCATTATTTGTCAAGTTGAATGAAAAATTGTTAAAGTATTGTGCATGAATAAGTTTAGTAGTGTAAATACTTAAAAGTGTATTATTTGAATAATATTAGCAGTGTAATAATTAAAGATGACTGCAGCATCAAATACAAAATTACAGGATGACATAAATAACATCCCATTGGCGGACGATGATCCGCAAGGTAATTGTTTATATGTTTGTTTGTGTGTGTATGGTATATATGTCCGTATGTTTGAATAGTGATTATCCACGATGACGCTGAATTGCCATCACTATCGGACTGTAATGCCTCAAGTATGGTACATGGCCGAAGCATGGACTCAATACAATCTACATTTACAAATGGTAGTTCAAGTCCACAACACATGTCTTTGGGCGGCCATAGTTTCGAGACTGACACCAATATCGATGAACAAGAAGAGAAGGCTCGCTTAATATCGCAAGTGCTTGAACTGCAAAACACTTTAGATGGTAAATATATATATATATATATATATATATATATATATATATATATATTAATATTACTATTATTCACTATATATATATATATATATATATATATATTTATAAATTGTAACCTATTTAAATATATTGTATAATTTTGTCAGATTTATCACAACGCGTTGATAGCGTCAAAGAAGAAAATTTAAAACTTAGATCTGAGAATCAGGTACTTGGCCAATACATCGAGAATTTGATGTCGGCGTCGAGTGTATTTCAGTCTACTTCACCGAAATCGAAAAAGAAGTGAATGTAATTGACGACTACATATTTATTTCTTTTCCGAATGAGGTATCACAGCTTATTAATCCACCAACGTTTATATTTCAATACAATTTCCTGTATGTAGTGTTCAATAAAACATATAGTAGAAATATCACACTATTACCGATCGAAATTCATTCAAGTGAGAACCAATGTAATTGATAACATTTTTATTTCTTTTCCGAATGAGGTATCACCGCTTATTAATACTGCATTACCAAACCACCAGCGTTTATATGTAATTACAATTTCCTGTATGTAGTGTTCAATAAATTATATTCTAGATATATATATATATATATATATATATATATATATATATATATATATATATATATATATATATATATCATTATTACTGATCGAGATACATTGAAGTCAGATCCAATGTAATTGACAACATTTTTATTTATTTTTCGAATGCTAAAACAATTTTGTTTGAATATTTACTTCGCTTTAGAAATACATCCATGACTTCAATCATTCTCGGTCACAATGTACCATTATAATTGTGCAATTGAAAGAAAGAAAGAAAGAAAGATAGAAAAAAACATACAAATAATGTATCAAAATATACTTCGGTTGTCAAAATTGATGTTCTTACAGGCTTTGGACTTGACACTGGCGCTAAAATTTACTTAAATGTCTAAGCTGTTGTGTATTTATGTATTAAAAATACAAAAAATAAATGCAGTAAATTAAAGAAAACATTGCGTAAATCGAGCTTTTAAGAATAGTTTGAGTGATTCTTTTTAGTTTACGTTACATTTGAATGTGTATGCAACGATTACCTGATCGTGTTCTAATTTTGTATGTTTAAGTTATCGTAGAATTGTTTTTATTTAATTAAACTATATTCACTGTTGCATAAATGTTACTGTAACTTTACTAGAACCAATTTTAATTCATAAATTCAAGACAAGACTATGTGTTTTACAACTTTGAGAATTATTTCTAGTGTTGGAAATGTATTACTTTCATAATGTATTCGCCTTTATATAATAAAATATTACACAAATTATAAAACGAACTGTATTATTTTGAAAATAGTATATAAATAGTATAGCTTAGGTGCAGGCACCTATGTCAACTCGCCTTATTAAATATATATGCGATGCGATCAGCTGACTCCTCCCCAACCCGCGCATGCGCAACATTTTATACTTCAAAATAATTGTATGACTTTTGGGTTCAAAATATGAAAAAATGTTATTGATATAAAAAAAAAATTGTTTGTAGATTTTTTTGATAAGTTAAAAGAAATTAGTGAATATTTTAAAATTCATAATTATCATTTATAATGGCCTTTTAGTTACCAATATGAAGAAATTTTGTGGATATAAAATATCTTAGAATGTTTTAATTTATTTTTCTATTAGAGGTTCTAAAATGTGGCACCCTATAAGTTAAAATCACTCCGGTACCTTCAGAGAAATAGAGTACACAAATTTAGTCTAATGAGTGAGCGATAACTAACATCCAAGTATATGTGCGACGAGACAAGAACTTTTGTTAAGAAATTTGTTTGATCCGCGATTGCTACAGACACACGATCGAATGCTTTAGCTTTTCTGTACTTTGTACGGCGAGCTGTAAAGTTTGTAATACTAGTGGAATTGTAAATTTAACCAAGGACGAACACCGAACATCATGTTCGGTATTTGAGGAGCACTACCATTGTGATTACACTTTACTTCAAATATTTGCTTAGTTAATTCCAAATGTTTATATATATATATATATATATATATATATATATATAATATAATGATTTATTTTGCAATGCGCTTAATTCCTATGAAGCATTTGGTATATTTAAATGTAGTATTTAAGTACACGTTTGGGCTTATTAGATTCCGTAATTTCTTATCTTTTTCCCATTGTACAAGGGACTTAAGAGGTGATAAAGCCCCCACCCCCCGAACCGCGACGTGCGTGGTTGGAAGATGGCGTCTGTGAAGGAGGATAACAAACAACGAAGTGATATATCCTCTGATATACAGCAAGGACAAAACTCACTAATGGCATACAAGGTGAAATATTAAATAAGTGATTATTAGTAAAAAGAAATTGCTGCGTTTGTGCACAACGATGGCGAGAAAATTTACGTAAACAAGTGTGTGTTATACATGAATATAGTTCCGCCATGTTATATGTATCGTTCACGGGACGTGAGTTTATGATTACGGCCGGTGCATTGTTATTCCACAATTATTTTTCAATTGTATTCATCGGGAAAATATTGTTTATGCATTTAAGTGTATAGAAAAAATAGCGTGTGTGGTGGTTTGTGTGTTTTTTACATGATCTTGCATACAAAAATATAAATCTGTCACCGAACGAAAAATGGTTGTTGCCTAAACGGGGTAGGCGTAACAATTATTACATATTTTTTTAGTATTTGCGACAGTTAAGCGAGTGTAGTTCACAAGCAATTGTTACACTTGTTATTTGTGTGTGTGTGTTTGTGTGTTATTGAAACAAAAACATGATTGGAAATGTCAGTAAGTCAGTCAGTCAGTCAATGTTTATAGTTAATGTTACTTTTATACTGTTTTTCCTTGCTCTTCTCGTTATAACTCATCCCAGACGACTCCAAATTACCGAAACACTTGTTTTATTGACATCTACAAGCCCAATTCTTTCCAATTTGAACACGTCCCCAAATGCCAATCGAATGTTGACACAATTATCTGAGGGTCTATTTGAATATTTGACCCCCAGAAACGGTAACATTTCGCCTAAAATGTTGCAAGACAACACGACAGCACGACACCCAAATCGAATGCTCATACTCTTTCTTTTTTTTCTTTTTAAGGAAATATTGGTTTGCATATTTCGAATAATCGTTTGCTCTTATTATTGCTACATATAGACAAAATAAAAGATAAATCTATCTAATTCGAACAAATTACGTTCCGTTCTATAGACGGCACCACCAGTCAACGTTATTTTGACGCTATAACCAAAGATATGCCGTCGAGAAATGTCTATTTTATTCATAATTTCGGTATTTCGAATACATTGTTGTTTATTTATTTATTTATTTATTTATGATTAGCATACGTTTGGTCATTGTGGCATATCTAAATAGCGTACAACAATCAAAGGTAATAACGCACATTCTATGAGATTCTATTATGTTTAATGAACTTTCTATAAAATATTTGTGAACATGTATCGAAACATTGTTTAGTATGTGTTAGTTTGGCTAAAAATAGACGTAATATGCAAAGGGAACGAATGAATGCTTTTCTCAAATGTTGTTATGTGAAACTTACGAATGGAATTTGTTGATACATACATAATGTTGACGTTTATTAAACAGTACGTATGTGTCACCTTACGATTATAGAATTCAATTGTTTACAGAGTGTCGAGAGTTGTCAAGAAACGTGTATCTAATTACCAATGTCATTTATTATCTTATGATATAATTATGACTTTTTATGACAACAATGATTCCTTTACCGTACTCCTTCCTGCATATATATATATATATATATATATATATATATATTATATAGGTTGGACACCTGTTTTATAATGTAATACAGTATAATATAATACAATAGGGGCTCTGTGGACTTTGAAATAAAGTTGGCACGCTATTTTATGCACTTTTACACTATGTATAGTTATAGTATATATTCAGATTCAGGTTCTGTCGATATAAAAAATAAATAAAAAATAGAAAATGTATTTATTTTTAAATCACGTGCCAATTTCGAAAAATCAATTCTAGTTGCACTTTTACCACAAATTTCTAATATATATGTCATTTATATCTGTTTCATATTTTAACCCTTTATCGTATGTCACCTTTGTTCTCTAAGGTTCATATAGATATATGTATTTAATCAATCATTGATATAGTACAACACAGTCAAATGATACTGCAGGCCATAACACATTTGTTCTCTAATGATCGAATATTTAACGTTTTACATGTTAAGATTGATCTATATAGTAATAGTACGTATATTTCTGAATGGGAACATTCTCTTAATTTTGCTTCGAATGTTCGTATTAAAGTGAATTTCCATATAAAAAAGGTACACATGTTTAGAGAGAGTGAGTCATATTACCGTTGTGCTTGGAACACATATTTGATTCTTTTAAATATCGAAAAGTTGAAAAAATATTCAGGACATGTCACCTTTGTACTGTACGGATCAAACACATAATTCATATATCAAATGATGAAATGGTCAATGTACGTACGTCCGTACGTACGTATTCCATATATGAAATATAGATGTAAACATATAGTTTGTTTGTACTATAATAAATAATTTGAATTTGAAATGAATAGTAATAATAAGAATACATGTTGTTTATAGCGCTTAGAAGAAATATTAACAGACAAAACAATCACGTTCGAGCACAAGATACCGACGTTGGTAACAGTGTGGCAGCGTCTGCAAGAGTTGATCCACAACTCGTCGCAGTCGAAATCACTGGATAAGATCATCGAATGGGCGCAGCGGCACACACTGAACTTGGTGCTGCACGGCGATTGGGCATCGCAACCCGAACAATTGAAGCACACGCTTCACCAGGCGGTCGTCCAGTTCGATGCAGCGCTAGCCGTCTGTGAACAACTGACGACGCGAAGATGCAAGAAACTCATCGAAGTCGTGAAAGACCCGTGGGGCGATAAGACCCTGTGCAAAATACTCAATGATCCGGATCGCTGTACCAAAGAAGAAGGTTAGTCGTCCACTCCACATTACTATTACTTACAGTACATTCTGTTTGCTACGAACATTTTTGTAAAATACATCACATATTTGAAATAATTAAACATCACATACTTGTAGAAAATATGAATACGTATTGTGGTCTAAGTGTTGTACTCCAATGCTTAGTAATTGATTAAAATCCATGATTTATTGATCTATTCATTGTTGTAATGTTGCAGAACTAACATACTTTTCGTCAGAGCATGGTTATTTAGTTGCAATGCGTTTAAAGAAATTATGCGATTCGCATTGCGAAGATTTGGCGCTTCGATTTGCCAATGCTTGTTTGCGATGTCTGCGGCTGCCAGAAAGTCAACATTTTCTTGTCATCACGACAGACGATCAAAAAAGATACATCTTGGATATCTATATAGCGCTCCTACATAAATATAAGCGTACACACGATATTATTAATGAGGTAAACATTCGTCATATTGTTAACTATTCTCGTATATATATATATATATATATATATATATATATATATATATATATATTCATATATATATATATATATATATAATAACATTACAGTTGAAGCACTTGACATTGGAAGATGGTTTACAATTAGTTCATCGGTTCACGAACAAACGTGTCGAATTGTCACGCGTGTGGAAACATTGTTCGCGCATTGCTGAGCTGGCTGCTCAATTTTTTATGACAGCTGCAATGACGAAACCCGTTCAAGATATTGGATCCGTACTTACCGACTTGCTAATCGCTTGGATATCGTTGAACGATAAATTAGAGGGTCTCGCTGCAATACCGACGATTATTAGAAGAATTATTCAAACCGCTGATTCGGCAGCGCATATTTATATTTGCTGTGATGTCTTGAACAAAAAGGTAATCATCATCATTATCATTTTTTTATATATAATATATATATCTGTAGTGCACGATCGGGTATACGTCAGTTGCATTTTCAGATATCGTATTATTATTATTTGTTTGTTCAAATTTCATTTTGCAATCATATATATATATATATATATATATATATATATATATATTTAGTGTTTGTATGTATTTTCTGTTTAACAGTTTGGTGAGAAAATCAAGTCGTTCACAATCGAACTGTACATCCGTGCACTAACCACAGACATGAACGAAATGGAAAAACAAAAGACGCACACGGGTAACGCGCCCGTCATTAAAGAAACATCGAAACGATTGGCCGAAGGCTTTCTATCGTTAGCCGACTTACTGCAAGAGCACGTAGAGGTTAGTCGCGAATGTGTTCTGACGTCATTCAGCTTGAATCCAACGCGGTACTGCATGGAACGGATCGAAACATTTGCGACATCCTATCGCAAAATAGTGAATGGCAGTGAGGTGACGGCCGATGCGGGCCATAACACATCCATACTAGACACGGGTCAAAAGTCTTCCACTCCTCCTCCAAAGGCGATCATCCACGCAAACGATGTCGCGAAAACGATATTATCGAAATCAATTCAAGTGCTAGACACAGAAGCGCTTGGTTTGTCAGCACAACTGTGCGACGATTTAGCCGTTGTCCTGTCTAGCCCACGCTATCAATACCTCAGTTGGATGCTGGACTGGACCGATCTAAAAAAGGCGTGCGAAAAATACTTATTGAATGCCGAAAGTTCACAAAACACAGTCAAAGAACTGAAATATTTAAACATTGACTACAATCAGTTTAAAGACTGGCCAAGCGATGATGAACACAAGAAATATGGCGGTATAGAAAAGGGATATGAGCAATGGGCGGATGGTGACGAAGAGACTAGCAACTCGAGCGCCATCTCGGATTTTCCCCACCTGCTATACCAACAATCCAATGAATCGGACGACTGTACTGTCAGCGGCGCCGTGCGCTATCGCCGTCGGCGTAAAACGGCGCGACGCATCTACAGTTCGGAATCGGAATACGAATCGTTGGAGCGCAAAGTGGACAGTCACGGTTCGGATGTGGACACCGCGTCCCAAGACGCAGACAGTTTGGGCAGCGATGGCTTACAGTTGATTTCAACGGCAAACAAGAAAAAGAACAACAACAACAATAACAAACGGAAAAGTTTGTCGCACTTCGCGATGATTATGAATGCGCACAATCAAGCGAACACGATCATAAACTCTAATAACGATGATGTGTTGTCGATATTCACGCGCTTGGACGACCCCAAGAAACAGATGACAATCAGTAAGCCACCTTCGTTGGCGGCGTCTTCGTCGTTGAAAGGTGCAGCGTTCGAGCCGTTCTTGCTGCCGGAATCGAAGCGTTCTAGTGATCCGCTAGTGTTGAAAAGTTTGCGAATGTATCGCTCAAAAAAGCGTGATAGTGAGCCGTGCAAAACGGCCAGTACAGGACAAGGACAAGGACCAGGAGCAGTACAGGTGCATGGCTCGTCATGCGATAATAGTGACATCAAACAAATATCTCGTTTATCGCACATGAATCCTAAAGTGTTGCTCGATCGCTATGACATGAACTCATTTATTACGAACAAACACAAATCAAAGGCGTTGAGTAAAACAAACAAATACACCGATACTTTAGATAGCAACAAACCACCAGCTAGTTTAAACAAATTTAGTTTAAACAAATTGAATATGATTCCACGTGTAATATTAGATAGGTATGAAGACATTCAAAATGTGTACAACACAAACAAGCATTCCTTGGCGAAGAAACGGCTGGGCGCCATCAAGATGCGTGAACGGAAGCGAAGAAAATTCGGCGTGCTCGCCGACATCCCAGGCCTGAATTCCCTAGAACTGATGCGCCCCATTGTGAACGAAGCACGCGTGCACGTCGTGCAAATCTCAACAAACCAAACGGAGAGTCAGCAAAGCCGTCAACACGCCGTCAAAACGCAATCGAGCAGCTCTGCGTCGAGTACGAATTTGATAAGCAGTACACCGGTAACGGCGCACATACAGCGCGTTGGTCAACCGCGCTCTGACACCAAAGTTGCTACATGGTCCTCATCATCATCATCATCGGAACGCGAAGAACGCGACACGACGCCAACAGCAATAACATCGGAAGTGCCACCTGCCACCACTATCCCACCGCCAACGCCTACCCTAGTCAATATACTCTCGCAGCAAATTATACGGCCCGCCCAATCAACAACAGCAGCAGCACGTAGTCCGCACCTTATAAACATTTTGTCCCAACAAATTATTCGCCCGCCCCTAATTACCAGCCACCAGCCTCCCATTTCCATCGCGTGTGTTTCGAACAGCACGCCGCCCCCAACAACAACCACCACAACCATTACACAAGCGCCGAACAGTCTCAAGCTAGTTACAACAAGCAGCTCACAACATCAGTTAATACAACAGATATTCAGTTCGCAAGGTAACAAAAACAACACAACACAACTATTGAAAAACGTGAATCTTGTTACTGGTATTGCGACTACAACGCAACAACAATCCAACGTGGACACGTCGCGACTTGTGCAATTCTTATGTAAAACGGATGGGAAAATGATTCAGCTTACACCATACTCACCCGGTCCGAATATCAAGCTACAAACTGTAGATGCAACAAAACTGACGACGGCAGCGACAATGGCGATGGCGACAACGAAACAGCCGACAACGTCAACAGCAGTGTCGCTTGGTGGCAAATTAATAACAACAACGACAGCGACTACGCAACAATCTGTGACGACATCGCCCGTTTCGCCGCCAATGTCAGTTCGATCTGGCTACGAAGAGAACTACGCCAAGTTTATTCAAACGTCCGGCAAAACGATTGTGTCCAAACATGTATTAAAAGACGCAGCTACTGTGGCGGCGGCAGCGGCAGCAGCGGCGACAAGTGAATGCGTTGCCGAACAAGTGAATTCGCTACCGAAATTCCAACAAGCATTTGGCAGGACCGTTTATCAGGCAACCACAACTGGTGAACAATTAACAAGTTTACCATCGTCTGTTGTGGGTATAAACAGCACGAGTAACGGCAATTTGTCTTGCGCAACAGTAACAGCAAGTCAAACAACACTACACAACAAAATCACGCAGCTAAACGCAAAAATGGCCGCAACAACATCAGCTGTTGTCGCCACAAAGCCTGCAGCGCTAATACCGTCGCAAATTGGTATGCAAACAATGCAAGGCAGCGTCATCTACACGCGACAAGTGCCAGTTTCGCTAGCCGTATCAGCTGGCCAAACAATCAACTTGATATCAACATCATCTGTTGCGCAATCGACAGTGGGCAGAAACCAAGTGTTGCGAATAACGTCAGCGTCCGGTGATCAAATGAATTTAGTTAAGGACACTGTCATTCGAAATAAAATGAGTGCACTACTCGCCGCTGCGTTACAATCTGGCGTTCCTCGTACGAGTATTACATCAGCGGATGGCACCACTAGTGCATTTCAAAGCACCGACGCAGAAGCGGAAGTGTGTGAGGTAGACAGCAGTTCGAATGATAGTTGTCAAACGAGCACTACTGAGGCTGCACTAAAACGGACAACGGCAACTGGATCCACACTGTTAACACCGATGCGCATCACGCTGCCGATGATGCAGCGCGCCAATGGTATTCAGAGGATTGTACGACCTGTGTTACAAATACCGAGCAAAGTGATTCGTGGCACAACAGCAGTTCGGCAACAAGTTGTCTTTGCGACGAGCCAATCCGTTCCGTCTGCAAGTGTAAATAGCGTAAGACCGCCGGTGGTGTCGATGACCAACACCAACAATTTAATGACAACGACGACAACACAACACAACGCAGCTGAACCGCTGGTGAGTTCGACGACATTAGAACAACTGCGCGAATTCGATCTAGTGTTGGAACAAGTGAAGGAACGCAGTACGGTGCAACCTGCGGTTGGTCCAGTGCGCACTGCAATTGTACCAGCAACAATCGTTGAAAAACCACAAACACAACAGCAGCAACAACAACAACAACAAATTGTTGGTATAAGTCCGACGGAAGACGTGGTGCCAAGCGTGAATGTGTCGTATGTGAATCAAGGGCATCATCAAATCGCACAAAAGATCTCGTCGTGCGCTTCCGTTGTCGTTGTCACCAGTTATTGTAACATTCAACCAGCCGCGTCACCCGCTTTAAGCGTCACCTCACAAAGCAGTTCGAGTCCTTGTGTAACGCCAGCGCCCTCCTCTTCCGGTGGCAAAACAATCCCGAAGAGCGCTGCGGCGAAAAGTCCCAAATCAAAAACGATCAAAACAACAACAACGACCACAACCACCGCATCAAAAACATCTCCAGTTCCCAAGCCCCAACAAAAGCCCCAAGAAGACGAACAAACCACACAGCGCATCTTTGATATACTCGCCGAGTATGCGGAACAACTCCGAAATTCTCCAGATCTAAACAATAAACCCGCTCCCCGGCGTCGCTCAAACCCACCAACTAATCCTAGTCAAAATTCCAAGCGGAAAAAGAGTTCCGGCTCAAAGAAAACAGTGACGAATCACTCCAGCATGTCAATGTCGTCAGATCTGAGTCCCGGAGCGGATGATCCTCGCACTCTAGGCAGCGAAGACAGTTCTTGCGGTGTAGTTCAAGTATCCGTGCAAGATTCACCGTCGCAAGGCGCGCCGAGCACAGAAGATCACCAATCCACACAATGTTCATCGGATTTCTCGTCGATACGAACACATCAAACCGAATCGAACGATACAACCGCGGAAGTGCCGGAAAATCGTCTGCCCCCCACTTCGGGCCGCCAGTTTATTTTCACGGATTCGAACACAAACCAATCGCGAAACTTAATTATCGCGGATTCCACCGTAAACGAGGCGTTGGGTAAATTCTCTAATAATGCCGCCGTTATTATCCCTGCGAATTACATCGCAGTGGTGTCCGGAAGTAGTAAAATATTAGCGACAGTTCCTGCGCGTAGTGGTTCGAATATGTTGTTATTTCAAAGTTTCGTAAATCAAGCCCGAAAGCCAGTGACAACGACACAACCAAATTTAAAGGCTATCAAATATTCGACATTACAACCGATTCAAGGATTGCCATCACAAAATGTGACTCAATCTATAGTCGCGTCATCGGAAACAGATAGTATCTTAACGCAAAGACTAACAATAAAAACGGAAGAGTGCGCAAAGCTGGACGATAACGAGATAACCACAAGTGATCTATTAATGAATGTTGGTACTCACAACAATAACATTTCCCAAAAATCAACACAAACATCAGATAATATATCAAAAAGCGATTCCGAAATCATTCGCAATCACTTAGGCCAACCGATACTAAATAATGTTGGTGTTGAGTTCACACAACATTTACAACAACATAGCATTAAAGTAGTACCGATCAGCTCACCTTCAATGTTCCGTGATCTAGAAGCGAAGGACATCGACAAATCGCAGCAACAAGAACAGAATATGACGCAACAGCAACAGCAACCGACCAGTTTCACGTTAAATTTCGGGCCGAAGCCAGCGGATACTGTGCTGCACAATCAACCGGTTATTACACGTACGCCAGTTATCGAGAAAAGCCCCAACAATTTGCCTGATGAAACGATTGCACATACACATTCACATGGCTCTTCGGCGCTTCCGTTACTCGATGAAAAATCACAACATTCCATGGTTCGATCTGTCATTGAGAATCAATCGGCTACTACAACTTGCGACGACATGACATTCTCTCAGATGACGCCTGTAGATCATTTTTCAAAAGGTATTTATTTATAATGCGTCAGTATAAATATAAATATTTTATAATATTTCATCAAATATTTGTTTGATTATTCGCAGCGTATACGAATGAGAAAAAGAGTCAGACAAACACTAATGGTCCGATGCTTGGTCAAACTGAGTCCAGAGTTGCTCACGATATTGTCCAAACCAACAAAGAACATGCTCATGAAAAGGTAGGCAAATAAATTATATAAAATTGTGATTTGATTAAAATTACACACAACATATCTATTGTTTGACAGCACGGACTAATAACAATATGAAAATAATGAAAAAAATATTTGTATAATATATATATATATATATATATATATATATATATATATATATATATATATATATATATATATATATATATATATATATATTTGCGTTTGTAGGAATCACGGGAATTAGATGACACCGCCGCCTCCATATCCATATCCTCATCATATAGTAAACAGAAAAAGATCCAAGGTACTCAACGGACAGAAAAAGAACTGCAACAAGTCCAACAAAGGAAACAAGCGGCGCTCGAGCGGGAGTTACACCTACAAAAGTCACTATCCGAGGAATGCGAAGACCTGGGCGTTGACGAACCGAGCACCAGCGACTTATTCCCCGAAGCGGACTTGTTATTCGATAGTAATAATTCGCCGGCGTTCGATCTGCTGTCACAAGACGCCGACAAGCGATACACGAGTACTCAATACCAAAGCGAAGTGTCGTCGAACAGTACAGACGATGATTTCAAAAAACAACAACAAAAAGACAAAATGCGCTCCAACGACTTTCTCAGCGAGCCGCACACTTCAACCATAAAGAAAGATCCGATCATTCAGCACACATCATCGTCATCGGTTGCGAAGCATTTGGCAACGCTGCAACGGTCGGAAATCATCGCGACATTAACGCAACCGATTCGGCGAGATAAAGAACCGCAAGTGACACTGTTTAGCGACGAGGACAATTCAAACTCTTTGCGACACGACTTACTATTCGAGAATTTGGATTATCCAAGCGGCGAACGTGATTACGATTACGATCGACCAGCAAAGCGGCCACATTGCGCCAAAGATGGCATCTCGCTACCAAACACCACATACGACACATCATATGATGATCACACAATATTGTCGACGTGCGCATCGATCATGGAGGTGTGTTCGCCGATCCACTACGACATACACTCCGAATCCCCACCTCCAATTCATAAATATAAATACAAATATTGTAACCGCAAGAAAATGCAGAACAGCACTCCGGCGCCGGAGAAAAAGGAACATAACGCGTCGTCGTGGAACGCTGATGTCATCGAAGTGAATAGTAGTGATGAGGACAGTCAAGAGTCGTCGGAAAAAAGCCAGGGAGCTAGTGATAGAAAACGAGCGCAAAGTCCGGCGTGGAGCCATTCGAATGACGCCGGCGACGGTGACCGCGACGCCGACGGCGATGACGACGGCGACGACGACACCAGAGAGACTGAGGATCATGCGTTCAAAAGTATTTATAATACAAGTAAATTAATCAAATTGTCAATGAGTCAAATTGAACCAATCACATGTACAAAGTCCACGGCGAAAATGAAAAAGGATGAATGCACGACGCAGGAGGCAGCGGAAACGACGCCGCCGTCGCCATTGTCGCCGTCCGATAGTGAATTGAGTTCGTTCGGGGTGGGCAGAGGGACGCGCCGGTCGACGCAGCGCGTCAAGAAGAATTGCTCGTGTTGCACGACGTCCGATAATAAACCAAAGAAACGTAACGCCTCACTTGTCAAACAAAACGTTAAGAAAGGACAATATCATAAAAAAAGATAGTTTTTCTCGACGCTACTCCAATACAACCGATTATGTTTTAATAATATTTAGTACGTACGAATATTATTATTATTATTATTCATACATTCTGTAAGTAAAGTTTTCATAAAGTCAAATCATTCATTTTGCTTTTTTCGATGTTGACAAATATCGTTAAACTAAGCGACATTCTTTTGTAAATGCATGTTTTGAAATGACTTGTAGAGAACAGGTGAGAATGAATGTGTGTGTTATGTATTATAACAAACGTTAAACAGATGTTGCTCCATTGCACTGACTACACTTAAGCGAATCTTAAATCATTTTCTTTTTCTTATCAAATTCAAACAATTCCATTTTAACAATTTTAAGCTTGGCTTAACGTGTTTAGTGCAACTGGGCATTCGTATTATGAAATCTATTTTCTGAATTCATAATATTGTATAAAGTAAACATTTCGGTTCATTTTCTTGTTTCGTCGTTCATAATTTGGCAAATTTGACGTGATTTTCGGACGATTTTGCATTTCAAAAGTGATAATTTGTAGATATAATGAGAATTTGTTATTTATTTTATTAATATTAGTTTTTCTCCATAATTTTTTTTTTGTTTGCCTAGTCAACAGCATTTAAACTTAAAAAACGCGTATGTCGTATGTGGGGCTAGTATAAGAACTGTGTTAACCCCTCGCCCCCCCCCCCCACACCCCCCCTCTCCGTAAACTTACAGTTAAACGAGCTGCACTTTAGTACAAATTTGTATGATTATTATAATCAAAAAAAGGAAAATTATTAGTTTCATTCGTAAATCCAAATGACTTAAATGACCTAGTTGCAATCAGTACGACTTCACTTGACTTAGCGTGTGTGACTTAAATAGTTTTGACTGATTTTTTGTTGTTGCAACGTTATATGCCCTGCGGCTTAAACCATTTATTCAAATTGTAAATTCGTATAAAAATCTAATGAATTTGTGCATTATCTTGTTGTTAAATCGCAACAATATTTAAGCGCTCCTGAAAGTTAAGTGTTAGTTAAGCAACTAGGCATACTTGTCAATGTCTGATTAAGTTTAATATATATATATATATATATATATATATATATATATATATATATATATATATATACTACAACGCTAAAAAATATCTAATTTAAATTAAGTATTATTTACAAAACAATGTATTCACAATTTATAGTTACAGTTCTTAAACTGGGCTCCATGTACCCCTGGACGTTTGTGAGCTTATTGGGGATGTGCTACACCCGTTAAACGGCGCTTTTCATCACCAGTTTATTTTTTAAATATGACATTTCAATTACCTTAAAGGGGGTCATTAAGAAACATAAATTTTTATTTAAAGGGGGTCCGCATGCTTCTTAAGTTTAAGAACTGCTGATCTATTAGTTTAACCTTCATACTACAAACATAAAATTAACTTGTGTTATTTAGTGGGGTTCGTACCCCAATTGGGTACTAAGTGGTATACAATTGTGTACCCTAATTGAATTTCTATAATATATTGTGGTTTATTATTGAATAATGGTTTTTTATGTGCAAACTTGCATTTAAGAATTATTTTTTGTTTAAATAGGTTCGTATTGTGTATATAAGTATAAATGTTCTTGTATAGATTTTTAGTAATGGAATTGTGTAAAACTATTTTGTAATATTCATTGATATTCTGCTTTCGTTGACATAAACTTGATGTTTAAATTGATCTAAACATCATCATAGAACAAATAAATTGAATATAATCGTTTTATGCGTGTTTGTACCAGCAACATTTAAGTAAATCTTAATGCGACTACGAAATAACCAATTTATAGAATCTCATAAATGATACTTCTTATAAAATGAATTGGGCCAACAATCAATCTGTTGAACTATATTTAAGTTTGGTTTGACCCGTAGGGCTGCCATTTACCTTATATTTTGGTGAACATTTTTATTTTTTAGCATTTTCTTTTAAGTCTATTTTTTTTTTTATATAAGGTTGTTAGTTACCTAACTTTTATCTCGCTAAGTAACGACTTCATGTTTATAATTTGAGACTCAACTATTATTCGTTATATATTAACAAATATTTCCTGTAAAATTTATTAATAATAGTTTTACGGAATCGGCCTTGAGGGTGTCGTTTACTTAGTAAAATTTCGTGATATATTAACGGCAATAACGCACATTCTATGAGACTATCAAATGTATAGCAAATATTTGTTAACATATATATATATATATATATATATATATATATATATATAAAAATAATAAATAAACATTATTTCGTTATTTATGGATATTAAAATAAGGTAAACGACAACCAGTTAACTTAAATATAGATGGTACAGACATATTCTTCCAGTGATAAATTCATACACATAATTGGAAATAATATCGATAGAATTTATGTTGTTAGTATGAAGGTTAAAACATATATATTTATATATATATATGTTAAATATTAAAAGTGTTAACAATATACAATCATAAATGATTGTACGAACATTTATTTTTCGTTCCATTTGTAATATATTTTTGAATTGAATATATTTAACAATGTGATGGGTAGTGATTGCATTTATACAGCAATGAATAATGCAAAATGACTGGCCGTATTAGTGTTAAAACAATTGTACTGGGTATCTGTGCAGCGTTGTAGTATATAAATACAAGATGTCAACTCGATTTCGGCGTTTAAATGCAGATTGCTTGAATGGAATAAAGAGGGATGCAAAGTGCCATAAGAATAACATTGGCCTTCTCTATCTATCCTTCTCCTGCTATAAACATTTAAATGAGAATGCAATATTGCTTATAATATAATACATCGGATTAATAATATACCACAATATTGAATGATTAATAAGCGAGTGGACATTCTTGTATATTATTGTTGCGTTCGGTAATTCGCATTCAAGTGTTGTCTTGGAATGTTTGTAAGGCAAACAAATGTTGATTACCGAACGCACGCATCTTATTGAATTTCATATGGAATTTGTTTTTCAGATATTTATTATTTCGATGGGTAAGGAGAGAGAACGTTGTTATTTATAAATGATGCCAATGTTTTTGTATTATATAATATTTGCGATTCAAAAAGATATTTTCTTTGTAAGATACATTATTATTATATATATGCTATTATTAGTTGTACATTTTTTCACTGGTATGTTTTCTTTATTAAACATAAGTTACAATAATAAAACAAAAAACATATTAGACGATAAATGATTATTGTAGATGTTATATGCAGAGTGTACATACAGAAGAAATAATATACTCTTGAACTGTGTATGACTGTGTGAGTGTGTACACACGTGTGAATACCTTTCGTTTCGTACGATATTCATAACCATTCAAATTATTTAGTTCATTTATACTTTTTGGTGGTCTTTTTTAGAGAGGATGCGTGTTCTAACTAATGTAGTATTTTTGTGTCCCTAAATGCAGTATGTGTGGCTTGCGCACAATATCTGCGCAATGCATTCATTTCGAATGATAACAGCTTAAGATCCTCAAATGAATAAACGAAGAGCGCCTTTAATGTTTAATGAATATCAAATACGTACAAAAAGTAACATCCATTACATAGTATTATTTATATCTATGATCAAAATATATACAATTTGATTCGTCCTACCGCTGAAACGATGAAATGGGTGTTGGGTTCTTGCAACGATTGGAGTAGTGAATAAGAAAGAAAAAGGCCTGCAGGCAGCTCAGCTCACTGCAGATCTCAATGCTAAATCCGATGTCGATTCCGACCAAGAATCCATGATAGGAGAGCGGAGAACAACGTGTCTGTCTCTCCTCTCTGGATCATTTGCGTGTATGCGTGTCAGTGCCAGTGCCACAACGCTGCTCCATTGAGATAAGAATTGAAGGAGGAAACACACAGATTCTTAACATTGCTATCTGGTAGACAAGCTTTATAGGTACATACATAGATTCAATGATATATTTTTAGAATGCATTGCTCTAATTTATTGATGCTGGCTATTTTATTATGGAAATGTTACCTATTCAGTTGTTATTAGAAATAACAATGTTCTAATAAATGGCCACTAAGTGTAATCAGATACAAACACAAGTGTTTCTTGTTAAAAGTAGTTGATGTGAAGGTAAGTATTCTTGGCTTGCTGGTTGTAGCACATGAGTCTCTCTTTCTCTTCCCTTCGTCGCAGTCGTATGTCGTAGCATGTCGTAGGCTCGTAGGCCAGAGTGTTCGCTGTTTGCTTCGCTACCGCTACCCTCACCGCTCACCAACGCATCGGTCCACATCGGTCGCTGATTAACAAGAAGTATTCTCGGCTCGGACTCGTGTACGCTTAACGCTCAACTCGATTGTGATTTATACGTGGGTTATAAAATACAACATAAGCGCGTTGTGGATGTGGATGTGGAAAAAAGCATAAGGCAAAACAAAGTAGATGTTTCGAGTGACATTTGTGTGTATTTGACAAGGGAAAATATGTTATTTAGCGTTTTATGCGGCCAGATGTTTGTGTGCATGTGCACCAGTGTACCATTACCATTACCATTGTGCAATGTGAATGTACAATTTGTGTGTGTCAAAATGGTTTAACATGTGTCACATAGAGCTAGGTTAAACAGAAAATGGATACTTCTATGACAAACAGCATTTTCTATTTGGTTACGAACATCATCATCATCAGGTCACTTATTTTACTACTCTTTTGTTACTTTTCATTTGATTGACGATTGACCTAAGGTTTAACGCTTCACTTGTCGTTCAAGTCTCTCAACTTCAACTTGCTACGTGATCATTACTGATATTTGCGAATATTTTTCACACATTTCTTTTCTACAAGTTGCACACGTCAAATTTCTCTTTCATTTCACTATTGATTTACTATTTTCACAAATACTTATTTATTAATAATTATTTATTCAAATATCTGACAATTTGTTTATTTTTATTTAATTGCATGAAACTTATCAACGTTTCAACGTTTGCTATGAAACAATATCAATATATAGGTATAGTAATCAGGGACATGCAAATGTAAAATAGATATTTTCAGTAAATGGTACGAGTACATATGTTAGACAAACAAAACTTACTGTAATATGATTCACTTTTATAAGAATCAATTATTCTTTAACTCGTGTCGTCTTCTATCATCATCATTATTTATAATGTTTATGGATGCATTGATGATTGCTTAATTATAGCGGAATCAAAAAAGATTTGCACGTATACCTGATACCGAAAACGTTTATAATTATACATATATACGTCATATAGATGGATGTATGCAGGGGTTGACCATGTGCGCAATGTTAGCAATTCTTAAGTGGTTTAGTCTAAATAGATATTTTGTATTTTGTTACCAGTTCAATATGTTTCTTTGTTGCTTTATATAATAATAATTGCAGGTGGGCCTTGCAATGAGCAATCCCCCATCGACGTTGTCAATGCCGATGATATGCCCGCTCGTCAAACTAGGCAGATCGTCTCCACCGACAGCGGACCAAGGTTATCACACAGCCCTAGAATCCAACCACGCGTGCTCGCAGCGACGCACTAATCACAATCCAGAGCAAAATTATCATCCAGGCCACAACACATATACAAAACAACAGCAACAATGTCAGCAACAGCAACAACAACAACATCAACAACAACTACAACTACAACAAAACGATGCCAAAACCAAACATTTATTGAATTGTGCAAATCAGCAACACAAAAGTACCAGTTTCGCAGCGGAAGGCCCAGCCGCTTATAATCCGTCTCGAATCTACGGAATGAACCACGAGTCGACGAGAAGCACGCAAGACCAATACTGCCCTATATGCGACCAGTCGTCGAATCATTCCAGTTCATCGCTTGATTACGACCACCGCTGTTCACACTATCAAAACACAACAATATTCGAGCTGTCATCACTCTCGATTGACGACGAGACATATTGGGATCAAATCCACCACAATAAATCCTACGAGCAAAGCAACGCTCAAGAATACTTTGATTACTCGCAAACAAAGCGGCCTGCCTTGCCAACATATTACCTCGACGCTTCTAATAGACAAAGTCCTCATTTGGACCAAGGATATCACACTCTCGTCTCCCCATCTGGACCAATATACGCTGTGAACGCTCCGCAATTGTTAAAGGGCAAGAAAGTCGTCGGCCAATCAAAGAACAACTCGTTTGACCTGTTGCCAGACGATTTAGTGGTCAAGTGTTTTGCTTGGTTGCACAGTTATGACTTAAGTGTGGTGGCGCGCGTCTGCCGCCGTTTTGAAGTGCTGGCATGGCGGCCGGCCCTGTGGCAAACGATTACTTTGTATGGGGCGCACTTGAGCGGTGACAAAGCCATCAGGGGTGTTCTGAGGCAGTTGTGCGGCCAGGGGCGAACAGGCGCCTGTCCGGGTGTTGAAAAGGTGCACTTCAGTGATGGCGTCAAGTTGACTGATCGTGGCGTCATATTACTCGCACGAAGATGCCCGGAGTTGACGAATTTGCAAGCCCACGGCTGTACGGACATTACGAATTCGGCATTGTCGGAATTAGTAACAAGGTGTAAAAATCTTCAACATTTAGATATAACTGGTATGTATATAAATTAATTCATTCATTCATAATGTTTGCAACATTATATATATATATATACTCACAACTGAAACTGTCGTAGACCCGAGAACCACATGGAAAACGGAAAATAATAATAAATCTCTTTTGCTTGCAGGTTGTACCAATGTTTCTTGCATTAGTGTTTTACCAGGTCCGGAACCACCACGACGATTATTCCTCCAGTATTTAGACCTTACAGATTGTTCCGGTATAGACGATAATGGCCTCCGGACAATTGTTCTGCATTATCCACAGATGGTATATTTGTATTTGAGACGATGCGTTCAAATTACAGGTAATTGCATAATAATAATAACATAATTATTAATAATAATAACAATATTGAATTGAATTCCAGATGCAGGACTAAAGCACGTGCCAAGTTTCTGCTTGGGGTTGCGCGAGCTCAGTGTCAGCGACTGCTCACTAGTCACTGACTTCGGTTTGTACGAACTCGCCAAACTAGGCGCAACCCTTCGCTACCTGTCGGTGGCGAAATGCGACCAGGTGAGTGACGCCGGCTTAAAAGTAATCGCGCGCCGTTGTTACAAGCTCCGGTATCTGAATGCGCGCGGCTGCGAAGCCGTTTCGGATGATGCCATCACGGTTTTAGCGCGCTCGTGTACGCGCTTACGGGCGCTGGACATTGGCAAATGTGATGTTAGTGACGCCGGCCTGCGCTCGTTGGCGGAAAGTTGCCCGAATATAAAGAAGTTGAGTTTGAGGAATTGTGACTTGGTGACGGATCGCGGGGTGCAGTGCGTCGCGTATTATTGCCGTGGCTTGCAGCAGTTGAACATCCAGGATTGCCAGATCTCCCTGGAGGGCTATCGGGCGGTCAAGAAGTATTGTAAACGCTGCATCATTGAGCATACGAATCCTGGCTTCTTTTAATCTATCTTTTGTTTTTATTACTATTTATTATTATGTATATATTGTATATAACAAGTTTTCCTATTCAAATATACTAACGATTACCATGGATTTGTATGCGTTGCGATTCTGGCCAAATTCAAAATTAATTATCATATATATTTATGTATATATATATATATATATATATATATATATATATATATATATATATATATATATATATATATATAGGTACTTTCACTATAATATTGTGTACAGACTTTCGCCAGAATTACACCATTAGTTTATACATTCCAATGCTTTTATATATATATATATATATATATATATATATATATATATATATATATATATATATATATATATATATATATTGTATATTAAAAAGGAAAAAAAAACATTTGTTTACAAATAATATTTTATATATTTTTGAGTTAAATTGTTTTATATATGATGTTCCCACTAGCAACCCGTTTACAATTTAACAATTGAATCAATGATTACCTTACATTGTTTACGTGTAAATTTAATTAATCAATTAATTTGAATGAAATTGCTAGAAATGTGTATTTAGATGAAAAGTGAATATTCTTTATTATTGGGTGGGAGTGGGAGCAGCGAGCAGACGTTCGCCCTCATCGTCTAACACTGGATCTTCATACAGTTTATTTAAATATGTCATCGATATTTCATCCATCTCCTTAATCAATGTATTATATAAACATCCACCCGTAGATGTAATGTCGATGATTGTTTCGGATACATTTAATTTCGTATTCATATTGTTTGCAGACACGCTCAACGTTGCCAGAGCGTTTGCAACGTTGCCACTACAAGGTGTAAACGTTTTTGATATTGATCGCGAAGTTATTTTTTCTGTTTTGTCAATTAACCAATAAGTTATCATGGATCCTTTACCCTGTGAACGATAAACAAACAAATACTAATTATATAAAATGTAACTGACATTGTCTAAGAATGTAACGTATTAGCAATCGAGAATATCTTTAGCGACGCTTCAGCTTATATTTGACGCGAGTGTTTATTATGCTATTATAGACGTACACATTTGCTTAGAAAACATTTAAAATGTATTGACATGAGCGAGCAATGAATTTCGATCGCGAATACGAAGCAAATGTGTACCTTTATATCAACTTCCCCGCGATACTCCAGATCAAAGCACGGATACTCGTCCAGTATTTGTTTCGTAGTACAGCTAACATGTATCCGTAATGGCGCCCCAGTCGACTCCATCCGAGATGCCGTATTTACAGTATCGCCAAACAAACAATATCTAGGCATTTTGACACCGACACAGCCGGCGACGCATGTGCCAGTGTGAATGCCGATACGCACTTGCAGTTTATAGTTCGGCCGATGGGCGATCTGAAACTGTTGCACCGCTTCAAGTATCGCTAGGGCCATATTAGCAATTTCTGGTGCGTGTTCCTTGCCGTTACGAATTGGCAGCCCTGACACCACCATATATGCATCGCCAATTGTTTCGACCTTATAACATATTCAATATTATTAATTTCATTTTTGTTAAACATTAAATATATGTATAACCTTATAGACATTCATATCCTCAATAATAGCATCAAAACAAGTGTATAGGTCATTCAAAAATGTAACGATTTCTAGTGGCGTACTATCAGCTGATAATCGTGTAAAACCAACAATATCGCTAAAGTAAATTGTTACTTCGTCGTATGTTTCCGCATTTACCTGCTGGCCATTTATTAGTTGTGACGCAACTGATCTGAAACATTCATTATATCAAATACTATTTGCACTATTCTCACTGCTAAAACGCATTTAACATTTGAAACTAGAAGTAGACCTGATCGATCCGACATAAGTATATGCATGTTAGATCGGGACTACGTCTGTTATACTATACAGAATTACTTTGGTAAAAGTTGATATAGGAGTTGTTCACATTTTGTTTTTTCCTGCACAAAATCGGTAGTACGTTGTTCCACCAAGTTTTCCAAATTATTTGCATATTGTTCTAAACGTGCCAATAAATTATCCAAGATATTACCAGTGTCATCTCTGAAATACAAATTATACTTTTATTCATATTTCAAACAATCAAATTTAGTAGCATCAGAGAAGAACAGTGCACGATTTAGGCTAACATTTTACGGCTGTAAATAACCAATGTTTTCGCAATAATTACTTACTTATTTAATCTACGAATAGTATTTTTCAAAATACACGAATCCGGTCGGTTATCTGCATGTTCTTCCCAACAATTCTTCATCAAATAAACGGCTTCATCATCTCGTAATGTTTCAGCTATATATGGGCGCATTGGTTCTCGCAATGATGATTTAGAATAACCACTAATTTTATTCACTATATCTAATCATAAAAAATGATGATATATATATGTATATTTATATATATATATATATATATATATATAATATACCCTCAAGTTTAAGTTGTGGATATTTTCGAACATTGAATGGTCCTTCTCGGAAGTAAATTTCATGCATAATAATACCACAAGAGTAAACATCTCCTTTCTGGGTGCCTTCCTTAGGGGGGTCAGAGTCTTTTAACAGCTCAGGGGCTTCCCAAAGTTTTTCTAAACAAAATAACCAAATACAATAAAAATCAATTGCGACAAATAGCGAAACTTACTATATATTTTCGTATTGTAATCATCCTCTATTCTTGGTAGAAACGTCAAACCAAAATCGGTAATTTTGAGCGCAAAGCGGCCATCGACCACACAAGAATCTGACGACAACGAACCATGAGATCTAATTTCAGACTGATGCAAATAAGCCATTCCCTGTAAAATGGTTCACATTATAATGAATGAAGTATGTAATTGGTATTATTATGAAACCTTGATAAGATCTTGAACGAGCGACAGTTTTGTCATTTGATTAATTGTGATATCTTTATTCAAAATATAATTCAGACTCCGTTTCTGGCAATATTCGACCACTAAGCAATTATTCGGCGAATCCAGACATGCCCCATAGAATTTCACTAAATGATCATGTTGAATATCTTGCATCTAAAATAATTACCAAACATATGTATATATTTTCACATTTATATTAACTAATATAAATCAAAGCTTCCTTACCAATTTGAAACGTATTAGTTGTTCTCGGGAACATTCAAAATGGCCGGCCAACAATTTCCGAATTGTCACCCGTGTATTTTTGTATTTGATTTTCACCAAATATTTATCAGCAATTTCCGCAACGCACGTTGGATTCGGCTAAAAACAAAGTTGCCTTTTATATCGAAGGTACACATTCTGTATGTATTAAATACACTTTACCTGATTCGGAGCTAAACTTTTCAATTCAATATCTTTCCAATTGATTTTCCATCGCATTTTCAAAATGTCTGCTTCTAGTCTAGATTTCTTTCGATATCTTTAATTATTTGAAAACATATATATATATATATATATATATATATATATATATATATATATATATATATATATATATTAAATAAGTAATTGCACAATATAAAAAAAAAATAAAAAAAACGCTTACCTATAAACAAAATATCCGATTATAATAACGAGTATAAGTAAAGAAATAGTAGCAATTACATACGGTACGTAATCTAGAATAAAAAGAAAATGAGTAAGTACCAATAATAAAGTGATTGGTATAATAAAAGACATACTAGCGCATTTGGAATGATCAAAGCCGCATTGGGGAGTATCGGAGGGCGCTTCACTTAGGCCACTTGGCCAGTGTATCTCTTTCCCTTGATGAAACGTTAAATGGTCAACATCTGGTGCATAATAAGCGATTACCTATAATTACACAACATTTGATTCAGTTCGACAAGCGGCTTCTCGTCGACATAAAGTTAGTACTTGAAATTTTTCTTCATCCGGATTATATCCGAGTAATGAATAATTCGATTTCCTATCACCATTGCAATCCATTTCAACAGTTCCATACGTTCCTGGAACCATTTATTATAAAAATGCATTTAAATACAAACAATTAAAATATATATATATATATATATACAATATGAATGTGTAAGTATAATTAATTACCTTGAAACGAATAGCCGTACATTTTTTTGACAAGTTCTGCTCCATTGATAGTTTTGTTGGCGTTCGCAAACAAATCGCTTCGATCCAAATATGTATCGACAATTTGTAAGTACAATAGCATCGCATCGTAGAATCCGGACGCGTAATCCGATTTCGATCGGATCTCATATGTGCCAGAGTCCTTATCGTGTACCTCTTCTGACAAACTTGTGATTGTAAACACGGACTTGTACGCATTGTGTAAACGCGCTCGGAACTCGTCCGTGTCATTGGCGAAAATCCACGGTTCTTCCGGTCGGTCGGCTCTGCGCATTTTTCAAATAAATATATATATATATATATCATCAGATCAGAATCAGAATCAGACGCTGTTTTTACAAGGTAAGCTAGCCTAGCAACAATTACTTATTTATCAGTTCAATGTTGAAAAATAAATATTCTCCTTGGTAGACCATAGAGTCGAGTTCTTCAGCTGCCAATAACACTTCCCGAACTCTTTCTCGATCTAAGCACATAACTACTACTGAAATACAAATATATATATATATATATATATATATATATAATATTAATAATATATATATATAAATAATAATTTATAAGTATATATATATATATACTTACTTCCATTGTTATTACCGATATCCTTTTTCAGGAATTCATCAATTTGAAACGTTGACAAATCCAAGTTGCCGTCTTTGTACTGAAATCCAGCGATTTGTTTCAGCTTGACAGCTAATGATTGCATCATTAGCGAACAAGTGTTCTCACCAGCGACTTCTTTCTGGCCATTGTTATCGTACAAAAACGCCACTTTGCGCCAATTATAACTATTATTGTCGAATCATACACAATTGTTATGAATACAATGATTAACATGTTGAATTGTAATCATAACAATAATACATATCGCCTACTATTACATCTCTGTTACCTTTTAAATAGTTTTAAGAAGAATGTAGACAATCCTTCGAATACCAATTTGCCAGTTCGAACTAACATGAAATACTCGTCGTCACAATTGATTTTTTGTTTTTGAAAATCGCCGGAGAATCCACCGGTTGTTAATAAAGGTGTGTTGAAAAATTTTATCAAACGACTAACGGAAGCTTAAACAGATTCATCCAAATACCTCTATCATTGATATGAAACCAAATTCATCTCATTCAATATATCAATGATTGTAGCTAAATATTTGTTCTTTAGAGCATCACTATTATGCATCATTTTCTAACATTTTCTAAAATTATATGCCTTTTGAATATAATATAAGAATAATTTTATAAATTTACTGCAGATTTTCTGTTTCAATAAAAATGATGATGTATATTATAATACGTACAAGAAAGTCCAGTGCAGAAAATGTATTTTGAGCATTTGGTTTCGGCCAGCCAACGCAGTGGTCTAAAAAGAAAAAAAGCTGGTCAACATTAAATATGTATGCATCCTCAAAAAGAGACTTTGTTAACAACATCATTTTTATCATAAAATTGTTCCACTACACTTATTAAAAACGACTATTATATATATTTATTTATATATATATATATATATATATATATATATATATATATATATATATGAATATAACATAATATATGATTGTTGTGGAATGCTGCAACATTGTTTGCCAGCTTTTTTTCATGTTTAGAAATACTGTGTGAGCGACGCGACGCGACGCGACGCGATTAAGCATATTTTAATCAATATATGTAGATAGAAAGTCTTTCTTTATAAACATATTTATATATTAAGCAAAAGAAATATGTAATCATTATGGGCGGCATTTGTTCGTAAAACATACCTACACAATAATCACATGTAGGCCCAAAGAAAACATGAATACATTTCTTTTCAGCATACGACTCTATTGTCGCGAGTTGAGCGTAACTGGCTTGACATTTATCATCTTTTGGCACTAGTATCACTTTCAACCAACGCGGAATTATGTTGAACTCATAAGCATAGGCAATAGCTTGCTTAAGCATAGGCACTACCTAAAACTCTCATCAAATTACATATGTACATACATACATATTCTACATTTCACAATTCATAACAGTACATGCATACAACACTTTTACGATATAATACGTTAAATGCAAAATTATTATTTTAGATATACAAAATATACATGTATATAACAAATTTGTTTTTATGATTACATTAATTGTGCATGTGACGTCCCTACGATATCGCACAGACGTTACATGCGCATGTGAAATCTCTACGATATCGCACAGACGTTATAATTATGTACGTTTATGTACTTACAGTTTCCTGTGAAGTAATAGACGTTTTATTTGATGGCAAAATAACTGCAGCACGTATTTCACATGAATCATTTTCACATATCTTACATTTTGAACTGTTGTAACACGGTGGAGAAACACTTGTAATATTACAAGTATTTGTAACACAAACAACTGCACACATTTTAAACGATATAAACAGTAGTAATAATATAAGCACTTTACTTGATCGCCATGACATTATGTTAATAATAATAATAATAATAATAAAGAAATAAAATGCACAAAATGACTAGAAATGGTCATTGAATATTGAATGGAAGTCACAGGTGGACACTCATGTTCGAACGTGTAAAACACCGTTTTGCTTCGCGCTACATCAATTTATCAGATTTTAATCAAAGCGAATGATAAGATAAGTGATACAACATACTGATTGCATTCATTGACTTATTGTTACATAAACAACGAAATTAAACAAACATTGGTGTAAGCGCCAGTGGTTCCAGCATGCTGTGCAAGCCATTTCAACAAAAATGGTGTTGCTTCCCGCCAAGAGAACTTTGCGCACAGCATAGCCTTACTAGGGACTTTTGCTCAAGTATAAGAGTATACTTGGCGACACTGCTATTATGAATGTTTTGGTATGTGGTTACCTTGTCTGTCAAACTTAAAAGTCAACACAAACATTATAAAGTTATCAATATTTCATATATTAACTTGTATATAACAATATATATATATATATATGTAATTAATTCTTTTCTAATTTTGATGATTAAACATTGATTAATAATATTTGATGATATTTATTCAGTGTTCAGTAAACAACAAACAAAATGAAATAGCGTGTTGAGAATTGTGAATGTGTTTTCCATCACATCTCATATTTAACAAATCTAAAGCCATATGGCCGTATGTGGTATATTTGTAATGGCTGATTAATTAGCAAATGCTTCATTGAAGTTAAGTGTGGCTCGTCAACTTTCTAAAACGTTTCGTAGCTGTTCTCAAGCATAAGCATACGTTATAAAGTAACAATGTTCAATAAAGTGCGCAGCGCGTTCGCGGCAGCAGTCAGCGGTTTCGAGCAGAGCCAACATGTTGACACGACAAGTCCGAACGCAACAAGTCCAAAGTTTCCGTACAGCCGTCCGCACTTCCTGAATTTAAATCTGGCGGAGGAAGTGCCGCTGTCGGCGGACCATCGCGTGCGGCCGATAATCGTGCCGCGCGAGCGGGACGCGCTGCCGTGGTCGGCCGGCTACGGCGAGTGCGTGAACAGCGGCAAATCGCTGCGGAACGAGGACCAGGCGAGCGTGTATCAGTTCACGGTGACTCGGTCGCCGAATGACGACGGCTACGACGACACTAACCAGCGACGCAACCAAATCGCGATCACTTATTTCGGCATGTTCGACGGCCACGCTGGCTTTGGTGCGGCCGTCTGTGCCGCCAGACAGTTGCATTATATTGTTGAGGAAAAAATTCTAGACATCCTACCTAACATTTGGAGTGATTTGGACTCGGAGGACCATTCGCCAAAGCGCATATGCAAGGAGAGTCTAATTATTGGAGCGTTGGAAAGAGCGTTTCTAGAAATGGTGAGCGTATTATTATTATTTATTATTATTATTATTATTTACTTTTTTCTATTTTGTATTTGCTTTAGGATCAACTAATCGCTGAAGATCGAAACAAATATTTGGCGGCTGGCGGCTGCACTGCGTTAGTCGTTTTAATCCTGTTAGGTCGAGTTTATATCGCAAATGCCGGTGACTCGCGCTCAGTGCAGTGTTCCCGTGGCCGATGTGTGCAACTTAGTTTTGATTTCACGCCGGAATCAGAGCGCAGCCGCATCAAGCAGCTCGCTGAACATAAGCCAGAGCTATTGTGCGGCGAGTATACGGCACGAGAATATAACCAAGAGCCGAAGTTCCTGGATTTGGGCAAACAAATCTTTTTCAAGGATCCCTTTATGCATGGCTGGGCCGCCAAAACGTTAACGAAAGAAGATTTGAAGATGCCAGTGGTCACTGGCGAAGGAAAACGGGTTCGTTTATTCGTACATTCGTTCGTTTCATAAATATGCTACATTCATGCATTCTTTTACGTCCATCATCAATCACATCGATTTAACTTAATTATTACAGAGTCGTGTGATGAACACAATAGGCGTTAGTCGAGGTTTTGGTGATCACGATCTACGAGCAATTAACTCAAAAATATTAATTAAACCATTTTTGTCGCCTAACCCAGAGGTATTATGTACACACAAGAAAATCATAATGAAATGACAAATAAATCATTGTTTGTCCGCACAAACAGGTATCGATTCTAGATTTGGAACGAATGTCTCCAAGCGATGATGATGTACTTATAATGGCGACGGACGGCCTATGGGACGTAACCAGCAACGAAAAGGCATCCGAGATCATCGACCGTATCCTAACCACATTCCCAGACGAAAAGCACAAGTACATATCATCGGCACAAGCGCTGGTCGCGCATGCGCGGGGCAAACCTGTCGGAGAGAGCTCATGGCGGACATCCGAGGGTCGGCCGGCGACAGGCGACGACGTCTCTGTACTTGTGATACCACTGAAGCCAGCAAAGAAAGAACATACGATCGCGTTAAACGCCATTTGCTCTATTACTAGTGTAGCAAATGACGCTGATAAAACAGTTACAAACAATATGATCGCTGATGATTAAGCGCCATTTCATTTTCTATTCATTTCATTTCATCTTTGATGTATCTAAACCTGTTTCTTTGTTTGTTTGTTTATTTATTTACGAACGCATTCTTACCTACAACGCGCATACATATAACATATATATATATATATATATTTTCGATTTATAATATTCTTATTTTTATATAATTCATTACACTTTTTGACCATTCTTTATTTACGAACGAATATGACACTAATACATATTTTATTACAAGAATATTATTACAAAAATGACTTGAATAGCAAATGATCAAATCAAATATGAGTTTGATAGATTGGACATGTTGGACACCTGGAACCAAATAGCTCATAAAATGACATAAATGACCGAACTCAATAGATTCAAGAAATTATATTATAGGAAATACTAAATTGTTATGATTATAATTGCATTTATTTATAAAAGCTGTTTTATACACGTGCTAGTCGTATTCATTTATAAAATATCTTTATTTTTTGTATCACCAAATATGTGTAATATTAATTAATTTAAGTGTACTTGAAGATACATTCCTAAACTTAAGTACTGCAAATGCAATATTAACTAATTTTATCTTCAATTTTATGTGATTTTATTTAATAAACAACAAATTGTTAAATCCTTAAAAGTGATATTCATTCAACGAGTTGTGATTTTGAATATTATACCTTTCTCACAGTTCTCTAGTCTAAACAATGATTTGTATAAAATGCATTTTACCTATAATTCGAATTTAAATAATCATGTTTAAAAAAATGTTGAAGACAACTACTAATTATTTGAATGCATCATTATATTTCTATTGTTCTTAATAAGTGCGTTTTAAAAGCAAATTATAGTAATTATGAAGCATATGGACACGTGATTATTAGAATCACATGACTACATACATACATACAAACTTGTATTATCACTTCAATAGTTTTTGGATTTCGACTCTTTATAAAAATGAAAACAATTAGTTTCGTTTTATTTTTAGAGCCCTCCAAAAGTAATGTACAATACAATAATAAATATGTCTAAGTTTAGGTTAATTGGAAGCCTCATTATTAGTTATTTTGGGGGGATTCAGTCTCCCCTAAATATTGGGAGAGGCTAAAAAAGTCCCCTTTTGTTGGCGCCTATGGTGGCCTATGGCTACACACAGCTACACACCTGACGCTGACGAATCATTCTCTTGGCGACTAATTATGAATGGCCATTGGCCACCTGTTGTTCAGATTCTTCCGTACAGAGCAACCTTAGAATTGTCTTTAGTGTGACGTCATCCAAACGCTCTATACATCACTTTTCTTTGAATATATAAATAATGGTTTGTTATTAAATTGGATACATATATATATATATATACATGTTTTCACCATTTCTATACGAAAATAGTGTTAAATGAGTAAATGTTGTTATGGTATTAGAATAGTTTTGGTGCAATATCGCAAAATGACTAGAGTTTATAGGCCATTGTGTTGACGTCACAAGCCAGAACTGTAAGCATACTCATCCCGGAAGAACAGCGAAAGGTAGGTGTGCGCGCGTGTGTATGAGTGTGTGTGTGTATATGTGTGTGTACAATTGTCACGGACTCTCTGCTGGTCTGTCTACAAACGACTGACTACCTGTTGCCGTGTAACATGCATCCATTTTCATAGGGAAATGTGTAGAAATAGTATCGTTTAAAAGTGCGAGTGCAAGTGTAGTGAAGTGAAGTGCATTACAATAAACAATTATGTCTACCGATTCGTCTGATATGAAAAGCCAACAAAACACTCGTTTATGCCATGTCATCAAAGTCGACAACTTCGACGGCTACGGCTTTAATTTGCACGCTGAAAAGGGCAAGGCGGGCCAATACATTGGCAAAGTGGACGAAGGGTCGCCAGCTGAAGTAGCGGGTCTGCGGCAGGGCGATCGCATTTTAGAAGTGAATGGTTCGTCAATTACAAATGAAACGCATAAGCAAGTTGTGCAGCGCATTAAAGCGCTCGGCAATGAAACGAAATTGCTTGTTGTTGATCCAGACGAAGAAACGACTTCGTCACGAAGTGACTTGGACAACAATTCGAATTCCAGCTCGGAGAAGGCAAGCGACACCACCACAGCGTCAGCCAACAATGGCCAGCAAGCGCACACCATTGAAGAAGAAAACAGCACCACTACAAGCAATGGCAGTTTGAATTTAAGTATGACCGCCGCAGAGCTACGCGCCAAATTAGCGACGAAAAAAAAGTTTGATCCGCGTAAAGAGGCGGTAGATTTTAAAAAGAAATTTGATACCGTTCAGAAGCTCTAATCTAAATATGTATTCATTCATCAATACAATTATAACAATATATATATAATATATATGATGTATACATAGTACAAATTGCCTATAGTAAACATTTTTTGCCCAAAACGAAAAACCGCGCTTATTTTACATTATATCTCAGCTTTGTTTGTTATGTAAAACCATTGACTGAGCCATTTTGTGTAATTAGAATACAGCTAATATTTCGATTGCTAGTCGAGTATTCGACTAAATTAATATGTATATATATATATATATATAATTATGTCTATATACGCAGAAGCGGTCTTTGTAACGCAGATCAGGTCTACGTCAGGCCAGTTTTAGAATACAAATATAGAGTAAGTTGTTTAAAGACACTCGATATCTAAAATGGCTATAATTTCAATAATATGTAAGTAAATTGAAAACAAGATTGCAGGTGATTATCAAATCAACATATCGTGTTCTTTTGAAATCGGCTTCGAGTATCGCGAAATATTCGTGTTAAAAGTATATACAGGCCATTATTTCACATGTAACATAACATCTCAGAGAGTGCACAAAATGCTTTATGTACTGGCACATTATATTATGTATATGTCTATAAACAAATATTATTTAGGTTTAGATACGCTGCCGACTGTTGTAAACATGTTACGTCTTATTTGTTATACATTTTAGTTTGTAGAAGTTAAAGGAAAAGCCCTTAGAGAAAAGAGAGGCGTTGTATTATGTGTGTTGTGTGTCAGTGTGTGTGTATGTATGATCAGAGACAGAGAGAGACAGCCATTGATGTTGCATCACACGTAAATACACATACATGACTTGTCAGTTTATGGCGACCCATCTGTTGTTATCTCTGTCCCCCTCTTCCCCACTGGCCCCTATTGTACTTTTATATAATATTATGTGACTTCATTTTCTCGAACAATAGTCCTATGTTTTTTTTTTTTTTCATTTTTTTTTTCTATATAGATATATACATATAAGACATGCAGCAAATATTTTGTAATAAATTATTTATAATTATATTCTGTGGCTTTAGAATTGTAATCATATTCATTTAATCTTGGGATTATATTAAAAATAAAATTATTCAATGACTCATGTGGTATTTTATCGTTTATATATTGATTTTTTTTTTGGAAAAACCCAAAAAGTAAAAGTGTATTTATATAAATAAATTGTTGATGGTTTTCAAAATTAGAAAAACACTGAGTTCTTGGTATTTTGTTAGAAATGTAATTGTTTGTGAAATATTTGATTTTTACAAGTTTATCTTGAGTTTAAAGCCAAATGAGTTTAAGATGGCCGACATGATTTAAACCAATGCCATTTCATATAATCCTCTATTGGATATATATATATATATATATATCACTTTTGTGTTCTAAGGATCAAATATTTTACATTATAATCATAATTTTAAACTGACTGCATCGATGAATTGTTGCAGTGTCGCGGAGGGGGAGATACATACCATACATATATCGAATTAATTATGCTTGTTATGAATGATTATTTTTGATTTTGTCAAGGTCACTGGCACTTGTTTAAATGACACCATATCGATTTTTATTTTTATTTGAAATGATTGTTATTCAACGGTTCAAATTTGATATGTATGGGGCAGGGGGGACTTTCGTTTATTTTGAATCGGTCTGGCGGGCTGCGCACATTAGCTGCGCAATAAACTAATTGTGTACACATTGTACATTCGCCGAATGAAAATACATACATGAAATATATAAATAAACGAAATATTCCGCATTATTATAGTTTTGTTGAAAATATCATTATTATACATTATAATTTTAAATAAAACAATATACTTAAAAGAATAGTTTGTCATTTATTTGAACGATAAATAACGGCGGACAATGATATAAAGCTACACCTATATACGTGAAATGGTGGTTTGTTTGAGTCCGGCCCTGGTGGTAAAAGAGAGTGAATACTGTCCCATATGTTGAAGGTCATCAAGTCAAGAAACCTTGAGTGGTTTCTCATCAGTATTTATATATTATGTGATGATTGTTTATTTCTGATGTCAACAACAGAAGGCCGAAAATCGCGCCGATCCAAACATTCAATACACGAATACACTTACACTGTAATGTTATGTAATGTAATGTAATGTCATTTAAACATTCTTTACTAAGCAAATTCATTTACTTATGTCACATTTTCGTACTATGAAAGATACATACATTTTTTATAAACTATTCACTATTTACAGTGTAACCTTGATATCCTGGTAAAGAGCACATCTTTTTTTTTCTTTGCCATAGCCACAGATATTACGTCTTTGCTACTGATGATGACAACTTTGTTGTCAAAATACGTATTTGGCTTATTAAAATATTATGTGGTAAAAGATTTTTATGATTATTTTAAATTTATGAAGAGATAAATCAAGCATGTGGACAACAAATAATTGGCGGAGGTCAAACAAATCAAAACAACAATACAAAAAGTCATTTTTTGTTTTCTGTTGAATATGTTTAAGTGAACGTTTATTCCAATGAATATTTTAAATTCTCTTTGATTGTGTTTTGTATGACCTTTGAATATAATTTCATGAAATACATTATATTATATTAAAAAATATTTCTAAGGTCCATATTATGGGGAGTTGACTCTTAAATGCAACAGTAACAGTAACTTTATGGACGCTCAAATGTATACAAAGTTTGAAAGCGATTGAAAAAAATACCCCTATATTTGAATACAATTCGTGATTATTTAATCACATTGATACAATTAAATATAAGCTAGAATTATTGTAAATAATAGCACGCATTAAATTAAAAATTCGAGTATTTCAAGCTCTAACCACAATTTACTATAATAGTAGAATACGACGAACTAGGGACTATTTAAATCTAACCAAGGACAAACAAACACATTGCGATCGGAAGCTTTGGTTACATTTGACAATTGTTGTTCGTTCTTAGGGATATATATTTATTTTAATAGTTGATGAAAGTAGGTTGGCAACAGTAAGGTGGCCTTCACCTTCCTTCACAAACGTGGCGAATCCAATGTAACTGAATGTAACCAAGCACGAACTTCATGCATTTGTGATATTATTTGGGAATATATTTTTCTATCTTGTTATGGGTAATGCTTTCGGAAAACTTTGTGTATACGGGACAGGGGCTTAAAATTATATAAAAATAAAAAAATTGAATAAAAAATGAGAGATTTGTTATAATTTATAATGATATTTGTTGTGTGAGAAACGAATTGAATGTGAGCTGTGTGAGGCATCGTATGTGCAAATGTTGGTTAGAAAGATGAAGGAAAACGAAAAAGCGGATGAAACAGAAATAAAAACAATGAAACATATGTTATATTATGGTTATTAGGAAGTTGACAACGCTATTTATACAAATCGCGTGCATATTCACTGTCTTTCGCGTTGTTTTTGTGCTGACAAACACCTAATTTTAACCTATACGTTTGTTGACTCGAACGTTCTCGATTCTGGCTGGCGAATGTTCATTTAGTTAGACGGTTCCTGTTTGGGACAAACACGTTTTTAAGTGTTTTCATTAGGAAAAATGATTAAAGACAAACATGAAAAAGGTTCGGATGCAAATACGAGCAGTGTTAAAGATGAGGCCACGAATGCGGACAGCAAAATCATAGGTAACGAATTGAAATTGAAGGCGAAGTTGGTGCGAGCGAGGAGCGACATTATTAATGTTTCGATGTACAGAGAATCCCGAGACAAGGATCAAAGAGGAGGAGCCAGCCACTAGCAGCTGCAGCGGCGGTATTAATAAGGAGTGTGCTCGCAATTTCGCGAGAAATGGAACAAATAATAACGTAATTGGCTCGACTAACACTGGATCGCTACATCATAAATTACTTGATCGAAAAGAACCACATTTGTTAGAAGGTATATTACAAATGCAATGCAAATTTTCATTTTTGTTCACCTGTGATTCCACTGACAATTTGAATTGTATAATATAATATAATATTGATAGGCGGTGACATACAGGATGATCCAAGTCTTATGGCTCTCAAAATCGAGGAAAATCTAGAAAATAAGCAACAGCAACAGCAACAAGATGCCCTGATCAATCTAGGTATACCGGGAGCGACTGCTGCACCGCCCCCACACCCCTCTCCGCCGGACGGAGTGCAACCACTCGCTAGTAATGTCATTAACAAACAGTCCAGTAGCATGGAGGTACAATATATGCAACAGCAAAGTCAAATATTTGTGTTCTCAACAATGTTGGCAAACAAAGGGGCAGACGCCGTACTCCAAGGCCATTTCCCATCGATCATTGCCTACCATTGTGCACAGCCGGGCACTAAAAAATATTTAGAGGTAATTCTTATATGACTGACGTACACCCGATACATAAACAAACTTTATAATTATTTATTTATTAATTGTGAAACAAAATTAATTTAATAAACAAAGGAATGCAATGATTGTATGTATTTGTAGAAAAATCCGTTAAAAATCACTCAATTCAACCGTCAAAACCCTGCGCAATGGCTCAACAATCTAGCGATGATGAAAAACAAAGGGTGCACCCGCGGCCCAGGCGTGGTTCTCGGCAAAGACGCGCCGCACATCGACGGCTTCCTAGGCGCCGACGGTCTCGACGACATGGTAAGCCTGTCAGACACCGACTTGCCATGGGAGCAAAAGAACAGCGCCGCCCCCAACAACCCGCATCCCCATCACACCGCTGCCACATTAGACGGTATAAGCAACGGCGAATCAATCCTCTCGAACGACGTCGAATCTCCATGCCTGATGCGAGCGTCGCCCGGGGACATTGTGCCCACGATGTCATTGGGCCATTCGCCCGTCATGACGAGCAGCGTCAGTCCCTCATTGGCCGCGAACATGCAACCGTCGCTGCAAGGTGTGAAGGTGCCCGACGAGAATCTAACGCCGCAACAACGGCAACACCGCGAAGAGCAACTCGCTACTATACGAAAGATGCATCAAATGCTGTTCCCGGAACATCAGTCCGCGTCGGGTGAAAGTCCGGGCGTTCCAGAAACGACAGATGGAACGAAATTAAGTCCGGCTCAAACGGTGCCACCTGTCTCGGCTGCTGCTTCTGTATCCGAACAGTGTTCGGGTTCGACGCCGATTACAATGCAGCCCGATGGAGACATTGGCGGTGACGCTTCCGAACAAGGACAGGTCGGTGCTATGGGTCCAGGTATGAGGGCCTAAACGGCCAATTTATGCTTTTGACTCTCTGTTTTTATACACATTTCGACTTGATCTCTTTGATTTCAAGTCGATATATGAAATAGAAGGGTTCGGTGTGATTATTACCATAGATGTGTCATTACGTATAATTAAAATTATAATCGTTTAATTTATAAAATTCTATATGTATTTTTAAAAGTTGAGTTGTCAACTTGTGTTGGTGGCGAAAAATTCAAAATCATCTAGTGTACTGTACTGTACTGTACTGTACTATAACTGTATGATGCTTCTATAGTAATAATTCCAGACGTACGACATCCTAATAATTAGCCGTTGCCCTTTGTTATTATATCCAGAATGGCAGAAGTTGCAACATCCATTTTTCGACGAGAAAAAAGTACGGGGACCAGCTGATATGGGCTTAGCGCGATCCATGATGCCTCGCGGCGCCATCGGCCCCAGTCCCCGGCTACAGGGGCCGCCGCCGCCGTACCACCAAACGCCGCGATCCGCAAGTGTGCCGATCGCGCTGCAATCGCCCAACCCTGCATCGCCCAATAATCCCACGTCGAATCTGTCGTTGCCATCGCCGAGGGCATCGTCCGCTCTCAATTCGCCCGCTGATCAAGGCCAAGGCCGATCGTTTGGCCTCACCAGACACTTGAGCACCGGCCAGAGTCCTACGTCGCAGGACTCGCCGTCGACAGGCCGCGGTCTGATCTCAAGTAATCCGGGCACCCCAATCTCGTCACATTTATCCCCGAATAGTAGCAATCACATTGGAAGTGTCGGGCCGGATTTCCCAGTCACAACGGGATCGACTCCTACTACAAATCATCAGTCAGTTGGTAAGTGTTAAATATGAATTACAATTACGAAACGTATTATTACTCATATATATATATATATATATATATATATTTACCAAAATAAAAGTTATAATAAAAGGTAAACTACTGAGATTTTGTATGTATGTGATTTAAAAAATAGATGGAATGTTTGGACGAACACTCCAATCGCTTGCGCAACAAAAGCAACAGCAAACCATAATAAATGCCAGCTCCACAAGTTCCTTAATATCGTCAGCCGTCAATAATAACAATAAAGAGCCGAACTTAATGCCGGTGCCGTCGCCACAACAGATCCAGTATTTGAACACGTTCGAAGGCCAAGAGTTGACAATACAAAAGCAACCGAACACAAGTTTGAAAGATGGCAACATTATTTCACCATCGTAAGTTTGAAATGTGAACACGAACAATTGTGTTGTGTGTTAGTCAAAAACACTATTTTCAATGTATAGGCTATCAGGTCCGAATACGCCAATGACTCCGTCATCAATAGATATTGGAGCCAGGTTTCCGCCAACGCCAGTCTCCACTTCAGACGGATGCCGCTTTCAGATTTCTAGTCCACAAACGAACTCCAATAATGGCAATACAACAGGTACGCTCTGCTCTGCTCTCTGCCAAATATCATTTGCATATGTACATATATATATATATATATATATATATATATATATATATATATATATATATATATATATATATATATATATATATATATATATTTCAATTCGTTTATCGTTATTTCCAGACAAAAATCAACGTGTCACAACATGCTTAAGTCCTCAGCAAGGGCCTCGACCAACGAGTGGCACAGACATACATAATAAATCAGATTGTGCTGCTCAATATACAACTTCCAGTCCACACGGCATGTTAGATGTACACCGATTCTCTGGTCCAGGAAGCAACGTATGCTCAACCACTTCACCGGGCGCTTTTCCCTCTCAACAGCAACAAAAACAGCAGCAAGAACAAAAGCAACAACAGGAACATCAAAAACAACAACAGCAACATCATCAGCTTCAACAAGAACATCAAAAACAACAGCAGCAGCAGCATCATCATCAGCAACAGCAGTTACATCAACAACACCAGCAACAATTACAACAACAACAGCAGCAGCAGCAGCAGCAACAACAACAACAACAACAACAACAAAAACAACAACAACCACAACAGCAACAAAAACAACAGCAAGAACAACAACAACAACAACAGAAACAACAACCTCAAGTAAAAATTAGTGGATTCATGAACATATCCCCATCAAACAAAGGTCCCGGTATGGAACTGCCTGTCTCAACAAACTATGGTTGTGTGCGTTCGGATAACGTTCCTTTGAATCCGAATAGTACAGCCGGTATCCCTGGCAATCCAAAGGTATCCCATTTTGATCCCATCTCGTCGCTGGCGCAAATGAGTCAACAACTAACAAACAGTGTGACGAGTTCCCTAAACGGACAAAGCGGCGGGCAAGGGGGTGCCATCATGGGCTTTAATTCGCCCACAATGCACATGATAGACTCGATTGGCGGATGCCATGGTATGCCGGCCGACATGGAATCCAGTGCAAGCCCATGTGGCATGCTGGGAATGCAAATGCAAGGGCCGCCAGGGCATCCAAATCCGCATCCGCATGGATACCATCCGACCGCGAATTCACCGCTGGGCTCTGTACGCTCACTGTCCCCCAAAATGACGAATCCCGGCGGCCCTCCCGGCTCGTTTCCGGGCTCAATGCCAATCCCGCGGATAATGGGACGCGGTCCCGGCTGCAATCCATATAACGGCGCCAATGTTCAGGTGAAACCAAACGCGCCAAACACCATCCAGTACTTACCCGCGAAACCTCAAATGGGCAATATGAACCCGCGCGGTCCACCAAGTCTCGAATTTTTGCACCGATTCGCTAATCCGTTGTCGAATTTAGACGCGAAAATGCCTACGCAAAACTTGCAATATTTCCCGAATTGTGGTCAAAATTCGCAACCGATGGGGCACATAGACGGGCCGGATGGTCCGATGGCCGCTATGATGAACGGACCCCAAAACGGGCCGATGATGGGCGGCCAAATGGGAATGGGGCCAAATATGATGCAGCCTGGTATGCCGATGAATATGCCAATGATGCGAGGGCCCGGTGGTCTGCGACCAATGGGCATGATTCGGATGCAACAAATGAATTTCAATGGACCGGCGAGCGGGAACGGCGGCCCAGGCAACGAACCGATGTTCAATAATCCGAACATGCAGAATCCGAACGCGCAGATGTTTGTAACGGGGCCCAAATCGAGCCCGATGGGCATGGGCGCGCCGGACGCTAGCCAACCGCTGCCGCCATCCATGGGCCAGGGAAACACTTTCAAGAATTCCCCGTTTGTGGGCCCGACAACAGCTGATCCGAATTACGCACAACAGTTTCATAATTTTCAACAGCAGTTGTACGCGACGACAACGCGTAGCCAGATGAGCAACCAACAGATGGGGCCGGGGCCAGGACCGGGACCGGGACCTGGACCGGGACAAGCCCATTCCGGACAGCAACCGTATTTCGTGCCTAAATGATATGCACTTGTCACCTTTGCGTTCTGGTTGCGCACTCATTGGTCACTTGTTATCATCAAGTACGCGTGCGTCCGAAACCATTTGCGACGAATGTACGAATATACAACAATCTTTTATGAAACGGACGGAGACTAACTAATTTGAAGAAATCAGTCAAACACGCCAACACAACACAACACAACAAAACACAACACATTCTTAGAAATTGTGTGGACGCATCATTTTCGAATTGGACATGCGTTTATTACTTTGTGACTTGTATGTGTGTGTGTGTGTGTGAGTGTGTGTGTGTATGTTTTCTTTTTTATGAGAAAGGAATATCTGTGTACGTTTACATAGTGTATTTGTTTTATTTTTGATATTACTAATCATATAATAGCCTGGCAATAATCCTTAATCCAATACATCACTGTTGTTAAATTGTATGATCATTTATTATTTGTGTAATTTTAACAAACAAAAATAAAGTATAAATTATATTAATAAACATTTCAAACGTATTGGTGTTCAATTATAAACGAAATGACTGCTACTACTTTTTATTATTCGGTAAGTGATATTTTGAATATAATTTCATAATATTTCAGATAAACACTGATCATCTAGAAATAAATCATGTAAAACTGAAATATAATTCAAAACTAAATTTCTAACACTATACTTAAAATGAAATCTATACATATATCTAATAATATAAAAACAATGATTACTATCACACTATTTAATAATAATAAGAAAATATTCATATGATTCAATATTAAAACGTGAAGAAAGATGAATTCGCGCGTAATTCCAGCACCATCCATCTTGTAATATAGTATAAAATGTAGTCACTAGAATGCGTGCAGTATACATATTTAGTTTGTGAATATATAATGTACAGTAAGTACGGGCACGACCTTCAAAATCACAGCTGTTCTTTGTAATAGCTGTCAGTTTGCAGCAGTTTTTTCAAACTGATTGGCGGAAAACAATATGTATGTATGTATGTAAGAATGTAGTTCCACCTTTGAATTCATTGTTACACTTTACAAGTTTCTTAATGAAATTATTGTTTGTATATAATATTTATTGTGTCTATAACAATGATGAAAATTAGGGGTTAAGTTAAAAATGTTTTTATATTTCGTTATGAAACCTTATCGAGTAATATCAGACAACATGTCTTACTCCCAACAAGTTTATTGTGCAAGCAGGATAGATAAAGAAATTTGCTATTTTCGTTTCGACAATTGGACTATTTATAATTGGGCGCGTTGCATTAAATAACAACAAAATATTATATTTTTATATAATTCATCAAGATACATGAACGAACACTTATAAATAGTGTATTTCGCACAGTTGAAAGAAAATGATAGCTAAAGAAAAGAAAGTATATATTTTTCTGATGTTGTAGGCCAAAGTAATCTCGTTCATAAAACAAAAAGATAATATTATCTTTGCAATACACACAATATTTCTTAATTATTTCTCTTGGTTTAAAAAACCTTTTGTTATTCTGGTTATCTGGTTGAATGTTTTAAATAAAGTACAATAAGAGTTGTTATATTTATTTATTGTTTGTGTAGATAATTCATTGTTTGCTTGACCATCCGTTATAAAATAATGAGGTTAAGTTCATTTCGTTTTTAACCTCAATAACTATACATTTTTATGACGTGTGAATTCAATTTCTATTATGTCATATTCATACTATGACCCACTACATATATTTATAAATAATATTGCTTAAATGATATAATAATTATTGATATAAATTAGTTTTGGACAAAATAAGTGTATAGCCCAAGTAAAAATGTAACAATAATAATAATAATAATATAATGAGAAACAATGATTACATATGCCTAATGTATGTATGTATGTATATATGTACATGAATGTACGTATATAGGTATAAAATAGGACAAAGTTATTATTTTATAAGTATACTAGGTCAAGTAACAATGTTAGTATAAAGTTCTTCTGCAAATGCAAAATATACCCACACACTTACTTACTTCTCTATTCGAGAACTTCGTACATATATCGTATCGAGGTCAAAGAAAGAACGTGCAACAAAGACAGATATATTCATATATATATATATATATATATGTTTGTTTATTTAAATCAAGTTGAAGAAAGATCACGAATAAAAGAATGAAGATAAATGTATGTCAGATAATGCGGTCGCACTTTCTCACTACATTATGTGTGTATAGTATAGTAAGGTACTCTCTCCTCACAATGTTGCGAACGTTTAAGGTTAGAGAGGGTGGTTGGAGGGAGAGAGGTGAGAGAGAGAGATAGAGAGAGAGATGAAAGGTGGAAAGTTTGATTAGCGAGCACAGTGAACAGAGAACAAGCATCATAGCACTCTTGACTAAAGTGACACAATACAAACACTATTATATATATATATATATGTATGTATTATATTGTCTTTGTTGTGCGAAAAGTAAGCATCGCATCGCATAACGTGTTGTAACTTGTTCACAAATCTGGGTCAATATTCTTTTCAACTTTAAACATTATATGTGAATTATTGTCATTTTAACAGTTAGATTTGTTTGAAAAGCATTGATTAGGATTCAAGATGAACCCGCTATTGTATTGTATTGATATGAAATATTAGTGTTATATACATACATACATACATACATTAGTTAATTAGTAATAATAATAATAATAATGCGTATAACGTTCGTTGTTGCTAAACTAAGACATCATTGAACATAATTAAGTAAACGATTGTAGCTATATAACATATTACATTCTTTTATTATTTGATGATCACATCCGATTCTCGAAACTCTGTTATTTATATTATATGTAATTATTATTATTTATGAATGTGTGTTGCAAGTTTCTAGTTCTTAAAAGAAAGTGTGTATATGTATATATATACCATTTGACATAGAATTCTTCTCTCTCTCTCTCTCTCTCTCTCTCTCTTTCTCTCTCTCTCTCGTTTATTATTAATTATTCTGTGTTTATTTATTATTATTTAAAATTGTATTCCACCAAAGTTATAATACGCTGCGCAGAAGGCTTTGGTGTCTGTATGCTTGTTAAATATGCATAATGCGTGTGGCAGAGTGCGTATTATGTTTCCATAATTGTATTTAATTGAATGAACGCGAAATGAGTTGAGGCTTGAAAGTAAAACGCATTGCACGCAATCTTACGTTAGTGCCAGTGCCAGTGCCAGTGCCAGTGCCAGTGCCAGTGCCAGTGCCTGCGCCAGCCGCACCACCGAATATTTCGCAAACTTTGTAAATCTGCGAAAACATCTGTCTCTGTATGAATATGTGTGTGTGTGTGCGCTATTGTTAGCTTTATGTATTTATGCATAAATGCAGACATGTTTGTACGTGTGCGTGTTTGTCTGCAATGGAAAAGGAGACAAAAACAGGGTCAATGGCTGATTGTCAAACAGTTATTTTCACCAAGGTCGCCGATGACGTAGAGCCGCGCATGATTCAGCGCATTGCTTCTTCAAGCGCTCCCCCCCGTCCCCCCAACCAACCCCCGGTTGCCTATCAATGATCGCACGTCGGCTGTCGGCTGTCGGCTATCGCATCGCTGTTGGCTGTATGTACTATGTTCTGTGTTGTCCACACACACAACCAACTATCTAAACCCGAACCCGAGCTAATAACTAATGTATTAACCCATCAATTGCTCGCTTCACCATCAATTACACTTTTAACACACATTTTCACTTCAATTCAAACATAATTCATTTCTTTACAACAAGCCAAATCGTATCCTCAATCATTCGAATTTTTACCATTTATATATATATATATATATATATATATATATATATATATATATATATATATGTACATGTTTGTATGTATATACTATGTGTAGAACGTTTTGTTTATAAAAATACAAACTGGTATAGATTCGCTTATTAACTATTCATTATTTAATCAATCAATCTTAAAGATATATATATATATATATTGCAAACATTTTATAGGCGAATTATGATTTTGAATAGCTCGAGCTATTGTGAATGTGTTAGCTGATAATTGAAGTGTTATATGTTTTCTAGAAATGCAGACGTTGCACATGTCGCTGAAACAGATTATATTATAAAATAGCGCACATCATTGGGTGGTGCGGTGTAGAGTAGACGACTCGCTGCATGTTTGCAGTTGTTACTTGTTGATGCTTGTCTGAATGCTAAAATTAGCAATCTTTTTTTTTTCTTTTTTTTTTCTTTTTTTTTGCGAGATTCTTTATACATACATACGTACATTCAACATGGCAAATGTTTCTGTCTGCGTTTATATATTCACAATTTGACATCAAGCATTATGGTGTCGCGTCGTAAAAAAACAACAATATTTTACGAATAACAATTGATTTCGATTTAATGATTATGTGTTATCTAGGAATTATCCGATGTATGTATATTAGGCAAGAATTGCCAGAACAAAGGTATTGTATGATTTGTTGTGTATAGAATGATATTGTAATTTTAGCGGTATCTGTGAGTGTAAGTTTAGGCGATGACATAATCGAAAAAGTGGCTAGGCTAGCTTGGGTCGTCGTGTGTGCGAGCCGACAGCGGACAGCGGACAGCGAACAGCGAACAGCGTCTCCCTCCCTAAGCCCACGGCCAAACGGACAGGTCTGTAACCCGTGCGGGACCTTGAACCGTGCAGTCAACACCAACGCAATAATAATATTCCTTTATTCTCACCATCGCCATTGCCACCGCAATACTTGAATATATATATATATATATGTATGTGTGTGTGCGCGCTTTACATGTGTTTTTGTTTTTGATGCTTGTTGTTCAATTCAATGATATTATTCAGTTGCATTCACTTATCTTTCGTGGCTTTGGCTTTGGCTTTACATCCAAGCTTATTATTGTCTCAATGTTTATCTCACTCAATTCAAAACAAGACGCTCTATGATTTAATCATCCACTTTGTTATATGACAAGTAATGCTAACATTCATTAGAAACGCCAGCATTGTTTGTCCTAAAACATGATTCATTGTCATTGCTATTATAGCATAATGTGGAATTTAAACATGAGCCAGTCCGCCGCTGCGAATTTCTATTCCAAGAATCTTACAAACACACAAGCTGTGTGTGAACTGTATATGATATGGGCACATGCAGTCTAAATATAAATTTATATATAATGAAGACAATAATAACGAGGAGTCCGAGTGGAGTGTATAGTCTCTGGAATGATGGTGGCAACGTACTTCTCAAGGTCCAGGCCGCATCGACTGTAGAAGGTTACCAAATCGGACATACAACCGATTAACAAGAGAGCCGTGCCCATGCCAATGTCCATGCCAATGCCCATACCCATACCCATACCCATACCCATGCCCGCTTATAAGCTCCCTTGTTGCACCAAAAAACAAATCTTCATGGTTAGATCATCATAGCAATACGCACACCACGCAACAATTAAATCCGTTGTTCTAATTCTCTTTTTACCAGATTTATAAATGAAGCCTCAACGCTAACAAAAATAAAGATATTATAGCCTTATGTCATGCGTAAATAATTAGGAATACAGTTGAAAATGTAATATAAATATTCAAGATCAAATTTTGATAAATTTGCCCTTGAACGTAAATGTAACCTTGAACCTCCGCCACTGCAATAATAGTAAAATATATGTAGCTAGATTTTATTAGCTTTGTTCCGAATGGTGTTCTAAGCGCGCAACAGCAACAGCACTCGTAAGTAGGCCACCGGCCACCACTCTACTCTACTCTACTCTACTCTACTCTACTCCACTCATGTAATAGAAACACTCACACATTTATAATATTCGCTAACCTATTGCTGTTGCTGCTCTATTCTATGCAATGCAACTCGACGCAACGCAACGCAACACAACGCAACACAACGCAACACAACGCACCTTTCTTCGTCAATTGGTGGGAGTGAAAAAGCCGAATTCAAATCTCTGTGTCTTATGTACATAATAGCCATCTCATTCTCGCATTGTTTTCTCTCTGTCGTGTCTTTCAATAATCCCCTACTTGAAAATCCGCTAGGTGATGCAAACCTCTCAGTCAGTCTTAACTCTTAATGTATTGGACATAGAATTATTCGCAAACCAACACATTTTTAATCATCAACATCATTATTATTATACCAATTGTTACCATTTCGAATTCGACACAACGTTCATGATTTTCGTGTTTATTTATTTATTTATTTATTTATTTATATATGTATGTGTTTGTTTGTGTGTGTAATATTTCGTGAATGAAAACAGTTTACGTATAGTGGCGGGTGAACACCTAAATTAGACGTGTATTGTGTGATTATTTTGTGACAATTGCAACTCAACGTGTTGGGACGCGTCATTGCGACGCGTTACCAATTATCAATCACCCAATGCACTCAGATTCTGGATTGCTCTATACGTCGCCGTCAGGTAAATTCTTTATACATATCATTTCATCTTTATGTACGTATATATATATATTAAAACAAGCATAGGTACATCAATGCCTTTAAATGCCAATTAAATTTAGTGGCAGTTTTTTTTTTTAAAGAAAAACATATTTTTATAGCTACATCTTTAATTATAGCTTAAGTGGATAATTATAATTCTTAGTAAAATATATGTATATAATAGTATTAGAGTGACTGTTTTTGCATCCTTAAAATGTATTTATTTATGTGTATCTTTATGGCTGGACTAGTTAGTATATTATAATATATATATATATATATATATATATATATATATATATATATATATATATATATATATATATTGAATTTAAGAAAATGATTGAAACTAGAAAAGTAACAGTACAAATCAAACGAAATAAAATCAGTTTTGTATACATAAAAAGATTAGGTTGTTGAGTGAAGTAAAATTGAGTTTGACCTACTGGTACAATTTGCGGTTGGCGTATAAAAAAGAAAAAAAGAAGACAGACTCCACTCATTTGATTCAAACACAACTTTCTCTACTTTCAGGCGAATCTAAGCGATATAAATAGCTAGATTTCGAATTTTTATAAACTATAAACGTATTAACCTATTTATATATATATATATATATATATATACATTAGGCTAACTCGTGGGCACCGTGTGCCCATACCATTTACAATCAATATAATTTTGAATAAAGTTGAATTCATATTTGTAACATATGTATGGCAGTGACGTTCAATTGCACAGGGGCTAGTATATGATTCGGTTAAAAAGAATTATTTTTTATATTCTGTTTATTCATTTGGTTTTTAAAAGTAAAAACAATGTTTTGTATACTGTAAAATGCGAATTGAATTCATGAGTTTAAGGTTATTTTACATTTTGTGAAGCACGCAAGAACTTAATATTAAATACAGGGTAAGTTCTTGCGTCCTACAAGAGCGCGCATGCGTGCACGCACCAATGCCTTCAGCTCGCCATATCAATTCGTTCCACAACAAGAATATATTTATTGTAATGAATGAATGAATGCTAGTATTGTTTGTCATAAAACAAAGTGGATAATTCAATGTACATAATTTCTAATCTTAATTGTGAATTTAGTATTTTTATAATTTTGAATGCAATGCGTGCGTGCAGTTTAAAGCGGTGTTTTGTTGACTTGTTCGTTTTGTATATGTGTTTTAATTCTGGAATATTCGCATTGCAAGCATATGTGATGTTTTAAAAATATTGCACTATTTTTTTTGCTGCTTGAAATACATTTTATACAAGAATAAAAAGAGAAGTAATGGCCACACATACACACATACACATAAAAATTCGATTTAGGTTAATGACATGTCAACAACCTGAATATTTGGTTAGCCAGTAACGCGCATATTGTTACTATATTTAAATTTGCTGGTTGGGGCGCAATTTTTAGTTTCTAGATCTGTTACCAGCTGTACAAAAGATCTTAAGCATTTTAGCACAATTGAACAATGTATATTGACATATTGTCCTATTTCGATATTTTGAATTGAATCCTCTAATTGTAATGAATGTTTTTAGTCGAGTGAGGAGGACAAATGTGAACCTTATGTAATGAGTGTATTGGGGTTAGCTATTAATATGTATGTACATACATACGTAGAATCGCGATCATAATAGATGTGTATGTAATGATAAATTCGAAAGTACTTCAAGTATATAAAGCTAGTATAGGTATATATGTATTTATACATAGTTACAGCGGTAACTAAGTATATAACTGTTGTTTATTTATATTTACCTACATCCATACATACATCGTTCAGTCAGCAGTAGGTACAACATGCTTATAATTACACTTGGCCCACATTTCCGAAATATTGAGGTTAAGTTTCAGAGAATTACTGATGTCACTCATTTCACTATGCCATAACAAATACAATACAATACAATACAATACAACCAATATTTATATATTCATATGTATACATAGGTGGTAGGTACACATTCTTACTTCATTCTTATTAGTTACTGGATATCGTGAAACGAATATATAAAATAATAATAATAATAATAATATATAAAATAATGTTACAGATACACGAACAGTTTACTCTTTAGTGCATACTGTACGACAACTTTAAAACAGGCTTCTCATTTAAACTTTTCAAGCTGACCTTCATGTCACCTTGATATCTGTACTCAAGGTCAATCGGGTAGTGTCATTTAATGCACTTTTAAAAGCCCAATCTTTTTCCAAAAATACTACATTCATCCTGTCCGTATCTACGTTTGTTACTAGAATGTATATAACTACATATATATATATATGTATAACATCATTTAAAAGCTATATAGCTAATATGTGAAACAAGGTTAGGTGTGAAAGTGAAATCTATTTGTTCGAATAACGGTGAAAGGTACTAGAGAGAGAGAGAGAGAGAGAGAGAGAGAGAGAGAGAGAGAGAGAAATAAGAGAAGAGTATTTACTAGTTAACGTTTGTTAGAAAATTTCTATTTATTCGCTAGCTTAACATAGTCAGTATGACAATATAGCATAATCGCACCAATGCCTTCAACTCACCCTGCTTATAATCAAATAAAAAATCCCTTTTGAAAATAGTTGTTTTTATTTTCAGATATACAAATAAAATACACCTTATTTATATATAAAAATAGAGAAAAGGAAGTAAAAATATTGCAGCTCTATAATGTGTAATTGCATACAAAGTGTTCGTTGTTCGGTGTTTGCGCGAAGGTCGCATTTATCAGCAGCAAGTCGCTGTATATTATTTTAAGGTCGATAATATAGGAACTGGAAGTGGCCAGTGGCACTGGTCATGTACACGGGGTCATCCACTTAAAACATTTACCTTGATATGACTTCTTGTGTGTAAGCAACATTACTTACTTTTATATATATATATATACATTACCGTACTTAAATCAATGTATTTTTATGGACTGTTTTATTGGCTCATATGAAAACCATTTCATTGTAATGTAAGACTGTGAGCCCAAACTTGATAATCATTTCAAATATTCATTAACGGCTTCTATAGTAGATTAACAACAATTTTACAATTACATTTTGTAATAAAAGAGAATTAAGGAAACACTGTTTTATAAAAGTGTTTTAGATTTACCTTCGGCATTTCCTTATATTATATTATGTATATAGGAAAATGTCTGTGTCTGATGTAAGCGAAATATAATATAGATATATATTTTTATTTTTTTTGTCGCAAATAACAATAATGTTTTACCGGAAATAAAGACATTGTTACAATGAGTAGAATAAAATAAAAGAGGCCGTTGCGATTGGCCTTGTGTTCGTACCGATTAAAGGTCAGCTACATTTGCTAAGACCTGACCTACATTAGAAACTCAATGTGAACAGCGTTTTGCGTGATCACACACACATACACACACAAACACTACGTAAACGTTACTTGCAAAATAAACCAAGCACAAACATTTATGTATATGTATGTATGTATGTACGTACATATCTCGCACAATTATACTAAAATACGTTTAAAAAAATGAAAATAATATCGTCACTTAGGGTTGATTTCTAAAACAAGTACATTTGGTCTAATGAACGGTTGATTAGTAGATGAACCTAATGCAATTCTGGTTGATTTAGCGTGTTAGAAAATCTAATGATTTGAATGTGAAATTTTACATTCATTATATGCATCGTAACTATAACCATTATGAATGTGTATGTGTAATTTACATTCACAAAGAAAGAATGCAAACTTAGGTATATAGTGCACAAAATGCACAGTTATAACTCTCGAATTTCTCCAGCGTCGTAAGCTGTGTAAGCGGTTGTAAGCGCTGTAAGCGGTTATACAGGCAACAGGTAAGAGGTGTATAACACTGTGGAATACTTTCTTGTTTTGAACACTAATTTTCTAGGGAAAGACGTGCCAATGCCAATGCTTTCTCCTTTCTTTCATATTATGTGACAGGTGCATGTGCGTGTGTGTGTGTGTTTGTGTGCCAACGCCAACACTTCCAGCTCATTAGAATTTTTATACAAAGTATGCAAGTGTGACATCTAGTATTGTTAGGTCCATTCAAGTAGGAGGGAGTCAATATCTGCAGTTCACCGTACATATGGAAAGCAAGTACAGGCACCAATGCCTTTAGCTCGCCGCATTTTACTTTAAAGACGGAAAATATTAAAATAGTCTATTGGATTTAAAATAGGCAATTGGATGTAAGTCATATACATGTTAATTGAGTACACAATAATTTAGTAAACATGACTGCTGACATTTAACAGCACATAAAAAATTCTTGATAGAAAACTGTGAAAGTGTAATAATTGTGAAAAGTTTTAAATATATAGTAGGTAATTTGTTGTTGAAATTTATAATTATAACAATATAATTCATTAGTGTTATTAATTGCTTGTTATAAAAACTATGTTGTAGTAGGTACCTACTGCTATAATTTTTGCAAAACTAAGATTCGATGTACTTAAATAATAATCATTCTTAGACAATGAATTCTTTTGAGTATGAGCATGAGCTCGCTAGTAATTTAAAAAATGAATGTTTTTCAATTCGTTTTTAGCGTTGCCGCTATATGATGCATTGGTGTACTTTTGACTATAATTATATGTTTTGAAAGGAATGCAGGAGTTTAGTATATAATTCGGATGAAGTCGGAGGTGATTTTCAATGTGACATTGACCGAGACCACGCGACGTACAGAGACTAAGCTGAATTTCACAAAAATACAGCATTTTAATATCTACATACATACATATATAATATAATAATGTGTGTATGTGTTTGTGTGTTATTTTTATAAGTTTGGTTGGTCGGTCGGTCGGTCGGTCGGTTGATAAACAACAAGCCACAGGAAAAAACAATATGTTGTGCGATGCGATGCGATGCGATGGTCAGCAACCTGATATAACACGTGTGAATGAACCGAAAATTTCGACTTTGATGCGCGCGCGCATATTGTTATATATATATATATATATGCGCCGATCGCTCATAATTACGCCTGACCAAAATCGATTTTTATGCAATTCAAGATTTAACGAAGAAAAAGCAATATTGTTTAATTGAAAATTTTAAAATTCAAAATAATAATTTTTATGAATTTTGGGAATAAAGAATCATTAGTTCAGGCATGAATGCCTGCGGGTTACCTTATAATGAATTTCTGTGTAGAATGAATCATTTGAATAACACACAATTATAAATATTTTAAATAAAAACATTTTTATCACAATTCACTAAAGAAAATATGTTTTTAAACAATTACAAGTTGAGAGATATCATGGCTAAATGTTACCACATAAGTCTTTCGTGCACTCAACTTTGACCCTTAATATATATATATATATATATATATCAGTTAATAATGGCATAAAAACAATTTATTAAACGTCAATAAATATAATATTATTGATAAACATTTTCATCGGAATTACTTTAAAATAATAAAAAAGAAAAAAAAATCTTTTATTAAGTTTTGTGTGTGTACATACAGCGGAGCTGGATGCATTGGTGATTTTATTTGTTATTATATTAAATAGCGTAATTGAAATCATTGGTGCTAGCATGAATTCTTGTTTTTATTTTAATAATTTAATTAGTTGTTTATATATGTATGTATGTATATTGGTTGTTAGAGAGCTGGAAACATAGATGTAGCATCATTTGTTGTTTGTTTGTTTTGCTGTGGAATTTTATTTTGCAATAGATTGTGAGGTATTATGTGCGTTGAATCACATATGTATGTATGTATGCAGTTGAAAATAGTAGCGCGTGGTCTGGAAGCATTGGTGGTGGTAGGTGCAACCTTTGTTGTCTGTGATGGTTTGATACGCACACAGCACACAGCACACAGTCAGTACACAGCACACGTCTCTTTTCTCGCAGTCGCTATTACGTAAGAGCTGAAGGTGACCTATTATCATTCTGATTGGTGACTCATTGAGGGTGTCGTCCTCAGTAATGCCCGTCTCGCCCGTCCCGCCCGCGCGCCACCCCGCACGCCGCGAATTTAAACATATTTGTCCCGTGGTCTCATCCCCACCACCGCTAGGTCGACGTCTTTTGTATGCCGCGTTCGCCTCGGCTTGAATGCATTTCCATCCATCGCATCGCCCGATTGCCCCTCCCACCATTACCAGCACCAGCCACCAGCTAGAGCTAGCACTCAGCCAGCGCACGAACACGACTGTTGTCGAGTGCGACTCGACTGTCGACTTCGAGTCGACATTGACTCTTCGCGCCCGCCGACCGCCGTTCGCGACTTCGCGGTATGCCGAGCCGTATGCGACTCACTCACTCACTCACTCACTCTTCGTCATCGTCTTCGTCTTCACAAGTTTTACAGTAATACAGTTTTAGTCACTCAGTAACAATTGTGCAAGTTAGTCGTGTTATATATTGTGTGTTGTTATCACGTTTGAACAAGTGCGTTGTTGTGTTATACCGAGACTATTGTTCACTTTTGGAAATATTTTACACATACAGCTGTAACATCGCAATTAGGTAAGTTTGCAATGATTATTTGCAGATTATTTTCCTTTGTTTTGACAAGTGAATATTTTTGCGCTATTACCGGTGTGACCTGATTTACTTTTTCGAACAAGTAGGAACCCGCATGTAACTTTCGCGGTCATCTACGAACGTTTTTCGTATTTGTGATTTCTCTTTGATTGTGCGACGCTGTATTTAAAGTATTTTGTTTACCCATTTGTCCATGTTTATTATCGTGTCTTGTCTGACGCAATATGTACTGTACGGTATGGTATGGTATGATATGGTACGGTACGGTACGGTACGGTGTTTATGTTTTTCGCTTGTCATTTTTAAATATCGTCACTACGGGCATATTGAAATGAAATTCTTTTATTTGCGTTATTATTCAATTCGATGCCAAAAACAAATTGTTTATTTGTTTTTGTGTTTATATTTTAGAGAGCGCGCATTTTCACGAGTTGAGATTATATCTTTGTTCATCTAGACTCATTCGTGTACATGCTACCTTATTAATAATGCGCGCTTTAATTATTATTATTATTATTTTATATTATATATAAATCATATTAGTATATGCGCATGCACACATATGTAGATGTGTTGGACGCACGTCTCGTCATTCAGTTTATTTATTGTTGCGCAAATGATTGTCCAATAACAGCATAATATTCTGTAGATGCGCTATTGTCATGACGTGTGCTCTACCACTTTTGTATGATTAAACAATGAGACATTATTTGCATAATATTGTGTAATTAATGTAGCTATTGCAATATACCTCAAGATAACGATTCATATTTTCCTTATTCATAAATACTTTACAACTGAAGATAGTTGCAGCAGCTAATTAGAGTAAGGTTAGTGCTAACCTAGCACATTGTTTTATTTATTTATTTCTATATTTTTAGCGAGACTGTTACTGATTTGACCACATTTATATTTTACAAAATATCTTGATTGCGTCATTCCTATGAACTTTCTTTGTCTTACCGATTCTTGATAGAAATACGTCATAGCATGGAATGCCGTTGCCGTTGCCGTTGCCGTTGCCGTTGCCGTTGCCGTTGCCGTCGCCGTCGCTTTTGCCGGTACGGCCGGTACTTAGTCCACTGTTAGGTTAGGGACTAGAATTCGACGTCTAGGCTTAGGGGAGATTATTATGAAATAGCGTTTATTATGTTATTATGGACATGCACATTACCAAATCTTTTGAAACTTTTTTTCAATATTTCTCCGCTAGATAACGAGCAATTGATCTCAATGCACAACATGATATTTGTGACTTGCTACTTATTACTATTATAGGTTATAGTACGCGCTTTAAATAATATGTTTATCCTTTGTTTGAATATGCGCGGGCGATCTCTAAATACATTGAACTTGGCTATGGTTGTTTTTGTTAGTCATATTCATTGCGATTACAAGAATTCACGTATACATTTGTTAGTCATTTCAAGAAAATTATGATTAATCATACGTTATGTATATATATATATATATATATGTATATCTAACATATACTTATTATCTCTCTCGCTCAATTTTATTATGATTTAACAATATGTATATATATATATATATATATGTATTTGATTGTAACCGTTTTTATGATTATTATGTACGAAGAATTCGTGATTTGAAGGTTGTCTGAACGCAAAAAAAAAATTGAGTTCATTATCCTTATATAACGAGTTCAAACACTCAATCGCCAATGTTTCCAGCGTGCCTTCACTCAAATATTGCACAACACTATAATATTAATATAAGTAAATGTTTATTTAATAAATAAATATTAGGCCTTTGCCCCCTTAATGTTGAGTAGGTTCTTTTATTTATTAGCCCTATAAGGGAGAGGTTGAAGGGAATAATTTAGCACGTCGCGTCGATTCAACAGGAGAATGAATCATTTATTAGTGTAATTCTGAGCTATTCTGTAAATGTATAAGGCCATTCTATACATATTGCAACTATAAATAATCGCACAATGCTGATCTATGGGATAATTATAGTTTTGTTAGTAAATAGTAAGAATTTATTGTTATTGTAAAGTAATATATATTTCAATATTGCAATAGAATTTAAAAACATATTTCAACATTCTAAACAATAGAATTTTTAATATCAGACGATATCGAAGATAAGATAGTGGATAGGAAAAACAAATGGAATAATGAGTAAGTAATATGTACGTATAGGTTGATCGAGATTGCCTAGTTAGTAGCCCTTCAGCATGTTTTATATGCGCCGCCACTGAACTGAACTGAACTGAACTGAACTGAAATGAACGAGCGGAAACACACATTTATTTATAAGTATTTAGTTCGGTTTTTCCAAAACATTTTTCTGACTCAGTACTTATTCTTGGCATTTGTGACATTATCATTCGGTAATTTCATATGTTCAAATGCAATATCCGAACGAAATGAGCTCAGATGCGTCGCTTTTAGACTCTTGGCGATCATTGATAATAACACAAACATACTAAATACACTAAATGTACAGCGAAAATGATTTTGCACATTTTAAGTTGAACAAATCAAAAACAAAAACAATATGAATTTAAAAATGTACAAATGCGTTCGTCTCATGGACACGCGAGAGAGACGGACAAAAACAACCCATAAACTGTGATCGGCCATTGGAATCTTGTACATGTGACCTTGAATACTTGTTGCTAGTTCGACCGACCGACCGGCCACAAAACGCGCTGCTTACTGCAATCTTCATTCATTTTTATTTATTTATTTACTCAAACATTTCACACCCAAATTATAAAAACATCTTTTTATACCCTTTTGCGGCAAAATGTACAAGTCTCAAAGTTTATTTAAAACAAGTAATTATCTTTGTGGAAAATATACGTTTCTCTTTATTATTATTATTACTGCTATTGGAATTGTATCGAATGATTGTAGTTTCTTATCGAAGATGTGGGCGAACATGATTGGCGGAAATAAATGAATCTCAAACAATGATATCAACTGCATTTTAATTGAATATTATAATATAGTTTTTTTTTTATGAGCTGTGGCTTGATCTGAAGAAACTTGAACATGATTCGTTTCGTTTTGAAAATAATATTATATAGTTGAGTGCATGCCACACCACACCACATCACACCACACCACACCACACCACTCCACAACAGCAGCTGTCTTGTTTATATAAATGAAATGTGCAAATTTGCTAGTAGATGATGGCTCTGTCAAAATGACAAAACAAATAATTTGCTAAGTATAACGTGTAATGAAATACATAATTATAGAATGTGTAATTATATTTAAAATGGCTTGTTGTTATAAAATGTATTTTGCTTGTGTCCGTCACGTGACAGCAGAAGCACGTGTCCAGCTCCAGTGCAGCAGGCAGGCAGGCAGGCAGGCAGGCAGCAGGCAGCCAGCCCCTTCCTTCCTTCCACTGCTGCCAATGCACACTAACACAGGAACATGCACATACTCGTGCGTGCAGCAACGGAGAACACTGGAGAAAAAGGCGTGCGTTTCTGCGTTTGCATTGTGTTTTGCCGTTGCGCTGCCACGTTTTCTGAAACGAGACACAGCAGCAGCACGCGTGTACGAGTACGAGTACGCCATGCCATGCCATACAATACACCTACGACACACAACTACTATTCTATAAAATGCACTTATTATTATTATTATATTATAGTTACGTCATCATCAATACATTCCATTCCAATCCAGTCCAGCCGCGGTTGTCATTTACACATTCATTCAATTCATACATATATTTGTCACACGCGCACCACCGTTACATTGATTTATTATAGATAAATACACGCGTTCAATTTCATTCTATTCCATTTCTGTTGGTTATTATAAAAATATGTCTACTTATATTTGAATAAAATTTCATTCAAATCAAGTACAACAACTAGAACAAATCAATGTTTTTCTGTTGATAAGTTTTAATAACTTGAATTTGATTTGCTGTCATATTATTGTATATTAACGACTGACGTTATGATTTTTATAAATTAAGATTCATAATAATAATCCAATTGTTTGTCTTAAAACAAAGTGGATTATGATGCGTAATTTCTATTCTTAATTAGAATGCTTTAAAGGCACCTAAAGTAGGTGAATCATTCCAACGGAATTATGCTATAAGTTTCTAGTCGGTAATAAGTACAGGACATTGAACTAGACACTAAACACTAGACAAATGATTGTTTGATTTACACGAATTTCATAAAAAAAATATGCATACGTTCGTACCTACATCATAAGTTGTTTTTAAATATTGCTCGAGTGGTATTGCGCAAGTTATGTATGTATGTACATATCTGCATCTAGCAGTTATATTAGCAGCTAGCAGAAAGTAGCAAGCAGCAAGCAGCAAGCAGCAACATAGCTAGCCATTGACCTGGCCGATGTCCTCCGGCGCGACCTTGAGACCTTATACACACGCGGTCAAACCTGTCAAACGTTTTAAATCGATCTGCACGTCAATTATGACTTTCATTTAACCTTCAGACGAACTAACCTTACCAAATTTTTAATTTAATTGTATTATGTAATGAACGCAATAAATTGCTAAAAAATATAGCCCCCCCCCCCTCTCTCTTAATACGTGCCTTAAAACTTTTATAAATCAGAGACATTTACAAAAACAGTAAGGCTTTTTTTTTGATGTCTTTTGAACTCAAAGGCCAAACAAATTTAAATAATTATGATATTTAAAATATTTAATAAAACAATTGCTATTTCATTGTTGTACTTTGAACACTGTTATGTCTGCCAATCAATTATCCTTTCATTCTTAATAAATTAATTATGCGACAAGCTGAAGGCATTGGTATATCTTTAGATTAAAGTTAAAGACTATAAATGATTTTGTAATAGAAAATATGAACACAATATATATATATATATATTTATATGATTGTTTGAACATGAATTGCATTATCAGTGGGAACAAATAAAAATCATATTTAATTATATACAATAATACAAATAATATGATGGTTTATAAACATTTTATATAATTAAATTCAAGTGAGTAATGTAATACGTCGCTAATTCAATAATTTTTCCACTAATATATGAGATATTTGAAAGAATATGTTTTACAATATACAGTAACTGCGGCGCTGGGTTGTAGTGCATACCATATTACCTTACTACGCCTAAATACATAACGGCTAACTTTAGAATCATATATTTATGATGGTATTTCTTAAACAAACAATAACATTTTATACAAATATTTGTTTGCATAACGACGGTTTTATTGCTTACATCATTTTATGCAATTATGCAGCATTTCTATAGATATTTTTGTAGTAATTGCGTATATTTATATTGCTTTGGTTTCAGAAAAAAATATATAAAATAATAAACGAAATGCATTGACTATGCTTGATTTAATGATATTGTCATCAAATAATAATAATAATAATAATAATATGAATATAATAGTATCTATATAAATGAAATATGTGTTGTTGTTATAATGATTTCAGATCTGAACAAAAAGCGTATGATGGTGGCGGAATTCGTCGCCCGCGCTCAATCCGGCTCGCCCCTGAACGGTGAATTAGCCCAGCACAGCTCGACGATGCCCAGCAGCCAAGGCCGCGTCGGCGACTTCCAGCACAGTCCCGGCAGTTACCTGAACCAGGACGTCATCCTTGGACCAGTAAGTCCCGGCGCACCCAGTGGCGCCGACCGTTACTCCCCCCCGCCGCACGCCACCCCCTATGAACTATCAGCGCACATTAAAAGAAAGGAACTATTTTCACAGCGTAAACAGCGAGAATTCATACCGGACAACAAAAAGGATGACAACTACTGGGACCGGCGCCGCCGCAACAACGAGGCCGCCAAGCGTTCCCGCGAGAAGCGGCGCTTCAACGACATGGTGCTAGAGCAGCGTGTCGTCGAGCTCACCAAAGAGAACCACATTCTAAAAGCACAACTGGACGCCATCAAGGAGGAGTACGGCATCTGTGGCGAGAATATTGTTTGTGTGGACAAAGTGATGGCGTCGCTGCCCTCCAACGACCAAATGTTAACCAACAAGCGGGCCAAGTTGAACTCAGGAAGCCCGGCCGGCCACTTGTTCCAGTCCGCGCCCAGCCCGATCCCCACGCCCGTCATCCACCACCCGGCGATGAGCAGCTCGCCGCCGCCCAGCGTGCTCCACTTGCACCACACGCACCACGACACCTACCGCAACTACCAAGACCCCGACCCCTACCACCACCCGCGCACCCCCTACCCTACCACATACCAATCGTACCCATCCCACTCCTCCCATTCCCAGTCCCAATACGAGGACAGCTCTGTCCAAGATCTGGACAGCGAGAACGCCTTAAACCTGTCGTCCAGATCGCGCCCCCGAAGCGTCAGCCGCCATCAGTCTCCCTTCGAAGTGTCCAGCGGCTCCGGTTCCGGCTCTGGCTCTGGCGACGACTGTTGCACAGCGCCATTAGCCAGCTCAACGTACACCCCGGTGGCGACGTCGCAACTCGTCGACTCAAACAACAGTTTGCCGCTGAAACTGCGCCACAAATCGCATCTGGGCGACAAAGACGCCGCCACTGCACTGTTATCACTGCAGAACATCAAACAGGAGCCTGGCCCCCGAGCCAGTCCGCCCTGGGACGGCGAAGGCTCCAGCGATGAACGTGACTCGGGCATATCGCTAGGCGCTGAGTGGCCGAGCGGTTCCGCGGCGGCTGTTGTCACCGCCGCCCTTGTCCTACAGCAACAGCAACAGCAAAGACGGCAAATGGGTGCGGCCGCCCCTAGCACCGAGGCCGAAACTGAGAATAAACACCGGTTACATTCGGAAATCGTTCGGTTGTCGACGGAAGTGGCGAACTTAAAGTCACTTGTGATACGGAATAAGGGCAGCAGCGTTGTTAAGACTATGATGCCTCATTCGCAGCACTGAAATTTATGCATGTTTTCACCATTATTATTATGGCTATTTTATTTATTTATTATTTCATTGTATTTTTACTCTTTTACTATTTTACTCTTCAAAATTATATTTATATTTCCATTACAATTCAAAAATGAAATTAGACAATCATCGTATTGTGTATGAGTGTAGTCAGTGGTCTGAATATTTGTTTTACTGTGAATTGTTTCGTTAAATTACATTTATTCATACAGATTAGTCGAGATTTACCGGAATCTTACAAGTGTACCATTTAATCTCGATTTCATTCTGTACGTGCAAATAGATTCAATATTTCTATATTTGAAAAGCATTTTCTCTGTATGTTTTGTGAATTTTGTTTTTCTACTTTAAGTTTTCTTTTGCACGTTAAAGTATTCATTGCCTTATAACTGTTGGTTGCAAAAGTAGCACTAGTTGCGTTTAAAATCGTTTTATTTAGTGACTTTTCTCGCAACAATTAATTTGTTTAAACTAAATTTGCCTTAAAGATAGTGATCGTGATCCTAATACTTTTGCATCCAACACTTACTGGTCATTGGTTACAAACTGAGGAAGCTATTAACATCTAAAATTGTTAAACATCTGTAATTTTAAGTTTTTTATTTAATCTTATATTATATATATATATATATATATATATATATATATATATATATATATGTGTGTATGTATGTATATTTATTTATTTATTAAGTACGTGTAAACTTAGTGAAGAGCATAAAATGCACTTCATATACTAAACAAAAGTGATATATGGTTTATTGTATAACTTAATAATTAAGATAATTCTATAACTTATTATTCCTATTATTGTATATGCAGCTTTTTGTTCTATATTGTGATACAAATTTAATTTTTCACCAAGAATTCAAATGAATTCAAATACTCGACCGTCCCTAGTAACCATTCACACTGTGTGTTTACAATACACGTAGTAGTAAACCTAACCATAATAACAATTTGAAATACATGCGTTCACAATACAAACGATACAACTTCATGTATCCAATCAATTCTGGCCTACAAAATACAAAATTGTTGTTCTTTTAAAAACGTTTTTTTTTACAAAATACACCATACGCTAATGTTACCAGGTTACATACGTAATGTAACCAACTTTACGGTTAAGCTATCAAAATGGCACTGCATTTTAAAACGTGTTTTATGTTAAAATGAATAATTTTGTTTACGTAAGGTTATCCAGAAAATACATTTAACGCATATGTTACCAGGTTACAAACGTAAGTTAACCAACTTATTTACGGTTATAAAAACGGGCAGTGCGCGCGTCTATTAAACGTCAGATACGTATTGTGAACGTTTGCGTATATGCTGAGTGTGAATGAACACTTGTCTTTATATGATAATGAAAAATAAAAGCAATTAATATAAGAACGAAATAATTATGATACATATTTTTGGATTTATATATACTATAAAATTATGTTTTACATACATTTATATATATATATATATATATATATATTGTATACACAACAAAATGACTATAAACTGATTACGTGTCTAAACTTGTATGTTTTCTATATATATTATATATTATCTTGCTATTTTAACAATTCGAAAAATATATACATATAAAATGTTATTCTTATGTTTAGATTTGTCCTAGAATTATTAAAAACTTTTTTCTATATTATTTATTAAATAAAACATTGTGTGATCCTTATATAAATTGTAGATAATTTGTATCTTATGTTATATTTACATAAATGTATGATTATATTATTATATTTACAAATTGAGGCGAGGCATCGTCTACTCTCCCAATAGATCTTGAGAAATAAATGTAAGTATTATCAAAAATATTTGCTTTTGTATATCTTTTTATTTGAAATAATAAACATATATTCATATTAATTGGTATAAAAAAACACTTGAAAGTAATTATTATGAAGTGCCGCCTTTATTAACTAGTCCTGCTGTTGAAATACGATATCGTACTCGTAAGCGGTCATCATCTGCATCTGCCTACCAGTACCAGTTCACCACTAAATAAGTCAGGTTGAAGATCGTGCTCGTATACAACAATCAGCTGATTGTTAGATTAAAGGTCGTGCCCGTATACAATTGTTGTAATAATATCAGTTCTGGGTCGTGTACGTACAGGACATGACCTATACTTATTTTAGGTAACTGATTGAAGGGATACAAAATGAATACACAAACTTTATATTTCAAATATATATTTTATTTCTTAAAATATATATATATAATGTACAGATCCGTACTAAAATAATTTTTAATTAGCAATAGACGGAATTGTTACACACAACAAATATTAAAATCTAAATACATTTTAAGAATATAACATTATTTGGATAGTAGACCGAATGTGAAGGTTGTCACCAAAGTGTAACATATTTCTGTTTGTTCTGAATATAAATTTGATTTGAATTATGGCCAATAAATATAAACGAAATGAAATGTGTATTTCTAAAAATATATATATATATATATATCACTTTTCTTGTTGGTTCATAATATAAAAAAAAATCGGAAGCGAATACAAAGTGTATCGTCTAAATAAATGTAACTTTCCTTTATGTGAAATGAATTATAAAGTGAATGAATGTATGGAAATAATGGATTTGTAGGGGTCGTACGGTACAGACGGCTATAGTGTTTATCGTAGTGTGCGTTAGATAATTAGACGATACACTTCATTTAGAACTGTGATATTTTTGATCATTTCAATTATAATGAAATATATGTATATTATAGAGAGAATTTAGTTTTATAGATGAATGCCTACTATAATTGTACGTTCGGCCGCTTCTATATGGTACATATATACATGGCAAATGCTGCCGTAAGTAACAACGAAATGTTTATTTCTTTATTATATACACTCACTTGAAATTCCAATGATTGAGAACTGAAACTGTCAACTGTACACCCGATCAATTTTTTAAACAAAATATTCACTAGTACTTTGCCCTAGAACTCCAATAAATATATATTTATTAAACTTGTAATAATGCTCTTGAGGTAATTTTTATAATCAATATAGATTTATAATGATGTATTTTTTTTTTGAGAAACAAATGCATCACTAGTTATGTTATTATTATTATTATTATTAGTGACGCGTTTTAAAGTACCCAATTCAAATATTGTAATGTGTGTCATTTTGATGATTTTATTTAAAAAGTATTTAAATGTTGTCCTAAAAGTGCAATGAATCTGCTTTCTGAGACTAGTTATAAGAAAAACGAATAATTTAAAACTAACGTGTAATATCAAAAAAGAAAAGAATTCGTTTTAGATTGTCACTAATGATTGTTATGAACAAAATGTCGGCATAGTTTCTGGTTGGGAACATGTGGAAAAACTTGTGTGATTTTCCCAATGCCACGAGTGGATCCTTCTTTGAACAATAGGCGACTACCAACAACTAAATACTCAGGGTGTGTCTGGAAACGGAACAACACGGATGATGAGTCGTTTGTGTGAATGCCGCCGAGAAGCATGATGCCTTCAATCACAGCGGTTTGGCGGATGCTTCCAATGTAAACCGTCGTCTGGAAACCTGGGTGGATTGTGGTTGCATGGTACAACACAAACACTGTCGCCTGTGACAATAGTTATGTTTATGTATGTATGTATGTATTATAAGCTGTTTGCCTAGTAATAACACGTTACCTGAAAGAAGAAACAACAGCAAGTGGGCGCGTTTTGAAGTAGAACCATGCCTCTGCGTAATTCGGGGACTTTGCAGTCTAAGCTAATGGCGGCGCTTTGTCCAGCGCGCACAACGCGACACGGCACTTTGTTACGGTGCAGCGACTGCACGGTCACTGCTTTAAAAGTGCCGTCGTTCAGCGGGCCCAGCGACAACTTGGACCCTTCGCGGATGACACCCTTGGTCAGTAAGCCCCCCATCACCTGTCCCACATCACATACGAGGCAGGTTTCGTCGATTTGGAATTCGGATGGCTCCTACACATAACATACATACATACATACAATTGTCATTTAGAGGAACATTGAATTGTGAAATACTTATACATACAGCTTCTAGCCGTTCCTTTTCCTTGGTGCTAACATTCGGGGGAAGAACATGCAAGAATTTAATGAGTAGGCCAAGTCCAATGCCTGTCACACTCGACAAACAAAACACAGGCACAATGTTCTCGGCAAGTCCGTTCGCTCCAGCCGTAATAATGTCATCCTCGCATTTTATAAATAATGGCACGCGTCGAATGCACGTGTTCTTTAATACCGATTCAATACTTTTAACAACCAATTCTGGTGAGACGAGATCAATTTTTGTGATTACTACGAAAAACGGGACTTCGAGGGCCATCGCGATATTCAGGTGTTCATGCGTCATGCTCACCACACCCGAACTGCCCGAGATCTAAATTAAAATTAAAAAAAAAAAAAAAAACATTTTATAAATATATTATTAATATAATATATATATATAGATAAAATGAATATACCACAAGCATTGCATAATGAGGGAAATAGCCGGAGAGGCCTTGAATTGTAGTCTTCAAGTACTTCCTGTGGCCGGCCAGATCGAGGAATGTCACAAGTTTGGTAGAATTAACGCAGATCTCTTCGGCGGTCATCAAATCACTGGTGCTGTAATTAATAACGCGGCCTGCGTGATCGTAGCCGATGAACTCGTGCGAGATGGACGAAGTGCGGCCGGATTTCACTTCGTGCAAATGTCGGAACATGTTTAGGCGGGCGCGGCCCTTGCCATTGTCGAGGCTGCCCTGTGTCAGCACGCCTAACAGTGTCGACTTGCCCGCGTCGGCGCTGCCCATCACGGCAACCCGGACATCAATGTTGTTTTGGTCATCGGGCACCTGCCCAAACACATTGCATTCTCTTATTTACGTAGCCATTTCATATTACTTATCGGTATATCGGAAAGAGAAATAATAATCAATCATAATAATATATGTATGTAGTCTCATTTTAATGCAAGCCGTGTTTTTTTTTTCTCTCGTTTTTTTGCAATGACTCACATATTACTTTATTGTTTCAAATCGATGCTTATTTTATTGTTTATTGTAATAACATCCTGTTATAATAATACAATTACATGACGTATTAGAAATTAAATGTGTTTTTATAATCATATTCGAGAATGTTGTTAAGGCTAAAGTAATCGATGATCAAATGTCGAAATATTCGTTTTCACATTTTCCTAACGTTTTGCAAAATAAATTCAATGTTGCATCATGCGACAAATATTTTTATATGTATTGTAATTCAGGGAACATATTTTTGTCTGTATTGGAGTATACTATATTTAGGGTTTAATATGTTTGTATTCTTTTGTTTTCTTTTCTTTTCTTACCTTACGCACAAGGACTTCAGTGACGAAGCGGCCGTTGTCAAGTTTTCGTTTGCGCAGAATAGTGGTAACTGCCCCGAGTACAGTGGCCATGCGCTGCAGCGTAGCCAGACTGTCTTTCAGATCCGAGTCGCCCAAACCGGTCAAAACTCCATTGTCCTCAACGCCGATCTCGTACAACGCCTCGCCTTGTCCCTCGCGTAGGCGCCATTTCATCTAAACATATTATAATCATCATAATCATAATAATAATATCTTATTAATCATAATTCACCTGTGTGACCAAGTGTTCGAAGCGTTGCTTAGATGGATTCACAATTTTAAGTTTATATTCAATGTTGCCCATCTGTGGCTCTGGCGGCAAGGCAATCTGATCATTTAATTTCTGATTATCAGTCTCCTGTTCGGAAACATCCGGATTAAACAAGCCTAGAAATGAATCCATTGCCTTGTTTGTTACCAATAACACATTAAAAATAAACTTTACGAAGCACTAGCCAAAACAAATACATTGATGTCCCAGCTGTCAGACGTTTGTGTACAACACAATGTTGCCAGCAACTAAAACGTATGTTGCTTTCTCACTAGTGTTGCCAACCGCTCAAAAGTACTAGCCATTGCTAATAACTACTACTTCGATTTCAAACCTACAAATTATTACATTTTCTACTTTTTGTCTCAACTTAATGTGGAAACACTAAGCGAATAAAATTAGACCATATTTATTTATAAAACACTAGTAATATTAATATTTAAAATCGAGTTGAATGACCTTGAAGAATGATTTCTTTTTCAACAGCTAGCAACACTGGTTAGTGACACGAACCAAATATTTTGCTAGGTGTGAACAAATACATTGCAATCTCTACTCGATTTATAAATAGTTTTAAATGAATCGTCGGACATAGTATAAAATGTAATATATATATGTATCGTTGGCATAGTTTATGTATTATTTATTGTGCGTCGTAAGCGTCTTCAAATTAAGTTCTAAGTAGATTTATAAAGAAAATATATAAGTATTATCGTTGTTTCAAAGGTAGGAATTTGATAAAAAAAATTCATTATACGTATTGATAGGCATTGAAAACAAAATAGCACACATGTTATTCATAATTTATATAATAAATAATTGTTTAGCCTAGTTTACACGACCTATTTTAGATCTGAGTTCATACATATTCAAATATTTGACCTGGAATCATTTAATACTAGTGCCATCTCTTATACACTTTAAAATTCATATATTAGAGTGATACACTTAAACATTTATAATACTAACATTTTTTGTATTTGGCCCAACATTAGGTAATTTTATGGCGTTTACTTAAATCATACATATTTCAATACGCCATTTATAATACAAAAATATGTGGAGTCCAACTCACGTACAAGTAACAGGTATGTTATGTCTTAAGATAAGCCAGCAGGTGCGTCTACTTCGAAGAAATTACGAGTCTTTTGGACTATTTCTAAAGCTATTCAAAAACTACTCTTTTTTTTTTTATCTTAATTACAATTTTTTTATACAATTACGCATCGATTGTTTTTTTTTTTAATATTGATTTCATCATGATTTGAGGGTTTTAGTAGTTTTATGGAATTAAGACCAAAAAGTGGCGCAATACTTAGAATTAGACGTACGTCTTAAGTGAGCGAGTTTGTTGATTTACTTAAAATTCATATTTATAATTCGTTTAAAATGTGTGAAATGTAATGTTTTAGTCCAAAAAGCGTGGGGTTTATTAACGAAAGGGCATCACAACACAAACGATTGCTTCGTTACGATCGCACTTGGCAAAGTGAAATATGAAACTTCGGTGAAAATTAAGGCGGGCGCTTCACTCGAGTGGCATGAAGAATGTGAACTGTTAGTATAAACATTATGTGTAAAATCATCGATTTATTGAAAAAAAAAAAAAAATAATAATAATAATAAATGTTAGGCCGATCCCAGACCAAGGCAACACCGCAGAAATCATACTGACTGTATTACACCGCAATTTCCTGGGCGTTGACGAATTTCTTGGTCGCGTAAACATCCCATTATCAACATTCGACGTGTACGAGCGTCCCCGCAATCGTTGGTACACACTGGAAAACAAATCGGGTAAAGAAAACAAAAAAGAACGTGGCGAAATCGAAGCGAAAATCGCGTTCACCGTCAAAGCCGGAAGTCTAACAGACTTGAGTAAAAAAGACAAACACAAATCGTCCATGGGGCAATTATCTCAAGTGGCCCAAAGCGTCGGCGGCAGCCTAATGAGTATCGGCAGCCTAGAAAAGCGGAAAGGTCTGAAAAAGTTCGCTAAGTCAATCGGTTCGAAAATCAATTTGAAGGGGAAAAAACGTGACAAAAACAATACGGATGAGTCGTCTTTGGGTGGCAGCGTAACGAGCTTAAAGCGCCGAGTCGGCACATATGATAATGTGCTGTTGAATGGTGGAGAGGTGCAGAAAGGCGGCGACGCAGACCCGGGGGTGGTTAGTGACGACGATGAAGACGCCGACGATGATGATTTTCAATTGGATGATTTGTCGCATAATAGTTCGGCTAGTTCGCTGGTGGCGGTGGCGATGGCGGCGTCGGTGGCGCCGCCCGCTGCCGTTGGCTCGCTGGAGAATTTGGCGGGCGGCGAAGTTCTACGGCGGCACACAGTTGCAGTGGCGCCCAAAAAGCCGCCTAGGGCCGACGCGAAAATTGACGAGTGGGAAGTGAAGCTTTACGGCAAATCCGGAAAAGGTGACACATTAAACCGTTCTTCGTGGGAATCGTCGAAATTAAGTTCGCAAATCGAAGAGGAAGAACCGCAGGAAGCATCGTTGGAAACTGTCGAACCTGTTATAATATCAGCAAAAAGTCCAGTACAGTCGAAGAAAGTTGACGACTTGAAAGAAGGTGGAATGTTTTCAAAATTAAAATATTTTCGTAAAGGTATCATTTAATCTTGAATCCCTTTTATACATATTTATATTTGTAATAATAATAATAATAATAATAATAATAATTGTTGCATTTGAATTGTAGATAAAAATAATGAGTCGTATGATAAAAGTAGTGTGAACGATCGCGTAATCATTGGGGAAGAAAATCATATAAAGCCAACTATTCATAATAATCGGTTATCTAATGAGATGCTGCAAAGATTTAACGGGAAAAGCCGTGAGGTAACACAAACAAAACAAAACAAAACAAACATGGTGTTTTTTCTTTTTCTTAATATAATTATATTTCATAATTGCAGGATTTAATATTGTTAGTATGCGACTTAGAGCGCGATTTAGATGTGAGTAAAAAGAAATTGAAAGACTTGGAAGATTATCTCGACGATTTGTTATTGCGTGTCATGGAAACAACACCACGTATACTGCAAAATCCTTACATTAACTGTAAAATGGCGCACAGCAAGTTAAGGTATATTATTTAAGAATTGCCCATTATTCATTCGACTTGTTTATTTATTTATTTATTTATTTATTTTACTTATTCATTCATTTATATTTCTACAGATGAAAGTTGTAATGTTTTACAACATGCATTGATATTAATTCTAAACCATTTTGGTTCATTGGTGAACAAATTATAAACATGGATGCCTTAACATTGAGATTTATATATATATATATATATATTAATTAAAAAAAAAAAAACAAAAAATATTTATTATTACTTATAGTTAACGTTGTATAATATTTTTTATAGCTGTTCAAGCTAGTCTCTTCCCCTTTATGCCAAATGATTAGGACCACTTTTAGTGTTAGTTTTACATAGGTGTCGTAGACCCGATATACAGATGACCTTGTCAAGGTGAAACCCCTAGTTGGTCTTCTAAATCGTTTCTAAACAGTGTTCCTAATATTTTGGCAATATTTAAAATATATTGTTAATTATGTATGTAAAACGACTGGATTTTTATATCAAGGTTTTGTATTTGCTACGGTTTCATCTCTTAATATAAACGAGATTAATTTTCTACAATAATTACAAAATTACTGTTTATATAAACAGCATATAAAATTAATATAGTTTATGTAACTTAACATGTTAACTGCCACCAGCATCACGAAATAACTGTTTGATTACTAGTGGCACTTAACGTGCTAGTAAGGTGCGTTTCGTCTTCAGATTTAGTCTTCCAAATTCAATTTGCATGAATTAAAATGAATATTTCGAGTGTATCGGAATATAAAATTTGTATTTATTATCAATCCGTTCCCCTTTCAGTGTTGGTCTTTCAAATGCATTCCGTAAAATCAAGACGCACCTTAAAATAGGGAAATGTGATTTAAATATGTTCATTTCAGATTCATGTTTGTGTATTTATTTAAAATTAAATTATATTTTTAGCCGACATTTTATGTGTTTCTTTATTATTTATTTTTTCCCTCTCTCTCTCTCTCTCTCTCTCTCTCTCTCTTTATTTCATTCAAGTTACTTTTACGTGATTGTTGTGCATATTTATATATTTGTAAATCACATCAGATATTGTAAGGAATTGAATAAATAAAGATACTTTTATAATTTCATAATTCCCGTATATTAACAATATATATATATATATATATATATATATATATAACACTATGAATAAATGTACATAATAATTATAATTTCAACAATTTGGCATAATTGTGCGTAGGTAATGGTGATTGGTGTTAGCTCTTAGTTGTTAGCGCTCTGCGACTTGACGGCGAGTGGCAGGTGTGAAGAGATACAGTTGAACACATGCGGCCAAATTTCATCGGAAGTTTTCCCATGGAATTCACTTAAAATACCAATATTTTTATAGAATTGAACAACAGGGCGCGTCATGCGATCATATTCCTCTAAACGTTTTCGTACAACGTCCGGTTGATCGTCGGGCCGCTGTATTAACTTTTCTGCGGTGAGGTCATCATGGCCCGCCACTTTAGGCGCATTAAATTCGGCATTGTACACGCGGCCACTGGCCAAGTGCACCCAACGACCCCGAACACGTTCAATAATCACGTCGAATGGAACACATAAGTTTATTGCTAAATCAATTGGCTGCGTTCTCCGTAGTTGTTCAGCTTGTTGTACAGTGCGTGGAAAACCTAATTTCAAATATCGTGTCATGCTCATGCTCATGCTCATTTTTGCGTTTATTGATATAGATATATCTAGGATTAGGATATACTGCTTAATCGTATAATTATATTGTACCGTTACATGCACACTGGGGTACAATCATGGCTCTGCTGAATGCAGCTTTACTTTCAATAAGTAAAATATATATATATATATATATTAAGGGGGACATTTTTCAGGTTTAATGAAGATAGCTCACCATCTAATAACCAGTTTTTATGTTTCACTTTATTTATTTCGCTAGCAATAAATTTGACCATAAACTCATCTGGAACCAATTTCCCTGCATCAATATACGATTTTGCTAGAATTCCAAGTTCTAAAAAATATAATAACTATATCCAAATCATGTAAAAGTAATATTTGCAGCAACAGTTACCAGTATTATTTTTAATATGCGTTCGTAATTGGTCGCCACTCGAAATGTAGGCTAAATCAAAATTCTTTAAAATTCGCGACGATATTGTACCCTTCCCTGACGCGGGGGCACCCAATATTAATAATTTAAACAATTTATTTGCCATTATTATTAATCATTTATAGTTGAATATACTTCAAATATGACGAACGAATTAATTTTGAACTTTGTACATTGTGAACTTTGAGCCCAACTATAAATAATGTAAAAGTAACAATAACTATATAGGACAGGTGCTAGATTAACATTTGTATACGATTACTATCTATTAAACAGATACGTAACTTCTCCATTTTGATGTGCGACCTGCGACAGGGATAATTATTTTTGAAACTGTTGGCAATACTGGATTATTTATTTCAGCACATGATACATTCATACATTAGATCCAACAATTCAGTACAGTACAGTACATCCATTACAATCCATTAGCTGTATTCTTTTTACACAAAATCTCATGTGTATAAAAAGAATACGGAATAATTATAATGGTGGTTGAAATATAACATATAATATTCTCATTGCATTTTTAATGATTTATTTAACGAAATACAAGAAATGAAACGAACAACTTGACATTTCTTAAATAAAGATTTAATGTATAAGCGTGCCTAATCTAACTAATGTTTCCCTACGCACAATATCACAATGATATCATTTGATAATAAATAAATAATGAATTATTTATGAATCTAGTTGCACTGAGGCCCGTCTCTTACAACTGGCGCACTACCGAACTATGTAGCCGCCATCTTGTGTCACTTCTGAAACGAGTTTAGTGAAGAGTTTGCCTATACTTCCAAACCAACATTCTATATTGTATATGTATATATTGTTGTTGTTATTAAAGTACTTCAAACTCTTCACTTTCAAGATCGTCAACGTCGGATGTTGAACTATAATATTTTAAATCAACTGACGCGTAATGCAAATTCGGTAAACAAGCATCACTACTTTTGCCATCGCAGAACACAAACATTGGGTAGTCAGCGGTGGCGGTAGCGGTAGCGGTGGCGGTGGCGGTGCCAGTGGCAGTGCCGTTATGTGACGACGGCGGCACTAGAAACTATTAAACAAATACACGTCTTGATCATTCTAAATGTAAACGCATTTTGTTTGGTACTTGCCGGTTTTATCGACTTCATAAAATTGTAGAAATCAGGTTTCGTCGAACAATAAAAACCAATACAACAAGACGGGTCCATTTTGTTTAAATGCATTTTTCGTGGTGAGCGACAGTGGAAAGAAGCGAGTGAGAAATTGGGCGCCCATACATCTACCATTTCCTGGCAATAATGAGGGTCTAAATGAATCAGTTTATCATCTGAAAATACAAAATAAGGGAGCGTGGGGGACGTCAAGCTTTAAAGATTGTTAGTAGTAAATAAATAACCTTGATAACCAACGAAATATAATGAATGTTTCGGCCGTCCACCAATAATGCCGATACAGTTTTCATGGCTCAGTAGTGTAGTTAAGCATGGTCCATAGATTTGATTGAACTTTTCAGCGCCTAGACGCACTGGCACTAGGATGGCGAGCGATTTCCATTTGTCATCGGGTTGGGTGCATTCGTCAACAATATCCTGAATATAGATCGCACAGTCTTGTGCTACGTAAACGTTTAGATTGTCGAACTCATAGTTTTCCTTCGATGCCAAATGTACAGCCTGTCTAAGCAAAGAAACAAATATATTCACTCATTCAGTCAATGTGTCAACATTATGAATTCAACAACGATATTCACAATTTATAAGCCTAAATTCAACTTTTTACTTGCGATTATTAATAGAAATATTTAATAAATAAAAAAAAAATAAAAAAATAAAAACATTTTTGTACAATTGTAAGCACTACGACTGCGGTACAGTCTGGTGTATTTATTTATTTATTTATTTATTTATTTTTTGAATGGTTATGTTTGTGTTATAATATAAGAAATTCGTTCGACTTACCTGAGTAGATGAGCGACAAATGCAGGGCCATACCAATCGCCTGGTTGTTTCCCAGAACTTTCGCCCAACGATACAAGTGTATGCAGTGATAAAGGACTATTACGCGACGGCTTATCGCCAAACCACTTAATAATCATACGGTGGTAAACATCTTTAGCGAAAGCCTCTCGGGACATTATCGGTTCGTCAGGCAACCATCGCCACCCTAAAAACATACACAATGTAATGACGTAAATAGATTTCACATTTCAATAATATGAGAGTAGTAGAGCAGTATGGCGTCGTCGTCGTCGTCGTCGTCCATGTGTGGGGCAACGTAAAACGTAAAATACAAACCTCTGCCCAGAAAGTGACACATAAGCGCTTGGGCGAGAAGCATTTGCCCACTGCGTAACATGCAGCCCCAACCACAGTCCGAGCTGAAGTTGGAGCCGTTCAACATCGGAAATTCCCGTCGATAAGTCAGCCAAAGGCGACTAATGAAATCCAATTTAAATCCTTCAATTCCATCCGCTTCGTCGTCATTTGCAATCTATTTAAAACACATTGAAATGAATAGAACAGTTTAAGAGCCACTGGCAATGGCAATGGCATCTACCTGGCCTTGACTTTGCGCGAACGCGACGTCGGTGCCAAGCTCAGTGCTGTTCTCATGTTCGTATTTCTTGTGGTAACACTTGCCCAGCAGCCATACGGGAGATTCTTTCGAGAAGTTCGTCTTTAATTTTACTGTCCAGCCATATTTCATATTGTTCCACATCGACATTAAACGTGCCTTCACTTTGCCCTCGACGTCATCGTCTGGGGGCCGATTACTAGCCGAATCTCTCGTGTTCACTTCATAATGCCTTTGGTCCATCAGTGATTTATCACCAGATACAATTTGTGTATTCATTTTCTTTACAATCATCACACCATTTCACATTTATTTTATAAAGACATGTTTATTTTTTTTTTACTTTTAATCATATTTATTTTACGATAATATTGACACCATGGTAAAATAATAATCCATCATTAAAGAAGGGATATTTTATTCTGTTTTACTCTCGTTATTTCACAATCTAACCAAGAACGAACACCGAACATCATGGAAGAAGGGATATTTCATTCTTTACGGGTGCCCCGCTTTTAACAATCTAACTAAGAACGAATACCGAACATCCTGTTAAGAATGTTTCAATCATGGAAAAATGGGCTTGCAACTAAAGAAATGATGGCAATCCCAACTATAAATTTAGGGACATTTCAATGCGAATCGTTTTTGTACTCTCGTCCACTTTTCCAATTCATTTCTCTTTACAGACTTCTTACATCAAATTCAATAGTATTCTAAAAGCCTTTATCCTTAATATTAAATAAAAATGACAACGCAAAATTGAATAGCCGGTATTTTTTGCGTTTACGTTGGCAAAATAGTTCGTTTGATCCTTAAACATGAGAAAGTTAAGCTAACTGAGAACTACGTCATTAAAACTGCTCTATTATACATTGTGACCTAGCGTTACTTTGTATTTTACATGTTAAATTTAGTAGAATAGGGAGTTTTAATGACGTAATGTTCATTTCGCGTCGAATGACTGCATTGAAGAACGCAGTGTATTGGGGAGATTGTTATTTTACGTGAATGAGTCAAGTGCGATAGTTCACACAATTCTATTCGACTTTATTAACGAATAGGTACATGTGTTATTATTTGTTGGGCAGACTTTAATCAATTTTAACTGTGTATTTAATATCGCAAACTTAAAATGAGTACTAGTGCAGCATCAACGGCAAAAGCCGACATAAAAGTGGAAGATGACAAGACTGATTTGGTAGTTTAGTTTTTGAAATAATTTTTTCATATGATGTGTAATATTGATTGTTTTTAGTCGGAAGAAGATAAATTGTTGCAAGAGGAGCTTACGCTGTGCGTTGAGCGACTTCAGGTAAATGATCGTGTGAAATATTATATATATATATATTAGATTTGAATAGATGTGAATGTTTCAATGCACGCTAATAACCTGATTGACAGGAAAATGATCCGGGACTTCACCAAGCAGCGTTAACAACACTATCGGGTCAAATCCGGGCGTCTACAACGTCAATGACTTCTGTGCCAAAACCGCTGAAGTTTATGCGTCCGCATTATGCATCGATGAAAGCAATTTATGATACATTAGAGTTACCGGCGATTCAGAAAATGTGCGCTGATGTTGTGTCGGTGCTCGCTATGACGATGGGCGACAAACGGGAGTGTTTAAAGTATCGCTTGTTATCCGATTTGGATCAAATTGGCGAATGGGGCCATGAGTATGTTCGGTGAGTTATACTATCTCTTTTTTTTTTTTTTAGATTCATTGCAATGTTATTATGATAATTGAATTAAAAATGAGAATCGTACTTTTGTTTTGAAAAGACATTTAGCAGGAGAAATCGCGGGCGAATGGGCAGACATGACTGGGGAAGATCAAAGCGAAGAAGGCACTAAGGAGAAACTAATATTATTAGCGCGGCAAATTGTTCCATATAATATGGCGCACAACGCCGAAGCGGAAGCTTGCGATCTTCTAATGGAGATCGAGCGTCTTGATCTCCTAGAAGAGTTCGTTGATGAAAACGCTTACCCAAGAGTTTGTTTGTATTTGACTAGGTTTGTTTCAAAAAATATAATTAAACACTTACATAGATAGATAGATAGATTGCTACTCCAATTAATTATAATTTTCGATGAATAATTTTTAGTTGCGTCGCATATGTGGCCGACCCCGAAAATACAACATTGCTACAAACGGCGTTACATTTGTTTCGAAAATTTGAACAACATCCACAGGCGTTACGATTAGCTATGCAACTAAACGATCATCAACTAATTGAAGAGATATTTACTTCCTGTCCGGACGTGTAAGTACCAATGTGAACAAAACATCATTGATGATTTTCTCACCAAAATAATATGTATATTTTAGTTCTATTCAGAAACAGTTAGCGTTTATGCTTGGTCGCCAGCAAATTTATTTAGAAATCAACGAAAACGCCACTGAATACGACGACTTAACAGAAATCATGGCAAATTGTCATTTAAATAATCATTTCTTAAATTTAGCACGAGAGGTATGAACAATCACAAAAGTTATATTAAAATTTTGCACTAATCACTAATCAATTGAATCTAGTTGGACATCATGGAACCGAAAACACCTGAAGACGTATATAAATCGCATTTGGAGCACGCACGTCCGCCGTTTGGTGGCGGACAAGTAGATTCGGCCCGTCAGAATTTAGCCGCCAGTTTCGTAAACGGTTTCGTGAACGCTGCGTTCGGCCAGGACAAACTCCTAATGGAAGACGGCAATAAATGGCTGTTTAAGAATAAAGAGCATGGAATGTTAAGCGCTACCGCGTCCCTAGGCCTAATTCTGCTGTGGGATGTGGACGGAGGCCTGACACCCATCGACAAATATTTATACTCATCGGAAGACCACATTAAGTCCGGGGCGCTGTTAGCTTGCGGCATTGTTAACTGCGGCGTTCGCAACGAGTGTGACCCCGCGTTAGCGCTATTATCAGATTATGTCCTTCATGGTTCGAATATAATGCGAGTTGGAGCCATTCTAGGTCTCGGTCTCGCGTACGCGGGCTCGAATCGCGAGGCGGTCCTAAGTCTCCTAGCGCCAGTTTTCACCGACAGCAAATCCAGCATGGAGGTGATCGGAATGGTCGGTCTCGCATCGGGGATGATCGCAGTCGGCTCATGCAACCCAGACGTCACCTCGTCCATAATGCAAACACTGATGGAAAAATCGGAAAGCGAGCTAAAAGACACGTACGCTAGGTTCTTGCCGCTAGGTCTTGGTTTGTGCCATTTAGGGCGGCAGGAGGCGGTCGAGACAATCATTGCTACGCTAGAAGTTGTGCCGGAACCGTTTCGCTCAATGGCGGTGACAATGGTGGAAGTGTGCGCGTATGCAGGCACTGGTAATGTGCTGAAAGTGCAGCAGTTATTGCATATTTGCTCTGAACATTACGAGACTGGCGATAAAGAGGAATCGCGCACGGACAAGAATGCTAAAACGGATAAAACGAAGGAGAAAGAGGATAAGGATAAGGATCTGTCGTCGCGGCAGGCTGTTGCCGTTTTGGGCATCGCGCTCATTAGTATGGGCGAGGATATTGGCAGCGAGATGGCCTATCGGACGTTTGGTCACTTGGTAAGACATTATACTAAGTCTCGATACCTTTTACATCTAAAATCATCCTCTAATTCATCCCAAACCCCAAACTCCTAGTTTTGTTAGCGATGCGTACGTAAGGTTGAATCTACTACTAATTCAGTTCAGACAGATGACTAAAATTGTTTTGTTTCACCCCCAGAGATATATAAATGAAATATATACAAATGAAAATATGTATAAGCAAAATAATAATATAGGTATTTAAAATGTAGCTGCGTTACTGTGAGCCAACGATTAGACGCGCAGTCCCGCTCGCATTAGGTTTAATATCGGTGTCAAACCCAAAACTGAGCATTCTAGACACTTTGAGCAAATTCTCGCATGACAGCGACTCAGAAGTGGCACATAATGCCATTTTCGCAATGGGACTTGTTGGTGCCGGCACAAATAACGCCAGGTAACATTCTACATTCTTATTTGATTTATAATGTTTTTAGTGTTATTCCGTTATTTTGTTATTTATTTATTTATTTATTTATTTAGGTTGGCAGCAATGCTACGTCAATTAGCTCAGTTCCATGCGAAAGACCCGAACAATCTGTTTATGGTTCGTATTGCGCAAGGATTGACCCATTTAGGCAAAGGCACCCTTACGCTTAGCCCTTACCATAGCGATCGCCAATTGCTAAGTCCGGTCGCTGTCGCTGGATTACTCGCTACGCTTGTTGGATTCTTGGATGTTAAAAATAGTTAGTTGACGACGTCGTGGTGTATGAATCCTCCTAGAAAATACGATGTCGTTTTTTTAACGTTTGTTTCAGTAATATTGGGCCGTTCACATTATCTGCTGTACACATTGGCTGCCGCCATGCAACCGAGGATGCTGGTTACATTTGATGAAGATCTGAATCCACTTCCTGTGCCAGTGCGCGTTGGATTGGTAACTTTAAAATGGTTTCATTTGAAAGGCGATACGTAAGTAAGCATTATGATTTTGAATGTAGGCTGTCGATGTCGTCGGCCAAGCGGGTAAACCGAAGACAATCACCGGCTTCCAGACCCACACAACGCCAGTGCTGTTGGCGTTCGGTGAACGGGCCGAACTAGCCACCGAAGAGTATATGCCCCTCACACCAATCATGGAAGGGTTCGTTATTTTAAGGAAAAATCCTGATTTCAATCCGTAATTTTTTGTTTCAATCCCTTAAGTTCTACTGTATTTATATTGTAACTAAATTAATACATTTGTTACTATCATCGTGCTATTTTATATTAACGCATGCAAAAATAAACAAATAAATAAATTCAAATATGATAACAGTTTTATTTGTTGTGTTACAATTCAACTATACAGTGGAGAGATTCATATATTTAATAAGAGATAATTGGGTTCTTCGATTTGTCCTTTTAAAACATTACAAAATTTGGCCATTGTAGCTCCATCAATGATTCGATGGTCAGCTGCGCCACTTAAATACGCGATACTTTCAAATACTACGGAACTGTCCACTTCTCGTGCTACTTTCTATTGCAACATTACATAATTTCATTATTATTACATTACAATTGCATACATACATACATATATCGAAATGATTTACCTGAAATGAGCCTAATGCAAGAATGGCACTTTGCGGCGGTAAAATGATTGGTTTCGCATACGTTCCTCCTATCTAAAAAAATATATTCATAAACACATTATTACAGTAACATTCATTCATGAACGGGTATACTTACTGCCCCGATGTTCGAGAACGTAAATGTGCCACCTGACAAATCGTCCGGTGAAAATTTCATTTGTTTCCCTAAACTTTGTAATCGATTAAGTTCTTCGCTAATTTCAATGATGCTTTTGTTTTCGACATTTTTAATGACTGGTACAGCTAAACCGCCGGGTGTATCCATTGCCACCGCTATATTATGCGACTTGTTATACAAAATATTCTCATTTGTGTCGTCTAGACGCGCGTTTAAAATGGGAAAACGGCCTAAAGCGTTTGAGGTCGCTTTTATGAAAAATGGTAAATACGTTATTTTTACATTTGTCTGTTTCTGTATAAGTTTTTGGCGTAATGCGACGAGATTCGTTACCCGTATTTCGTCGTGATAAACAAAATGGGGAATTTTCTAAAAAAAAAACTCGAACTAAATAGAATTATTATTATTATTATTATTATTATTATGGTATAAGTGTTACCATTGCTTGCGTCATTGTTTGTATCATAGTTTTGCGATAACCTCGTACAGGTTCAACGGTGACGTGTGTTTTGGCTGATACATTTTCAATGTAATTTAATATGTCTTCCTTTAAAACACGGCCATCTTTCCCCATACCTTTAACATCAGTTAAAACAATCTAGAAATTAAATGTGGGATCAGCTGTGCAGGCGGTGGCCATCTTATGGGAGGAGTTATTATACCTTATTTTCTTTAGCAATTCTACGCACGCTTGGTATAGCAAAGCCCCGATGAATTCCATCTATATTTCGTTCATTAGCACTAGCACTAACACTAGACTCTTGCACTATTGTAGTGTCTTGTTTTATTTCCTTTTTGGCAACATTGATTTCACTTGTGTCTATTGTCTCGTTTGTTTCAATATCGACTAAAGGATTACCGACTAGTGCAATTTCATCAATTGAATGATATAATTTTTTAACAACGCCGTCATATCTACTCGTTATTGTCACAGACGCCTTGTCACTCTGGACTTCGCAAATATTATCGAATTGTGCTACAGTATCTCCTTCTTTGACGAACCTTTAAGGAGAATTTGTTTAAAGCGACATCTCTGGCATGCATCAGAAACGTTAGTCTCTGCGCCATCTCGGGGATATTATCACATGAAATTAAATGTTTGATTTTATTTATACCATTCTTTTACAACCACCTCTCGAATCCCTTCGCCAATATCCGACAAATTAAATGAGATTGTTTTATGTAGGTTGCTGCTAGTGAATAAATGGCGATATTGTATTTCTACATTATTATTATTATTATTTGTTATATTATGTTTTAAAACACAGTTTGAATGTTTGTTTAGTTTCCACGCAGATAAAAACTAAAAAAAAATACAAAAATTAATACATTTATTTGTAGTGTTGTTGTGTTTAGTACTATAGTAACTATAGTATTCCCGCAAATCTATTATAATTCAAATAATTATAGGCTAGACAGACATATTTATGGTAAATATAGGTTCGTTGCGACGTGTTTAGTTGTTTCGCGCCATCGTGCGTCGTGCGTCGTGCGTCGCTCGAGGGCCATTTATGATTTTAATTGCAATTTAAAATTCATTTGAACAAGTGGATATTTTTTTGGAGCTATCGACACTATCTATCTAATTTGTTTAATCTAACTACTTGAACACGTGTCTCCGAATTTAAATTATAAATATTAGATTATTGTAATACATCCACAAAATAAATATTAAATTTGTCTTTAAACAATAATTATAAAACTATTAAATATTGATAATTTTAAGTACTATATACACAGTGTCATATAGTATTAAAAATGCACAGTAATTATTTATTATCAATATTAATAATTGCCGTCATATTTACAAATTTTAATTCTATTTTAGTTCTATGGTTAGAAGCAAATATAACATGATGTGTTTTAGAAAAGATATTTTCTTGTTATTTCTTTATTTTAATGCAATTAGAAGTAATGGTAAGGAATTGTTTCATCTAATCTAATCCCTTTTAAATCGTTGCGCCCATTTTTTTTTTGGGTTTATTTAAGTTATGAATATAATTTAAAAAATAAAAATTCATACTTTTCAAAGTTTGAATTTAACAAACAAAATATGGAATTTACAGTAAATTTACAAATAGCGCCATTTAGTATTTAGGTTTATTTTATTTTCGTTCATAGAGTATAGTACATGCCACATTGATATACCAAACATTTGGCAAAATGGTGAAATCATTTTGGAGGTAAATATATTGAAAATTGGTGAAATTGCAAGATACAAAACAGAAAATATCACAAGTAAGTTAATGGTGAGTTGTAGTAACCATAACATTATAAACAAAGCATTCTACACATATACAACTAGGTGTATATATATATATATATATATATATATATATATATATATATATATATATATATATATATATATATATATATATATAATTACAGATGTGTCATTAATATCAAAATTTATCGAAGCCAAACTTGAAAAGAATGCACTAGTTATAACACTTAATCAAGATTTTAGGAGTCACATTGAATTGGAAAATAAAAAAGAATATACTTCAAAATTATATATTCAATGCATTGATTGTAATCGATTTATCGTAAGTGTATTACTAATAAATCGCACTTATTTATAACGCATTACTTATAACATTTTAGATTCTTACAATAAAAGTTCAAAAAGAACATTTATTTGTATTCAATTCGTTTTTTTCGAAGAATAAAGTGGAAAAAAAATATATAAATAACAATGAAATTAGAAATATATTTGTGTCTAAATATGTAATAAACTAGAATGTTTTGAAATGTTGTAAATAAAAAAAATGCCAAGTTTTAGTGTAACTTATTAACCTATTCCTATTGAACTAAAATATACATTAAAACCACCCCTAAAGCTTCCACTTCGTATTAAATACTATAAAAATTAGGATCCTATAACACCGGAAATATAATATAATATATATTAAGAAAAAAAATTATATATATATATATATATATATATATATATATATATATAAATATAAATTTTTATCTCGATGGTTCACATAAATCTAGGAAATGACAATAGGAGAGTTAAAAAAGTGTTATAGTTATCAGTTGTTACGTTTATCTTTACGTGACGTAATAAAAAGAAGCTTAATATATTATACAATGTGGCCTTCTTGATAATACACGAATAATATATTCGTGTGACGTTGTCAATAAGGTCATAAAGATCATTTATTACATTTTTTAAATATCATATTTCGTATTCATTCATATATTTGATTCGTAATTCATATGCGTAAAATAACACATATTCATATGAACAGTATTATCCCGTTTTTAAATATAATCAGTAAAAAAAAAGTACATTTTTGAATCTAATTTTATACATACCTTCGGTGTATTATTGTTTAAAAACGGTAAAATAAGTTTTGTTGTAGCATTTTTACATATAGACATCGTGAAATACTTTTTATCGCGAACTTAGATGATCTTTAATCTATGCCTTACGCAATTAATAAACGAATACCACGCGTATTATATTAACATAACTTAAATTCACATCACTTAAATGTCTACTGAACACGTTGCTAGCAACAAGTGTATTGATAGGACATTTAGCGGGCGACCGGCGACCGGCGAGTGGCGAGCGACGAGCGGCGATCACCTGCTTGTATTTGAAACGCGCGCTCAAACTGTTATTACATTACAACCAGTATCACCAACATTTGCAAATTGAATCATTGGTAATGTGAACAAATATCGAGATAAGAATCGTATTCTTTTTAGCGACAATCTCAGCTTGTTTCGATTAAAACTTAACTTAAAATCTTCTCGCTCTGTCTACACATGGGGCAGACAGAGCAAAAACATGAACCTTGTTGAGATTTTCTGTAAGAAGAAAACAACGAGAGTCGCACTGTGAATTTCCCGCTAAAACACAGTTTATATATATTAGTTTGAAAGTACACAACATTGGCAGCACTAGCCATGTAGGCAGTAGCCGCCATATTAATGCAGGGAGTAATAGTAAGAGTTGCAGTTCCCTAGTGTTGTTAATCTGTAAATATCAGATTTAATAAATGATAAATAGATTTGTGGCAAATGAACTAGAGATTAGTGACGATTTTTGGTCAGTTTTATTCGTTTAGTGCATGAATCTTGATGGCAACTCTCTAAACTGTAAGATTCTTGAAATAATTATGAAAATTTGAGGTACGTTATATATGTTTAAACAATTTGACGTGGAATCAATTATAAAATGTACACTTGTTTTTATATATGTATTTCATCGAATTAGTGATGTGTCCGCCGGTGCATTTTTATTTAGTGTTTATAAGCTATTTTTAGACATTTAGAGATAAGATTTGACATCATTCAGATTAGAGTATAAAAAGGTAGGGAACTCGTGTTGCAACTAAAAAATGAACATTTGAACCGGTCCAAACTTGACAGCTGTCATTTGCCCTCTAACCTTACATTTTAGGGGTGTGGCGTTAAATAAAAACAAAATTTACTCATGATTTTAAACAAATTATTTACAATTACAAAATTTGTAAAAAAATATATTTTTTTACATATTGTATATTAGTATAAAATTATTTTAAACAACAAACAAGGGTGCAGCAATGCCGCCAGCTTACTATGTTAAACCTGTTTAGTAATTGATATGTATTTGTAGTTATGTCTGTAATTTTCCAATGATCTTGAAAATTGGGAAAGTTGTTTTAATTTATAATTAGACAAGCATAAGTGTAAACACCAATGCTTTTAGCTCGCCGTATTTAGTGCATTTTTTAATCTATATAATGAACATATATTTTTAACTACTGTTTAAATGAAATTAGAAAATGACAAATAAACACATTTACAATTGTTATTGATTGATTGCAACAAGTTTTTTTTTTTTGAGCTTACTAATATAATAATTTCTTGTAATTTCAGTTTAATATAAATATAATTACACAAGAATGACTTCCTCTGACAACGATGATAAGGATTTGGACGATGTAAGTTTAAATATAAATTATATTGATTATTAGAAATGTACCTAAATGTTAATATTACTTTTAGTTTGTTGTTTTAATATGTTTAAAATTAGAATAGAATATATGTTTATTTTATTTTATTTTCAGTTCCATGACGCCTGTGATGACGAAATCATGTAAGATTCATTTTAATACAATTAACATTTTAATAAAAAAAAAAAATAATAAAAATAAAAAAAATCGATTTTATAAGATAGATCGATTATTTTGCCTGACCTACTATAGACCGTTCACACACGCAGACGTCTTCCGGTCGCATGATAATGAATTGATGTTTCCCTATATTTTTCATTTTTTAATTACTTTATTTATGAAATAATTATAGGATACATTGTTATAAGAAACAATGACATTTGTGAATCATAATTTCATTGTTTGTGTATTGTACCCTATATTTATTTATTTATTTAACCGTTTACTCGCGTTGCATAATTTTAGAGATGGAAGTATCGATTTGGAAAGTGCAATCAACGAAGGCAAACAAGCGATACATTATTTCTTCAATAATCAGTTCGATGATGCCAAGAACCTTATGGCGCCACGGTTAATATACAAAAATAAACATGTTTAAATATTCTTATATTTTCTTTATATAAATATATTTAATCAGGGCAAACTCAAGCATGTACCATGCGCTGGGCAATTGTATGTTTTCATTTCTACAAGCGATGTTAACGTTCGAGCAACAACACATCATCGAAGCATCTGCGGCATTAAAGAAATGCTTGAACGTCTGCAATAAATACCGCAAGAAAAATACGCTTGGAGACGCGTTAGGGAAAATGGTGAAAAAACCGAATTACGACCAGTACACGGAAGAGGAAGTGCACGCGGAGCTTTGCTACGCGGAATCATTACTATTAAAAGCACTATTAACATTCATGGAAGATGAAACACTCAGCAGTTTCATACGGGGCGGGATTAAAATTCGGTCGTGCTATCATTCCTACAGGTACGAAACTATTGATTTTTGATTCTATGCCAGACTAGAATAGAATGTGTATATTATGATTTAAATATGTGATTCTTTTTGATAAATATAGAGATTGCCACAATATCCTTAAACATCGTAACTGGGAAAACAGTTCAACGAAAGTCCATTTTGAAAGTGGAGTACGAATGGGCATCGGTACTTTCAATTTAATGATTTCCCTTTTGCCTAGTCGAGTCATTAAGTTGTTAGAATTCATGGGATTTTCTGGTAATAAGGTAAGACACATTTTAAATAACACTCTAGAGGAATATGTATAACGTACGTACGTACGTACAGCATTTAGGATTAAAGGATTTACAAGAAGGTTACGAAACGAAAGATGGCCTAAGACAAGTGTTATGTGTTATGACACTTCTGTCCTATCATCTGATTGTCTTATACGTACTTAGTCACCAGGAAGGTGACTTGGATGCATGCGAAACCATACTAAAAAAACAATTAGCCGTAAGTGTAACAACTAAACGACTACGAGTCAGAGAACGCATTAGTTTATGTATTGTTTATGTATAGTTTGTTTGTTTGTTTAGGTCTACCCGAACGGGGTATGGTTCTTATTTTTTAAAGGCCGTTTGGAGTTCATGAAAGGCAATCTAGACGAAAGTGTTAAATGGTACACGAAATCATGGAAAAGTCAAGTGATTTGGCCGCAATTCCATCATATGTGTTACTGGGAGCTACTCTGGGTTAATTGGTAACTTGTACCTATATTTAGTTAGTGCCTGTTGCATTGGCGGATTTTAAAATATATATATATATATTGTGTATTTAGCTTACGTTTAAATTGGAGTGAAGCTAGTATGTTTGCGTCACACCTAGTTGAAGATAGCAAATGGTCACGCACAATATATAGTTATCAAAAAGCTGCCATAATGTGTATGAAGGGAGACACATTAGGCGTTTCTGAGATCGCAACACTCGAAAGACTAATGCGGTAAGCTGTCATGTCATGTTATGTTATGTTGGAACTTGTATCCAACTATTAAATGACGTTCTGTTTAATAGTAATTAGTAATATTAAAATTGTTGTGTATTTTAAAGTGATGTGCCAAAATATAAGCAACGCATCGCCGGCAAATCGCTGCCAATGGAGAAATTCGCTGTTAAGAAATCCGAGCGGTTTTTCAACCAGAATCGCAAACTGGTATTGCCAGTTGTAGAGTTAATGTTTTTGTGGAATATGTTTAAAATAGTGAAGAAAAATTTGCGGGTTGCAACTGCAATCTTGAAATTGATTGAAACTAGTTTGGCTGAGTTGAATTGTTTAAGCGGCGATGGGAAATACGATGTGGACAACAAGGCGCTGGTGTTACTATTGAAGGGGGGATGTTTGCGGCAAATGAACAGTCCGTTGCAGGCGTTGAACTGCCTCGAAACGGTGATCTCAATGCAAAAGCAAATTGTCGATGACCACTATTTAGTTCCGTACGCTATTGTTGAACTGGCATTTATTGCTATGACTGAAGGACAGACTGAAAAAGCGGCACTGGCTCTGGAGGACGCCAAGTTAGTATTATTATTATTATTATTTTATATTTATAATTATAATTAATTTGTTTGGATTTGTTTACAGGCGCAACTACACCGGCTATTCTTTAGAATCCAGGTTACATTTTAGAATACACACAGCCCTAACTGAGATTAAAGGTAATAAATAATAGTCAATTACTATTAAATTATATCGGAAACATTTCGCGACACAATTTCATTTGCTATTCATACCACAAAATTAAAATATTTTCAATTTTAACGAAAATCCCTGTGTCGCGAAATTTTACCAAATAATTTTATAGAACGTTTAAAAATGTTTGTGTGTGTGTGTGTGTGTGTTAAATAACAATCATTTTTAAACATACAATATATATATATATTCTGTACAAAGGAGGGTAGTGTAGTAAATAAACCAAATATGTATATTTGAGTCGTTGTCCTATTGTCATTGTATTCGATCATCACCTACTTCGAATATTTAGTATTACCAATTCATTGCAATTTATAATGATACATTCCAATATTAATAATAGGGCTCAGTTATATTTCGGTGTAGTTTTCTATTTAAAAGATGCAAAATTTATTCAAAAGTATTTATAAATTCCATATGTTTGTTTCTGATTCGAAACGTGCAACACTGAGTACAATCAAGCAAAACGATAAAAGCCGGTTACACTGCATATGTGCGAAAACATCGAATAAATACACTTCCTATAAAACTAAATATGAACTACACTACCCCCCCAATTAAATATTCAATTTACTATACTTAAAACTCTATTTTTGTTATTTAATATATTCAAAGCATTGTTTTTAATATTATTTTGCAAGTTTAACTAATCTTGTTAATTCTATATATGTTATTGGTGTTTGTAAAACCATTCGTAGTTTGTTGTAATAAAATAATAAAGAATTCTTTTTTGTATATCATTGTTATTCATTCGCATTATCGGCGACAACAGAGTGCAAATGGTTAATATTCTGGATCCTCTCTTAATTTTTATTAGGAATTTTTAACTCGAATATAGTCTTAAATGGAAGTAATCTACACGGCGGTGTATTAAAATAAATATATACTTGAACATTAATACACGAAACAATGCAATTTTAAAGTTTAAAACATGAATAATTTAAAAGAAATATAACAGATACGGTGCCGTGTAGTTATAAGTCATAACTTCCGTAGAATATTAGTAAAAATTTATAAATATGGATAGTAATTTCGTAAAATGAAATATTGGGAGCTATTAACATAACGTTACAATTGTCCCCAAAGTATTTTAAGTTTCTCCCGTTTGGCAACACTGCTACATATAACTAAGTAAACATTAATAAAAGATAACAGCAATTATTTTTTAAGTAGCTCTTATCAAATTCATTAAAAATGATTTGATTAGTTTGAAATTATTGTTTAGTGTAGCAGTGCGTAAACTAGTGAATATGGCAGTGGGAAAAATTAATTTTTGTGCCAATTTAGTGCGAACAAAAATACAATATTTAGCCATTTTCACACGTATCCTTTTCTATTTTAATAAAATCACAATGAAAATTAATAAAGGAAAGCTAAAATGATGTCATGATTTGTCAGGTGATCAGACAACGTGAACCAGTGTTACCAAATATATATATATATATATATTTTACATGTAACTGTTTTCTTTCCTTTACAATTACTCCCCAGTACGAACTATATTGTTATTTATATTTAAAAAAAAAATTAAAACATTCATAATTCTACTTTTGCAACAAATGTATAATTCCTAAATTACGAATATTCCTACATTTGGCCAAACTGTAATAGGTACTAAGAGAACTGGTACTGTTTAGTAAAGAAAACAAGGATAGAAAATACAAATTTAGCCGCGATAAACGTTTAAAGGGAAAATTCCTTAATAATAGTTCAGGTAAAGCATCAACGGCAACTCAGGGTAAAGTTTTATTCAACTGGGAAGATCCGCTGAATTTGGAATCACAATTAACGCAAGATGAAATCATAATTAGGGACTCATTCCGAACTTACTGCGAGGAAAAATTGCAACCTCGAGTGATATTAGCAAATAGGAAAGAAGGTTACTATTATTAACAAAAGTAGGAGTTCTACTCAACGTTTTTGAATACACAATGGATTTTTATTTTAGAATTTGATCGTGAAATTATAAGTGAAATTGGGCAACTAGGCGCATTAGGATGCACGATAAAAGGTTACGGATGCGCTGGTGTTTCGAATGTCGCGTATGGACTACTGACTAGGGAAGTTGAGAAAATTGATAGTGGCTACCGATCAGCATTTAGCGTACAATCGTCGCTAGCGATGGGCGCTATTTATATGTACGGCTCTGACCAACAAAAAGAAAACTATTTACCGGCTTTAGGTAAGTAATCATTTTATATGAGTATCTACGAGTGTACGATTTGATTTAAAATAAAAATTCATCTCTGTAGCGAAAGGCGAATTGGTTGGATGTTTTGGATTAACGGAACCGAACCATGGAAGCGATCCATCCGGTATGGAAACCAGAGCCAAATATAATGAATCATCGAAAACATATAAACTATCTGGTAGCAAAACTTGGTAAGTTAAAATATGCCATCGAGATAAAATTACTTATTAATCATTATTAAATATAGGATAACAAACTCACCAATTGCCGATATCTTGATAGTTTGGGGTAAAACGGCAGACGGAAAAATACGGGGTTTCATCGTAGACCGGCGCCAAGTCAAATCCGGTTTGGAAACGCCGAAAATCGAGGGGAAATTCTCATTGCGTGCGTCCACTACCGGAATGATTCTAATGGATGACTTAGACATTCCGGCCGAAAACTTACTACCGAATGCAACCGGTCTATCGGGGCCATTCGGTTGTTTGAACAACGCGCGCTATGGTATCGCGTGGGGGGCACTAGGCGCCGCTGAGACCTGCCTGAAAATTGCACGGCAATACACGCTGGATAGGCAGCAGTTTAAACGACCACTAGCTGCGCAACAGCTAATCCAAAAGAAAATGGCAGACATGGTGACTGAAATCGCGTTAGGATTGAGCTCTTGCCTACAACTTGGCAGACTTAAAGACAAAAATATGTTCGTATATATATATATATATATATATTTTTTTTTTTTCATTTCTATTATGGTGGGGAATTAATAAATATAATTTAGGGTTGCCCCTGAAATGATTTCGTTACTCAAACGTAATAACGCGGGCAAATCGCTTGAAATCGCTCGAGTTGCCAGGGATATGTTAGGTGGCAATGGGATATCCGATGAGTACCATGTTATCCGGCATCTTGTCAATTTGGAATCAGTTAATACGTATGAAGGTAATTATTATTATAATGTATAATGAAAGTCTGTTGTGGTTATTTTGGAATGTATTGTTCATTCACAGGTACTCATGATATTCATGCCTTGATTCTGGGTCGCGCCATTACAGGAATTCCTGCATTTGAAGCTAAATAATTGTGTTTTTATTTTAAACATACGTTATGTACATAAACATATTCAAATAAATGGTGAATCAGTATATTTGATTAAATTGTTTGTATGCGTTATTTCCTAAATAAGCTGATTTAAAAGAATAATCGCAGCCTTTAACATACGCGATAATTTGAATACCCACTAAAATTTTAGTTTACCCAACTGTCTATAATGGCGCCGTGAAGGGCCGCCATATTGGTATCAGAAAAAGCAGAACCAGTGCAATATCTCGTCAATAGCCGTATTCTTTTTATACACAATCTCAGCTTGTTTCGGTTGAAACTCATCTTCTCACTCTGTCTACACATGGCAGATAGACAGAGCAAAAACATGAGCTTGTGCAAAAAGAATACAGCTATTGTGTCACTGCCGGATAACCTACAAAGTGCTATTCACAATTTGATTTTAATACGAAATATTTATAGACCATCTAGTCTGTGCTTGTACTCACATATATAGTGTATTAATAAATTCGAATTTTCTTCGCATGAATTGAAATTAACTGAAACATCTGCAGTATTATATATCGATTTTACTGCAGTACTTTATTATTCATGTCCAATATTAATTGTTACAAAATTGCATCCAGAAAAAATCACTGCGTTAGTTTGTTTTTGCAACAATGGAAAGAAAAATGATGTACGCATTTCGGGGGTGGATAGCGTTTGTTGCATTTATGGATTTGGGCACCGCGATTCGTAGTTATATTGAAAAACGTTCGTTTCTTAGCGAAAAATCGAATTTTAGCGAACCAGAGATTTATGTCGATGGTAAAAATAATTAATTTAATTTTTTTATATATATATAATGTGAATTGTTTAAAGGTGAATATACTACATCACGAATTCTAGGATTATATTCAATATTAAAAGCTTTAGCTTTGATTCATTGTACCTTATACATTCACTATAAACCGTAAGTATAAGCCGCCATACTACTCTACTTCCGCTTTTAAAATGGCGCGCTTTTGAAACTGTTTTAGCGTCAATGTGCAATAATACAATGAATATTATGTTAAAATAAAAGAATTTCAGGGTAGTGAGTATGGGTATTTGCTCGTTAGCACTAACGATCATTCTTTACATGTCGGAAACTCTTTATTTCCGAGCTGCCACCCTGAGTTTTTATGTTTGTTTCCCATGTATTTTAAATGGTAAGTTCGCGATTCTAACTTTAATAAATGAAATAAATTAAATATGCATTTTATGCAATAGCTGTGACATTAGCTGGCCTTATAATATTACCGAAACATTTGAAACTGTGGGATCCTCCAATCGAAATAAACGAGGATGTGAATACGCTATTATTAAAAAGTGGAATGTCCAAGAGAAGACGTAATACTAGAAGAAATAATTAATCCGAATTGTTTCGTTTGTTTATGTGTATTTATTGAATTATATTTATTATGTATTGTTTTATTTTGTAAATAAATATTGCTATTGACCGATACTAGACTCTTACTAGTTCTACGTTTTGTTCGTTGTGTACGTATTCAGTAAAGTTCTAAATTATAATAAAAATTAAAGGGTATTTTTTTTTGGGTAAATTCCAAAACATTTTAATAATTATACAATAACGAATCTAAGTTATGTGCGTTAAAAATAATTTTTCATACTTACGTGGGTCTGCTGCAGTCCATAGTCACTTTTTTCTTTTATCCCTCGCAATACACAACCTATTTCACTGGAAGATAGACTGTAACTGGTTATACGTTCCGAAATAAAGAATTCAAGAAAACTGGTGTTTACATAATATCCTAATTAATAAACGGATATAGTTAAAACGCATCGTAACATGTGTATTCGGTAGTAGTTAGTTATTTTGTAGGATTCAAAACCGATGCAACAAATAAATAAATAACATTTATTTTAACAATATTATATATTTTTTGAAATTACAAATAGTAGAAAAATTAAAGATAGATATATGTATATATATATATATAATATGGCAGTCTTTTAGAGTAAAAATTCCTTTATCAAAGGAGGATTGTAATCGATTAGGCCTAATCGGCACCTAATCATTACAAAAGAATAACATGCAATGTGATATATATATATCTATATATTGCAAGTATTCTTTTTTGTGGTATGCCATATATTTATTAATAATATAGACGTAAGATTATGATTACTTTTTTTTAATTTTTAAAATTATATATAAGCTGCATTTCGTTACCAAACACAGAGTAGAGATTCACTCGGGGTTAATATGTATGTAATTGTATGGCATTGCATGTTATTTTTTTGTAAACGATTTTATAATCAAATTACTAAAATTTAGAAATTGAAATTCATATTTCAATTTAGATTAAGTACTAATTATCACGCAAGCATTCATTTGTATAATTTACATACAGAAATTATAGAATATTTTAACATTATTATATTTTTTTGTTAACGATTCATAAATAATTTCAAATTGACTAGAGATCATCCGTCGAGCACTGGTAAAAATATTGTAATTATTAAACCACTGGGGTTCTTTTTTGAGCAATTTATCAGATTCACTAATTTAGAATAAAGTCAGGAATGTATAAAATTGTTAACATCGATAACAATTGAGTGCGCTTATCATATAAGTGACGTGACAATTTCCCTAGTCAATTAAAAATAAAATTAAAAAAAAAACATTATTATTCATTTATTTCATGCGGCTAATCATCATAGAAAATCCAAGTGACGAATGCGCAAGTCGCGTACGAAAAAACTGCTTTACCTCCGATTTAGACAGTTTAGAAAAATCCAATCCATCGCATTCCAAAATTTTATCGCCTGGTTGTAGCTGCTCACATCCGAACACCGAATCAACATATATTCCCTGTAGAATGCATTAAATTCGGTTAAATCAACAATCAACCTAAAGAAAACAAGTTTAAAAGGAATCTCTAGCCAAAGTAGCGCGAAAACAAAAAACACACAAATGGTTCCGCAATTCAATCATTCTGATTGAGTAGAGAGAGATTCCTCTTAACAACAATGGGAGGAGATAAACCGTATTTTAGTTAGTTGTGACTTACCTTGCCCCATTTCGTGGACAGCTCGATTGACATCCCCGGTTTGCACACCACAGTCACCTGCATGACAGTCGCGTTCTTGTGATTCCCAAACATCCATTTGCGCAAAGTCTCCTGCTGTTTGCCGCGTTTCGTCGTGCTTGATTCCGACACTGTCGACGGCACACTACTATTACCGTCCGATTCATCACGTTCATTTGAATCGGTTGATGACACATACAAATGAGATCTGTGCGCTAAACGCATTAATTCTGATGTACCGATATTCCCTTCGATGTCATCATTTGATCCTTGCGGATTAGATATCTTTGCTTTTGCGCCATTGCCGGATTGATTACGTTCATCTGTTGGCACACGCAACGGAGATCTATGCGCTAAACGCGGCAATTCTTCTGTGCCGTTTATTCCCGAATTGTCATCGTTTGCGTTTGATCCGTGCACATTAAATATCTTTACTTTTGCCCCAATGCCGGATTGATCTGTTGGTACAAGCAACGGGGATCTGTGCGCTAAACGCGGCAATTCTGCAGTGCCATTTTTAGTCGAATTGTCATCGTTTGCGTTTGATCCGTGCGCATTAAATATCTTTACTTTTGCTCCAATGCCGGATTGTTCTGTTGGTACAAGCAACGGAGATCTGTGCGCTAAACGCGGCAATTCTGCAGTGCCGTTTTTAGCCGAATTGTCATCGCTGGCGTTTGATCCGTGCGCATTAAATAACTTTACATTTGCCCCAATGCCGGATTGATTACGTTCATCTGTTGATACAAACAACGGCGAGCTGTGGGCGAAACGCTCTAATACTGGTGTGCCGATAATTCCCCCGTTGTCATCATTTGATCCTTGCGCATTCGATATCTTTACATTTGCGCCAATTTGCACATTCTGTTGAGACTTATTCTCTAATTCATTACGATGTTGGATTCCCTGTCCAGATGGAAATTGGAAGTTTTGAGATACAAAAGTAGTTCGTAGATTGTCGCCAGAATGCAGTTGTTGCGGTCGTTGCGGCGTCGGTGCAACAATATGCTGGCTAGGCTCAGGCACATCCTGTATAAACCGTCTGGGACTACTCCGATCGTCATCATACATCTCTGTGATACTTAAATTCCCGAAGCTTTGAATCATGTTTTTCAGCGCAAGTTCAAAATGAGCGACATGTCCGATTTGATGATACGCAGCACCGGCAACGTGCGCAATCTTCGCCGGTGGATAGCCGCCGTTTTGTAAATCGGACCGTTTTAGATGTAGCCGTGGTGGACTTGAATTCTTTGGTGATAGTCCGCTCTCCGAATTGAAATATTGCGCCTGGCGTGAGTACGCCGCCGCGATATGGTACGGCGGCGGCTGCAAAGCCTCGTGCTCACCAACATCTAAGGCGGTAGCTGCTTGTGCCGTTTGTGATTGGCTAAGAACGCTCGTTTGCGTTTGAATGTTTTTCGCCTCGCGAATTTGAGGCTGCTTTTCGCATTTTAGAACTTTTGGCGCTACAATATCGATCGTTTGTGGTGGGTCAATGTCATAGAAGTAATCGAGCGATAATGGTTTATCGTGACGAGCTGCCTCGCCGATTCCGGTTTCGGTTTCGGCTGCTTGGGAATGTCGATCGCGCTGTTTTGTTGCTGTCGCCGATTTGTTTTCTGCACTTGGCGAGGTTGTAGCTACTTTTGCTTCTTTTATCTGAATCGGACTTGTGGCTGATTTTCTGGATGACTCACCCTATTATAATAATACCATGATTGTATTCGCTATTCAGTTTCATCTAGCGGAGAAAAATCTGTTGCGATGTTTGTATTAATGTATTAGGGCTTCGACCAAAAACCGAGAAAAACAGTTATTATTGTCGGAAGGATAACCGATATTGAATCGAAAACAAAAATTTGGTTAATTTTTTTATTACACTCTCGAAGCTGAAACGAAAACCGGAACCGAACTGATATATATTTTTTAATTGTACCGGAACGAAAAAAAAAAACATTTCGAAGTCCTGGTATGTATGTACATATGTGTAGAACGCTTTAATTCATAATAACTGATAATGGACTAGGTAGCATGCCAGGCAAGAACCGCATAACAATTGTGGTTATATACCTATTAATTATTTAATAAAATAAAAAATTGTCCTACAATCCTGAAATTATTTAATTGATGAGCAAAAGTGTTTTATATTCCAAAATATAATGAATATAATTAAATTGTAAGATATTTGCTTACATATAACTAATCGCAGTTTTTTTGTAAAAAAAAAAAAAAAAAAAAAGTAATTATAAATCGTGCATTTAAGCATCCGTAAACACACTAGAACTTCCATGCAGACTCACTTTAAAATACTCAAGTGTCACAACGTTAAGATAAAAAAAAATAATAATAATTCATAAAATAACTTACTGGGTCACTTGGCGGTAGAACAGTGAGTCCCCGTTGGACAGTTTTCGCATGTTTGGACATAGCGCGTAGCTCTTTGGGATACGGTGTTGGTGCCCGCGTTAATCGGCTTCGCTGCTCGGGCAATCCGGCATCGGACGCGAAGCAAATGTGTCTGTGGTGCGGCGTTTGTTTGTGGCTGAACTCCGATTCGGTGGGTACTTCTGGACGGCCTAAACACACAATTCATCCAGGATTAGTGCTTAGAAAAGTGTTTTCACGCAACGTTATTAACCTGACATTACTCTAAGGCAACACAACACGCACAAGAATGTTCAGAACTTATTATCAAGTAGATCTAGAGTTGGTATCGTTGTTTGTAAATATTTCCCCCATATTGTTATGAGTGGCCACAAGCAGTGGCGTTTCAAATTCAAACATATAGTAGTACTTGTTGTAACTTAATACATATTCATATAATTATTGTTATAAAATTAATAATTAGTGTTATCGCTTAATTAAATAAACATTCAATTGTAGTATTATATATATAAAGGTAATCACATGTTAAGTAGGCAACAATACAACATGTGCGCCTATGAAATACACGAATGTAGCTCCAATGACTCCCTGCAATTACATCAAGGTTAACCTTATCATTTTACAACACCTGCAAATAAGTAAATAAACAAACAATTTCAACCCATTTTCTTCCAGTAAACTAATTTGGGTACAACAAAAACTGTTGCAGTTTTTATTATTTATAACTCTGAAACTGTGTATTCGAAAAACATTCTTTATGTAATTACGTATCGATTGCTAAGTACCGAAGAAGCGAATGCATTCTCGGATCAAAAAACTTCCTTAACAAAAAGTGTTTGTCTCGACGCCGTGAATCCAAAAATATGTATAACTCGGTAACGCTGAAGGTACCAGAGCGATTTACACCAAATTTGCTACATATATTATTTGGCATTCTACTTGAATCCGTGCGCAATATAAATCCAATCACCCGTATACTTCCCGAGTTATAGGGCCCCTAATAAAAATAATTTAAACACCCAAAAATTCTACTAATAAATTTAAGGTGTTTTATGTCTACAAGATTTTTTCACATTGTTAACCTAAAGGCCGTAAAAAATGTAATTAAAAATTATAATTTAGATTTTTTTCTTATTATCTCAAAATAATCTACAAAAAAATGTGAGACCAAAACGCCATAATAATTAGAACAACAATTGAATAAATTACCAGTTTTCTTGAGTTGCGGCAGCATAAAGCACGTCAATACGGTTTGGTTTTGTTCTGGGTTTCGTTCTTGCTGTAGAGGCACCAACGGTTGGCTTTGGTTGTTCGATAACCATAACGCCCCCAGGTTGTTCAGTTTGAGCAGTGACATTGGTAAATGTTTCAAATGGTTGTCGACTAGATTCAGCACCCGTAGATTGGTCATGTGTCCGATTTCGGCTGGCACTTCGGATATCCGGTTACTGCGTAAACTGAGTGTGGTCACTGAGGTACAGCTGCCTAGTTCTGTAATGTAGATATTTGGAGGGGTGTGAGTTATATATATATATATTTAAATATATATATATATATATATAACTCAGTGGGTCTTTCCACTTTGTTGTAAACATGCTCTGCAGTGCATTATAGTGTGCCCACCCTGTTCCTCTAGGGCCTAAAGGCTAGCATGTACGAAGAACTGGATGGAGCCGACACTTTTTACCTGCTAGATTGCATGCTTTGATTTATATACTTCAAAAACGTGCTACTTACTTACAATTCTGTTTAATACAGATATTATAATATTATTAATTATTACAGAAACAAACACCCAATGTTTAAGTAATTTTAGGTCATCATTAATTTCACTGTAATAGCATCTCCCATAGTTTTATTTATTATTTTTTGTTTGGTAGAATGCAAAAAAAATATTTTGCATGGAATTAGTTGGAAGAAATGCAAATTAATATTTGCATGGAATGATATATTAACAAATTAATTTTCATTTTAATTGTATATAAATCATTTCCCATTGTTTTATTTATTCATTTTAGTTTTGTAGAATGCAAACAAATATTTTGCATGGAATGGAGGATAAACAAATGATTTCTCAATTTTATTGGTTTTCACAGTGATAGCATCCCCCACACTTTTATTTATTATTTTTAGTTTTTTTAGAATGCAAACAAATATTTTGCATGGAATAAGGTAGAAGAAATGCAAATAAATATTTGCACGGAATGTAATATTAACAAATGATTTCTCAATTTTATTAGTTTTTACAGTAATAGCATCCCCCACAGTTTTATTTATTATTTTTAGTTTTTTTAGAATGCAAACAAATATTTTGCATGGAATAAGGTAGAAGAAATGCAAATAAATATTTGCACGGAATGTAATATTAACAAATGATTTCTCAATTTTATTAGTTTTTACAGTAATAGCATCCCCCACAGTTTTATTTATTATTTTTAGTTTTTTTAGAATGCAAACAAATATTTTGCATGGACTGAAATATAAAAAAATGATATTTCACATTATTTGTATATATGGATAGCATCTCCCATAGTGTTATGAATTATCGTTTTTTAGAGTAAATTGCAAAAAAAATGTGCATAGAGTAGAAGATTGAAAATAGATTTAATTTCAACCACATATTTGTTATTTTCCAAGTACAAAAAAACGTATTGCACTTAGAAAAGGAGTAGAATGAATCACTTTTATTCTTAAATTAAATAAAAGAAGAAAAAAATAACGTAACGTTTAAAGAAAGTAAATAAACACAAAATGAAAAGACCCACCGCTTGGTATGTCGCGCAAATAATTCTTGTCCACAGTTAGCACCCGAAGTTTCCGAAGGAGGCCAATGGAGGACGGCAGATGAGTCAACAGATTGTGGCTCAACATAAGGTCTTCCAAATTGGTGAGTTTACCAATGGTATCCGGTAAAGCTTTCATGTTATTATCGTCGAGCTTCAACCCCACCAGGTTCTTCATATTGCCAATCGTTGTCGGAATCGCACTTATATCGTTATTGGACACCGCAAACTCAACGACCCGGGTCCAATACCCAATATCGCGTGGCAGCGAGTCAATTAAATTGTTTCCCGCTTCGAAATGGATCATTTTGCGCAGCTGCGCGATTTGCGGCGGCAGCCGACGAATCCGGTTTCCATCGATCCACAATTCAGTTAAATTGTGCAAGGAACTCACTACTTCCGGCTAAAAAAAAATATTGCGATTCTGTAAAACTACAAGCTACTTCTTCTATACAATTAGTACTATACGTTTTTTCACAATCAGAAAGCTAAGAGAATTAATTGAAATTAATGTATAAATTTGTTAAAGTTTGAAAGATGTGTTACCAGTTCTGTGAACTCGTTGTTTCCGATGTCCAATCGTGTTAGATGCGCTAACCGGCACATAGTTTTCGGTAGAGCGTTGAGATTATTTTCGCGTAATTCGAGTAAGCGTAGATTAACTAATTTGCCAAAGTTAGCGGGCAGATACTCTAGGTAGGTGTCGTTTAAGTATAATTCCTGAAGTGCCGTTAAGTTAATGATGTACTCAGGAAAACGGTCTAAGGGATTCACGCTAAGGTCTAAAAACGTTAGACTCATGCACAGTTTTATGTTCTCCGGTAGATCACAAACGGCTGCGTAAATTAAAACATATAAATATATATATATATATATCTATACTTTTACAAAAACATTTATTAAAATAAGACAACTTACAGTTTTTACAAAGATTCAGTTTCTCTAAATGGACAAGTGTTGATATGGCAGGTGGAATGAACGATATGTCGTTGTCCATTAACGATAAAACACGTAGCTCATCGCAGTTAAATAATTGACGTGGAAGTTCGGATATCTTAACATACGAAACAAACAATTCATAAAATAATATTGTTATACCAAATTTGATGGTAATTCCCGACATCTGCGCTCTTCCGATCGCGGATAATGGATCCAAAACATATTTTTTAAACACAATTTGTGGAATTTATACATATGTATAATGCACCTATGCGCCCATGCCTTTAAATAAACAATTTGAACAAATCTTATAGATATAAAGTTTTACAATTTTTTGTTATAATAAAAAAAAAAACTAATTTTTAATATTATATTACGACCTTTAGGTTAACAATATGAAAAAATCTTATAGACATAAAATATCTTAGAATTATTAGTAGTATTTTTGGGTGTTTAAATTATTTTTATAAGGGCAGTATTAAAGAGGGGGGGGCTCCAAATTTTGGGGCCTTATAACTCGGGATTGTGTGAATGCTTGTCATAATACAAGCTGAATTATTATTTGTAATTAGTAATCTTAATTACCAATTGGCTCGCTGCTCCATATCGCAATAACAAATGTCATAATGCACAAAGTGGGGTTATAATTCTTGCGGAATGCGCAAAAGCATGAACTTAACTCCCGCAATATCTAAATCCGCTGGAGTCGGAGATTTATTAGCAGAAAACATCACAAATTGTAGCTAAATGTTGATTTTCATAACGAAAATGCGTGTTATCATTCATTTAAAATGAATTGTAAGCGTATTAACATTGCGATTGATAAAAAGATCCTCTAATAGTTCAATATTGGTAAAATATACGTAATAATATGTTTAAATAAGGCGCGTAAACGAAGAGTTCTGTGAGCATCCTCTAGGTGACTCAGTTACCATGCAAAGCTAAACTTCTCGTTTACCGCACTATCAACTCCAACTCAATTTCGTTAGCATTGTATGATTTTTAAGAGAAAATACACTTGATTTGATTTCTTTTCATGAATAACACTAGGTAGCAGCGTGTTACAAATGAAACTTACATGATTTGAGTCTAGATAAAGTTGCTCCAGTGTTCTTTCGCAATAGAACACCGTTCTTGGTATTTCGTGCAACAATGAGCGGCTGAGGTCCATTTTCCGAATTTCCTCCATCACGTCGTCGCATCGGCATCCGTTGCAAAATAATGTACGCAACATTATTTGGCCCGATAAACACGAAAACAATACACCCTAACCTAACACACTACTTGTTGCCATATCAACCTCCGCCATAAGCCATGCCATGAGTGTGGCCGGTGGCCATTACGATTTTCACACTGTTACCAAATGCCCGATAACTAAAACAAACAACGCGATTCTTTTCGTTGCATATTTTCTAGTTAAATTAAATAGATTTCAATTTTCGACATTAGAAATCGTTATATGTTGTTTGAAAAAGCATCTACGACTTAAACATTTTTGCATTTTTGTTTTGTTAAATATAATATATTCAATTTAAATGCGAGTCCCTTTTGTTACTAGTCAAAATGTATTAAACAAATTATAGATATATTATGCTTTCAAACTATCAAAAACCCGTTACATGCATTTTTAAGTAAAACTCTTACTTTGTCCGTTCGAAAATTACGTCGTAAATCATAAAATTAACGAAAAGCCTACTTACTTACAATAAATTGTTGTTTCCGAGTAAAAATATTACCTGTTTAACCATTTTGCACGTGTTGGGAATAAGAACACACTCACTTAATGCATAAATCTTCTTATTATCAAAAAAAATCATTGCACAATAACTACATATATGTAATCGAACGATATAATTATGATGAACACATATTACACATCTTAATATATTGAATAACTATTACTTTAAACAACCGATATGTGATGCGAGGTGTGGCGAACGTTAAAATAGTATGCAGTGTTACCACAATGAAAACAGTTTGGAACTAACATTCCCGCGTATTCCTTCCACTTGCTGAGTCATTGTTTATGTTATATTTGCAATATATAATCAGGGTATTCCCCTTCCTTATCTGCATTATTTGTTTAAACATAATTATTTGCAAATATAGTTTTGATTGATAATAAAAGTTCGACGAATCCAACACAAATATAAGTAAATGTTATAAAATATATTGGTTTGTATTTAGAAAATATAAAAAACGTTTGTTTCGCCTGTGGTTGCTAATGTTATGCGCTTTAAATCTAAATGTCTTATAACTATACATCCGTTCATTAATTAAGGTATTATGTAAACACCTGTTTTTTTAAATCCTAATTTCAGAACGTATAACCATTTACAGTGTATCTTTTAATGAAACAAGTCGTGTATTGCGAGCGATTTAGTGAATAATAAAAGTATCAGTGTTTAAATATCGTCGATAAACTTATGATTACAACCCAAGTAAGAAAAATCGACTTGAACAATAACTTTTTTAATAGTTGGTAACTACAACCATGTACATTTTAAATGCGCGTCCTTTGGTTTTCTACGTCGTACTTTTTCCGTAAACCCCGTAAACCTTACAACTCACTATAGAATAAACAAAAAGCCTACTTACATGCAATAAATTCTTGATTCCAAGTAAAATTCTACACTGGTTAGATATTAAACACGTTTTGGGAATAAGAACAGTCATTTAATGTTTAAATCTTCTTATTATCAAAAATTAATCACTGCACAATAACTATAGATGTTTGGGCAAACGATACATTGATAATTAACACATATTACATATCTTAACACATTAAAAACTACCACTTTAACCGATTGTTGAGGGAAGGTTTTACGAACAACGTTATCTAGAGTGCAGTGTTACCACCATGAAAACAGTTTAGAACTAACCTTCCCGCGTATTCTTTCTATACACAATCTCAGTTTGTTTCCGGGAAAATTCATATTCTCGCTTTGTCTACACATGGGGCAGACACAGTAAAAACATGAGCTAGCTGACATTTTGTGTGAATACATCTAATAACCGTATTCTTTTTATACACAATCTCAGTTTGTTTCGGTGAAAATGCATTTTCTCGCTCTGTCTACACATGGGGCAGACAGAGCAAAAACATGAGCTAGCTGAGATTTAATGTGAATACATACAAAATGGCGTCTATTAGACCTGTCGAAAGTGCGGGAAAATTTGATTGTGGGCGGTTGTACATATATTCTTTTGGTATTTGAAACGAAATTTTAGTACTACTATGATATACGAAATGATAACTATTCTGCTTGCATAGTACCCTTGGTGGGAGTAGGATAGATTGTCTATTTTGATGCGTTAGATAAAGATTGCTAAGTTTTAACTTGAAACATTGCTTTTTGAACACACACAATTGTACTTGTTGTAAATTGTGTTATCAGTAATTATCGTATCACGTATTATTTCTGTGACTCTTTTTTTATTTTTGGTTAATTTTAATTAACCTTCAAGTCAAGGGGGCAATAGGTCACTAGTGTGATCATATGGCTTCACGTTTAGTTATCAATTTAAACATATCATATTTAAAGCAAAACTATTAAGTTTATATATCAATTTTAAGCGTATTAAATAAGTGAAATAATAAAATGCCACCAGCAGTTTCTGTGTCTACATCCGAAAATGAGGTTACGGGTGTTAAAGCCGTTTTGTTAGGGCCTCCCGGCTCTGGAAAGGGCACTCAGGTAATATAAAAATGTGATTGCGATGTGGTGTAAGCGTAATTGGGATTGTATCGAAAGGCGCCGCTGTTGAAAAAGAAATTTTGCGTATGCCACCTATCGACTGGCGATATGTTGCGGGCAGAAATCGCGTGCGGGTCAACATTGGGCAAAGAACTTAAGCAGGTGATGGATGCAGGCAAATTGGTAAGTGACGACCTTGTCGTAAATATGATCGAGAAAAACTTGGAGCGCCCCGACTGTCGGAACGGATTCTTACTCGACGGATTCCCTCGTACCGTTGTGCAAGCAGAAAAGGTATTATTTTATTGTTTGTTGGTTTTTGTTGTTGTTTTTTTATAAATTAAGTGTGATTCTCAGTTAGATAATTTGTTGGAGAAGAAGAATACGTCTTTAGATTCGGTAATTGAGTTCGGCATTGACGACAGTCTTTTGGTGCGTCGAATAACGGGTCGGATGGTTCATCCGAGCAGCGGTCGGTCGTACCATGATGAGTTCCACCCACCGAGGAAAGCAATGACGGATGATTTGACCGGCGAACCGTTGGTCCGTCGTTCGGATGACAATGTGGAAGCGCTGAAGAAACGTTTGAGCACGTATCACGCGCAAACTCAGCCTCTGGTCGACTACTATAAGATTCGAGGTCTTCACCAGCGGGTGGACGCGACAAAGTCGGCGTTCGATGTGTTCAGTTGCATCGACAAAATCTTCTTGAGTTGCACTGACGCGAATAAGAAACGCGCTTTGTAATTGAATCGCAAAGCATTATATTGTTGTTTAGAAATTTCTATCGTTTTAGTCTTACAATCGTGGGCTTGTATACTTGTTATACACATTCCAACACATTTTGTTGTTTATTTACAATTTTGGTTCATGAATTTTAACTTTTTTAAATTTATATTTCTGTACTATATATATTTTGAGACAATTTACATACTTTATATACATAGTAATATATATATATAATAAAGTGGACGAATAATATTCGCACTGTTATCATTCATTTCCCTCGTACTAAATGTACAATCGAATCATTGGTCGTGTGTCATCACCCGAATCGGTTAAATAAATTAAAAATCTATTTTTGAATCTAGAGCATAAAAAAAAAGTGCCATTTGGTAATTGTGGTAGGGTCTGGTTTAACTTAAGCTTAGCTTAGTATAAATTACAATATGCGTGTGAATTTCTTTATTTTTTTACTACATACTTATATATATATATATATATTTATATACCCTATGCACTCCGTTAATGCGACATTTAAAATATTTATCGGTAACTGAGTGCAAAGGGTTAATTAATTTGGACGGAGTGAATATATAAATAAATAAATACAAATTAATGAATAACAGCATGGCAAAGTGGGCAAGATGTCTGTAGGGTAATCTCACGTTCTGAGCAAGAATGTTTGCAAGTTGGGCACGTCCAAATCGTCGACATGTCCGTGAGTGGTCGTCCAGTTGCCATACAAGTCGGAAACTCAGTAAAACATGTTGAACACGAAGAACTCCTATTACAAAAACAAACATTACAAAAAAAATAATAAAAAAATCACTAAATATACCAATCCGATATTAAAGTTTCACAATTCGGGCATTCGATTCGATTTACATGATAATCTTTTAATCCATGTTTCGTAAATATTTTTATAGCGATTTCCTCATACTCTTGCCACTAAAAAAAAAAAAAAACAAAACCAAATTACAATATCCAAAACAACTAAAACAAATAAAACATACATCGTCTAACGATTCCAGTTTTATAAACGCTTTCGAGCAAACTCCAAACGAATTGTTTAAACACGACGTAAGCGCTAGCAGCGAGAATAATTCTTCAGTCGGGATAATGTTGTCGAATTCGCGTAATTTTAACGCAGCAATCATTGCATTGTGCAATTGTCCATCGTTTAAATAAGCGTGTACTAACGACAGTAAGTGGTAGCCTTCGGCACCGTGCCACGCGTTTTCAATTATGTCCAAGTCGTCGGTGGCTTCATTCATTAGAGATTGGTTTTTAAATGCTATAATATATTCAATAAATATATTAAACCTTATTATAGTTTTACAAAAAGGATGAAATCGTGTTTAGTAAAAATATATACAATAGAACTAATGGTTTCAATTCCTTTTGAATTACAACAGATTTGAAATTTATAAACAGGTGTTAATTCCTTAATACTACAAAACCAGCATAAAAAACTTGGAATTGTCAAACCGATTTCAATTCCCTTTGAATTCTAACAGAATTACTTACCTGAATTCATAATTTTCACATGTTCCTCCACTAACAACGCGCCGTAGACATACAATTTTTTAACTTTGGTCGCATTAACGTGTTTTTTTGCTTCGAATTCAGCCAGTTGGTGTACGATCTTAGCGGCTTCCAAATACCGGTTTGCCTTCAAGAACAATTCGACGGCTTCGCCCAAACAGTTCTTGTTAATTAAATGTTTTGCGTACTGAGCCAACAGATCAGATATTTGCGGCAAATGGTTTTGTTTCGCTAACGTAATCGCTTGATCCCATTCGTTTAATTTAACACACAAATTAACGGCTGAATAAACGTCGCCTAGTTTCGTATACGCTGCAACTGCAGCTGAACACAAACCGACCGACACAAACATTTCTGCAATTTTCGATAGCAACTGATGTCGGTCATTTAATACGTTTATTGTCGCCTCTAAACCGTCGAAATCCTCCAATGCGTAATAACATTGGATTAACATTTCTTGGTTGCGCGATTTTTCGTAGTATTCTCTTGCTCCTTCCCTAGAAATCAATTCGACGATTTATTTATTTTTATTAAAGAAACATAATAAAATAAGCACAGTTAAATGAATGTACTTACTTATTTCTGCGATCAAAGAAATAATTTCCTATAGAGTTCCATGTGTTTTCCATCTGTATGTCTGTACCACGTATACCCATTTTCATGATTTGTACTACTCGAAACCAATCACCCAAAATTTGTCGTAAATTCAATGCTAAATCCCTATTTATTATAAACAATTATATATATAAAATAAACAAATATTTATTTATTTATTGACCTGCGATCCGAATCCAAGAATAATTTCTCTGCTTCATCAAACTGTTTAAAATAAGTTGCGGTAGTTGCTTTACGTAATTGATCGCAACTAATCTCTTGCAGTTTCTTAATAAACTGAATACCCGAATAATCCAAAGATCGGATAAACGCAGCCTCTGCTGTCAATAAATTATTATTTTTTACCGCTGCTTCCGCTAATAATCGCCTATAAACAATAACAATGTATTATTACACTGTCATCAATATATATACTGGGGTCTCCTATGACCCCCAAGTGTGTTTAGCGTAACTTAAAATCGAACAACATTTCCGTATTATTACACCGTTGCCTTAAGGCTGTCATGATAAAACACTGGGGTCTCTTATGACCCCAACCGTCTTTATACTTAAAAACTAGTGATAATAAAAGAATACCAAAGGCGCGGATGTGGATTATCTTCGATGAATTGGGCAGCTTCATTAATGCCGACTTTTTCTAACAGTTGTCGTGTGTCCCGTAACGATTTCACTTGTAAACAAATCAAGTGATCTTTTAAAGGTCGCTCAGGACTGTCCATAATGTCATCTAGCAACACGGCCTGAATTTCTAAATCCTATAATTATATAACAATTACGAAACATTCAAAAAAAAAAAGAAAATGGTGAATAATAGTACCTGAAAACAACATATATATCCGGAGCTCGCCATTGGCTCTTCCGGGTATACACCGCGAAACACATACATCCGTGTTTTCTCCATAATGGCGAGTAGCTGCGGATTATCCGATGCCCAGCACATTGCCCATACATCTTTCCGTTCTAGTTTACTAGTTTCACTTTCTGTACTAGACGCACTTTGGCCTGCATGCTCGGTTAACTCAATCATTGAGAGCAACCCCGATGTGTCAATTATTGATAAGCGACTATATATATAAATAATATCATTATAAATCGTATTAAATTATATTGATTTCGGTTTTTCTACATCATAAATCACGTTACTATCAAACCTAGCTGATTGTGTACCTGATTTATGCTTCGCAAAACATTCGATTAATCAATTAAAAATGATTTTCAATTTACAAGATAACGATACATCGACATAATCGATTTATTGTTTTTAACTGATTATTAATTGCGATTTCGTTTTTATATCAATTCCAATTAAACAGATTTTTTTAAATCGTTTTAATCGATTTTTAATCAAGTGGACCGAAAGTTTAATAGTAAATTAACCTTGAATTACAATTAATTGCAATTTTGTGTGGTCGATTATTGTTAGTTTTATATTTATTAACAAGCGCAACATGAGGAAGAACATAATGTTGCAAAATGCCCGTTTCTCGTCCAATAATCAGACATTTATCGGACGCAGTTAGACAACAAATTGGATTTGCTGATGTGTGCGAATCGATTTGCTCTTCGATTGTTTCATCGAAATCTCGAATGACATCAATTGCTCCTGACGGAGTATCATCAATATGGTATACTTTATACTTGGCCCGATTCACTAAAAAAAAAAAAAAAAAAATTGCGTTTATTATTCAGACAGTTGGATCGTGTGTTTTGTATATGATATGGGCGCATGGGTTAAACTCACATGAAGCATTTGATAATTTCGGTGAATGATATTGCCAAAGTAAAAAATGATCTTTTGATGCAGCAATTACGTGAGTTGAGTTCATTGTAACCCATTGGATTTCCTTGTCGGTATATTTACCTAATTAGTAATAAAACTTGTTTCATTATTATAATTAACATAAATATATACATATAATATTAACCATCTGTTGGTGTTCCTAGAGTGTTACAGAGTAGTAAACCATATTTGCCATTATCATCATCTGTTATATCATCAGTTTTTATAACTAAAACACAATGATCTCCATAGCCGGCCAATGCGATTAGTTCGGGGACGAAACGCGTGTGGCACTACCAAATAATTTTTATTTTTCATTTTTATCTCTACATCACAAGGAACAAAAGTGAATATCGACTTTAATTTACATAGTTAGGAATGTTCAAATTAACTGGGTTGTAGTTAATGAAAAGAGCTACAAAAAATTTCAAGTAAACTTATTTCAAAGATCACTTATAAGTGCATAATAAATTGTAGAGTAAAACTTCATCACAATTTCCCATAAGAGAGCAAAAATTTCTGAACATTTCTCGTATTTCACTGTGACGAAGGTGGAATGCATATATTACTTGATTATTAGTTGTATCCCAAAACGAGACAGAAATGCCCGCTTTTTGTGGTCTACACGTAGTAAAAACGATCGTTTTTTTAAAGTAACACCATTTATAATCTGGTCTTATATTAGCGAAATATACGAATGAATCCACGGCCAAAGCAACTCGTAACGATCCGCCTTCCCATTCGCAGCAACTAATTGTTTTCCCCGGCACTTTTAACGTCCGTATATGCTAAAAGAAAAAAATTCTACTAATAAAAAAACAAGTATGTTAAAATAGAACATACTTCGCCGAATGGATTGTAGAATTGAACAACGTTTGCAGTGGTTTTGTTATCGTCGTCCAGTTGGTAACCGGCGACTGCCAACAAGGAGCCGTTGTGGTTCCATCGGCAATGCACAGCGGTGATGTTCGTATCGACAATTATCGGCTCTATTGGGAATATTTAATAGAATTGTACAGTTAAAAATAAGTGTAATGAGAGATAACCTGCATCGCTTTCATTGCACATTAGTTGTATTTTTCCGTTTTCATAGCAAATCGCTAAGCTAGGGCATACGGTATGGGTATAACCGAATTTTCCGTCGTACCAATCTAAACCGACAACAGATACTTGCTCTGTTATACATTGGATTTCTAGGCGCATCTAGAATTTATTTCTTTATTAATTTGTTTTATTTCCTGAAAATCGTGAATATATACCATAAAATTGCCTTGATTATCGTATAAATGTACTTCACCATTGCTTAATGTGAACAAGAGAAATTTACCGTCTGGTGACCACTGAACGCTCGACAGCATCACACCTTTTAGCTCTTTGCCCCATATACGATTTCCATCCACAGACCCCACAATTACAGCACCTGTATATATATGTATGTAATAGTGGGTAAATTACTTTCAAAATGTAAGTAAGAATAACAGAAAAAATGTGAACATTGCAATATTTCTATTATACGATATGAAAATGTAATTGTAAAAGTAATTGATTCTTCAATAAGAGTAATTATACAAAATGTAACAATTGTACTTAATTTTAATTACAGAAAATATATTTATTTTGCAAATGTAATTAAATTAAATTACAAATTACTGTAATATTTAAACGTTGCAATTCCAAATTACCTTGATTTTGAGAAATTGTTATTTAATTTTTTTCTTAGTATATATGTAATTAAATTACTTCAATTATAAATTACTTTATATATATATATATATTATGAATATAACATAGATTGAAATTAATTGTATTAAATAAATTATCGAGAATTTTTTATTATACGATTTTGTAATTGTAATTGCAAAAGTAATTGTAATTGATTCTTCAATATGAGTAATTTAACAATTATAGTAAATAGATTTTTAATGCAAAAGTAATTAAATGAAATGACTGTAATAAAATGATGTAAATTACCATCTTCATAGATAATGCATATTTTTAGGCCGTCCGAGCTCCAAGCCATGCCAACGACAGTCGATTTCTTCCGATTGTTAATCATTTCTTCATACCAAGCATTTTTATAAATCATCCAAACGATAATAACACCATTTTGATCGCTAGTCGTTAATTTGCGATGCGATTCATTCCAAGTAATTACTTGAATATTCTCTGTATGTCCTTCCAGCGTTTGGTTCATCGACAAATTACTAGAAGCAATCAAACCTCGCGATCTACTATGCGTCCCTTCATTTTCCCCACCAGCTAAAACAATTCCAATTTAGTAACAAATTTATTTAAACATATATTATTATTCATACCCGCATCCAATTTCAACACTTTAAGCAAACCATTTTCGCCACCGACCGCAATATATCCGTCTTCCCTGTTCCATGCCAAACTATTTAATTTCGTGTTATTCGGTATTGCAATCTAGACATAACATCACTTATTTTTCGTATAATTACACAGTAATTCACTTCTACCTTTTTACTTAAGTAAATAAACATAGTTATCTTAAACACTAAAAACGTTTCACACTCACAAATCACAATACAAACATTTTAAAATTTGTTTGGAATGCCAAGAAACAATAACTACAGTTGCTATAAGCAACGCTCACGTGACTAGTTATAGTCATACTTCTGTCTACAATGTAGACAGAGTAGTCTTAACATTGTCTACGCTTTACTGTCTAAGATTAAGTTATTAAATTGATAATATAGATATATAGACCTATATATAATGTTAAAACCTATTAAAGACAATTCATATATGCATAGATATGTTTTTATTAAGCTCAAAGTTGTCACGTGACAACACAAAATGGTCTGTAAAAAGAATACGGCTATTATAGTCGTATTCATTTTATACACAATTTCGGCTATAACTCATCTTCTCGCTCTGTCTACACATGGGGCAGACAGAGCAAAAACATGAGCCTAGCTGGGATTTGGTATAAAAGGAATACAACTTATGTCTACAATGTAGACAGAGTAGTCATACTTGTAGACGCTTTAAACAAACTTAAATGTTTAAAATTATTTATGCTATATTAATTAAATTGATAATATAGATATTCTTTATATATAAATATGAAGTTTAAGCCTTTTATTTATAATTAAAATATAGTAAAATATTTTTTTACTATCGGCAACACTGTCTGTCAATGTCTACGATAACGTAATGTAAAATATCGAAAATTCTCTAGAAAATGTATATAAATAACAGTATTATGTCCTGTTATTATAATTAGTATGTAAGTTAAAAGTAGTTTATGCGAAAATGAGGAGTTTGTACGTGCTGTAATTAAAAAATTAGGGTTATGTATACACAAAAATTGTGATTAAAGCATAACAGATTCGTTTAAATGTCTCTAATCTAATATAAATAAACGGAGATTAGTTTTAAAATGACGCAGTGCAAACTGACACCGCAGGAGTTCATCCAAAATGCGTTTTCGCCGGTGATTGCAACGATGTGCAGTCCGTTGGTGGACCAAATTTGTCGCAAAAATAATTTGTCGTTTATCGAATTGTTGCAGCCGTTTTGTAAACTTAATGTGGAAGGTAAAATCACTTAATTAATCGAAAAAAAAAAAGTATTTTTATTGGCCTTTAATAACGTTCTTTGTTTCTAATTATAAAGATATTTAAAAAAATTATAAAAAAAATGGTGTTTATATATTGGCCTTTAATAGCAACAATTAAAATAAATTCTAGTACAAATTCGAGACCCAACGGGTGCCGCAGTCCCCGTGAAAAATCTCCGTATAACGGTGAGCGACGTAAATACCCGTCCTCCGCAACCGACGTTAGCGCGTAAACTGTTAAACGCGTCCGTCATTACGAACGACATCCGGATGGCACCAGTGGCCGACACCAATCTCGAAATACCTGGGGCCGTTCCGTGGTACGAACAATGGCGCGAAACGTTTCTACAAGTCCAATACCCATCGGATCACGAGTTCACTAAACACTATTTAGCGTGCATAATTGTTGTCGCATCAACAGAACCACAACCGCAAGAATCCGTGCATAAAATGTTAAACCACTTAACGCAACTGCAATCGTCGACACAATCGAAATTGCCGAAATGGTTTGGCGCTAATGTCCTGCGGTACTTTGTCGTTTTGCACGACACGATCGAGGGAAATATTGATAAGTTAGTCTTTTTTTGATTGTTTTTCTAAATATAATAATTAACTAAATAATTTTAGTGCTGTAAAGACTGTGGAAAACTTGAAACAATCGTATGGCGCAACTAATTGTTTCCTACTGCAAATGAATTCGCGTCCCGCTGTACTTTCGGACAACCAATTCCTGCCGGATCCATGGTCGCAGTTCTTAATTCGGAAAACTGAAGGTTCGGATATACCGGAGAGTGAAAGTCCACGAACGCCAGTCGATTCCGGTGGTGTTACATCAATGCCAAACAATGTAATGACCGATACACCGATATTATCGCGTGCCAGCACTTCGCCCACTATGAATCGTAGTTTGACTGGGCAAAAGTTAGAAGTTGGGCAAGAAGTTAATGAAGCTGGGACAAGCCCGGTTCAATTCCATCCACTAAGTCCCGAAATTGAAGTAGGTTTCCAATTGTCAAGTTTTGTTTAATTAATTTTTAACAAAAATTACTGTTTTATTATTTTTCTTGCATCTCAGTTATGTATTTTTAAAGTTCTTGTACTAATGGATCAAATTTTAAGCGCAAAACCCTTAGAAAATGTTAAAAACAAGTGTAATGCCATCTATTGCTGGCTAGATTAACTAATAGATTGCATTACAATCTTTCTGTTTTTGCTGATTCTATCGATAACGCGTAATGTTTGTTTAGACGCCCAGCGTTCCTATGATTGAGGAAGAGATAATAAGTGTGCCAATGAATAACAATGTTTGGCAAGGGAGCGCGTCGACGCCAACAGTCGTACACGGGGCGTGCTTAACCACCGAAGACATCGAGCAATTAAAACTGTTAATACACGAATTTTGTTTGCGCTCATTGCTGCCCCATGTGGAGAAACAAATTCAGCAGCTCGGTGAAGTGGTCAACTTACAACTCAATTTCCCACTTGCATCTAAAAATTAAAGTGTCCATTTCGTTTTAGATATCAAATAAAAAAGGCGTCAGTCGTTCGTTGTTCAGCGCGACGAAACGCTGGTTCTCCCCCAACAAACCCGGCCAGTCCGGCACCACTGCCGCCGTCGCAGCCGTTATGTAAATATACGACTATATATACATATATATATATATATAAATGTTTTTTTTTAGTTACGCCAGTGACTCGCCGGAGTTGCAGGTGCGTCGTTTAGGGGACCTTTACTTCATGTTCGGCCACTACGCGATGGCCTTCCAGGTGTACCACTCCGCCAAGCGTGATTTCAACGCGGACCAAGCGTGGCTTTACTACGCAGGCGCACTAGAAATGGCCGCCTTATCAGCGTTCATGTGCGGTGAAGTTACACGCAAAACGTGCGACTACATGGAAGAATGCATTGTGACGTATTTGTACACGTGTCGCATGCCGCAATTTGCGACACGTGCCACACTATTAAGCTCTGAATGCCTGAAAGGCAAGTCGCAATTTGGCGAAGCCGCCCATCAGTTTATCCGGATGACTAGTGAAGACAGTGACTTGAGGTCAGCCTTACTGCTGGAACAAGCCGCTTACTGCTTCTTGAATTGCTCGAAACCGCGAATGATTCGAAAGTACGCGTTTCACATCGTACTGGCGGGGCATCGCTACTCGAAATGCTCCCAGCGCAAGCATTCGTTGCGATGCTATCGACAAGCATTTCAGGTATTTATCTCTTTCGCACTATTGATTTCTGACTCACTATGTCCACATATGTCTATCAATACACGACTGTTATTTATTTTTTACTGGTCTCTGTATCAGTGAAGCTAGCTTATATATTTGAGACATAATACTTCTAGAAGGTTCTGGAACAATCTACGCACACATATCTCCGATAGTTCTTGTTATTATAACATTCTAGTGTAATTTATTTAGGTTTATAACAACAAACAATGGAGTTTGGCCGAAGACCATATATATTTTTCAATCGGCCGTCAAGCGTCGAATTTAAAGCAATTAGATGAAGCAACTGACGCATTTTCGAAGTTATTAACGCCTAAAAGTCGGCAAAGTGCTCAACAACAAACAATATTCTTAAAAGAGTATTTAAATGCGTATTACGTAATATATTAGCAACAAAATGAATGTATTCTTTTTTATTATAACCGATTTTTAGCAACTTACAAGGGAATCCGACGCAAACACAACATTACCCTTGCTGCCAATCCCGATACTAGAAAGCGACTTGACCACAGTGTTACTGGGCCCTCAACCGCCCGTGACAACCCCGGGCCGGTCGCCTGCATCCGGGGTCACATTTACGAGCGACATTTCCGATGAATCGTTCCAGAAATGGAACCGGTTAGAAGAGATGATGGTGCACGAATCGGTTAACGCGCAACCAATGATTTTTAAACCGCTTATTACTTTATTCGGTGCCCGAAACAGTGGCGCTAAACCGGTGGCAGTGATCGGGGAACCCGTGCAAGTATCACTCGCCTTTACAAACAGTTTGCAAATTGTTTTACCGCTAAGTTCCGTTTATTTGCTATGGAAATTCACGAGTATTGACGGTGTTATCGTTAGTAATGAGGGGAATTTTGATGCGGCAGATTTAATTCGCACGCATCAAATGAATAATCTGAATTTAGCGCCGGATTGTAAACAGTCTTTAACGTTATCTGTAACGCCTTTAGCGGTTGGTGAGTTGGTGATTGAGGGGGTTGGGTATACTATAGTGAATACAGCGAATTCTGAGGGGCAATTTGGGGTGGTGGGCAAACAAATGTTTTGTATTAGGGGGCCTAAAATGAAAACGAAGGAAAAATGGGTGTTTGGGCAAGATAGACGCTTGGAAGTCACTGTGGCACCATCGGCTCCGTGTTTACAGGTTTTTATATAAAATATATTTAAATGTATTTAGCTCGTCGTACAGAATATACAAAAACGATAGTCAGTACAATAATCGTAAAATAATTTGACCGCCTATTGGTTATAGGCGAACTATTTATTTATACTAAAAAGTGTTTTAAAATATGTCTTAAAAATTACAAGGCGAACAGTGTTACAATTAGGCTTATTATCACTTGCATTGTTCCCTTAACTAATAGACGATTAAATGTTTTACGATGGTTATCGTAACTAAAACTAAAAATACATTTTTTAAAGGTTGGCTTTAGTGATATTCACCAAGAAACACTTTGCAATGAAATCCAAAACTGTACAATCGAACTGCGCAACTCTGGCAGTACGCCCCTGCACAAACTAATGATTGGCACATCATTACCTGAATTATTTACATTTTCAACAAAAAAATTAAATAAACAACTGGACGATCCGGATACCAGCAATAATCCGACGCTTAGAGAACGTGAACTACGTAAACATCATATAACGCATGTAGTATTACCGTCGCATTTCAATGGCCGCTTAGAGCCGGGCCAATCACATGTGCTAACGTGCTGGCTACGGACGCCATCTTTGAAAGGGACTGCCTGCGTTGATTTGCTATTTTATTACGAGAATTGTGATACCAATAGCATTCCTAAGTATGTTAGAAACTTTGATACAAACAATTTTTGTTGAAACGGGATTTTTTTTTAAACTTTTAGATACAGATTAGTGCGACATTTGTGGCATTTTGCAATTGAAGATTCACTGGATTCAATTATAAATACGAAACATAGTAATAATAGTAATAATTTGGAGACTTTAACAATGTCGCTGCAAGCGACGAATAGTAGTCAGTTACATCACGCCGTTATATCCGAGATTACATTGTTACAAGCGGCATTGCTCAGTCCCAACTGGAAACTGTCTAAAGACGTTATTATACCCAGAGGTTTGATATTAATCTTATTAAATTATGTATTATTAAATCTGATTTATATGATTATTGACTATTCACTTTCCTGTATCGTCCGATATTAAGTTACACTGAAGACGTTAGGGGTCATAGGAGACCCCAGTACACAATCATGAATAATATAATAAAATGCCCTAATAACATTATTTCAGATGCAAAATTACAAAGTCAAGAAACAATTCACATGCTGCTAAAATCGTACCGATCGCCGAACCCATCCGGTTTGAACGCAACGGAAATCGAATTGGGCCAAATGATTCAAGTGAATCCTGACTTGAAGCAACCGTACGCGAATTTCGCGTACAAACGAATCTACCAAGATTATAACGCGTTTAACAGCGCGGATTTAAAACGCACCGATTGTTTAGCGAATATCGAAGCACTATTAATACTGCACTGGCACGCAATTGTTATCGATAGTGCTGGCACTAAACGTGACGTTTTCGGTCAGCACTACTTAACAGTAACTAAGTTAAATAAAATTGTGAACATGCCGAAAGATCCGAATTTAAATTTTAGTCTATTTAATAATGAACTAGATCAAAATTTCGTTTTAAATCAAATGATTCCGCCGCTTGTTACGTTACAGCGGCAAGTTTCGTATAGTTTACGGCATCCTGCGATTTTGAATCATGATTTTACGGTGAGCACTATTTGTATAGTGCCCGTTTGCTTAGTGCTGCATAGCAGCGCGGATTCTGATTTAATTATAAAAGTCAACACGCTGGGCACTAGCAGGTGAGGGAATAAATAAGCACGCAATTGAAAATCGAAATGGGGCATAATTTCGGGATATTTTTTAGCAATGTAACATTTCATGTGAATAAATCGGAATTGTATAATCCGAACGCGTCCAATCATTTTCGATGGATGGGCCACAGTGAATATAATTTGAAGTTACCACCGTTTTCGTCTGAAAAGTTACGACTTAACGTCGCCTTAATTACGCCGGGCACATATGACTTAGGTGGCCGTTTAGAAGTCCTTATTACACCCACGAAATATCAGTACGAACCGATTTTGCAAAGTTGTCGGGTACAATCGGCACTTATCGTGAAAAATGTAAGTTCGAACCACATTTAGAATATTTGTAAATATTGTGTAGATTAAATTTTAATATAAATTAAATTATATTACTTTTTTAGGTTTTATAATTTTTTTGCTTATTATTAATAATTGTTTTAATTAAATCAAGTATAGTCTTATTTACTAGAATTATAAAACAAGTTTTATACATGTTTCTATTATATTATACACAGGTTATTTTGTTATATATATTTTATTTATGTATTGAAACAAATGTGTAATTTCTCGTTTTACGCGATTCTGTAACTGAATTATCGTTTTACGCTGAGTAAACATAAAACAATTGTATAAAATTATTATATTGAATGAAAATTGTCAAAATTAAGACATATTATTATGTGTAATTATGTGTATATTATTAAAAAAAAACATTTTTTAATGTTTTAGTTATATAAGTAAATATATAATATATATACAATTTATGAAATACGAAAAGATTTTTTATTTATTTCATTCTATTCCAATTATGACTAAATATTAAATATGTTTGTTAAGTAATAAAAGAATTAAATCTGCAACTAAATTGATTATACGGCGAGTTGAAGGCAGTGGTGCCTATACGTGTTTTTTATGCTTTAACCGGAATAGAAAACATTTTTATTTTTTAAGTAAAATTAATTATACGGCGAGCTGCATTGATGCTTAAACTTGTTTTTTTATACTTTAAACCAGAATAGAAAACCTATTTAATTTTTATATATAAATAATAAAAAATAAGACCTAACACCTAGGAGGTTATAGTTTGTTCTTAAAATAAATATTACATTTTTTTTTTATACAAATCCTACGAAATTTAAATAATCGTGTAAGTAATATTGATTATTAATATATATATATATATATATTAATTCAAATTTCGCGCATTTTAAACTAGTGCTACCTTAGTGTTTTTTGTCGAACTAGTAAAGGTCGGTAATATAACTTTGGTAAATATATTAATAGTTCAGGGATGGAATCAGCCCTGGATGACTGCTTTGTCGTCTATATCCATGACTATAATGATAACCATTGATATTTATGGAGTACTAGTTGAAAATGCAACTTAAAATATAAATATTTTATAACAATTTACTCTTTGGTTTATTACGATTTCAATATTTTATAGGATTTTTTTGCTTAGTTGCAACAAAATAGTTTTATTAGGTCAAGTTCACAATTATATAGTAAATATATCCATTTTGTGGCTAATTGGCATTATTAAAAATATTTTACTTTGTGCTTTAAGGATTGAATATTTAATTTTTATTATATATATATATTAGTAATAATACTCAAAAATGACAATGAATAGTTTAATTTTTAATTATAATTTTGCCGTATGTGAAATTATAATTAATTTAATATAATATATATTAGTAATAAAAGAAAAAAATTGACAATGAATTTGAATTGCAATGTAGCCCTTTACGTAGATGAGAATGAATTTGATGAGTGTGTGTGAGTTGGGCGAGGCCGGTTCTGTGTCTATGGGCAATATCTGTATAGAGGGGTCCAAAGCAATGTTGGCTTGCGAATAGTTGCGTTCTAGTACCCAGTTTTCCGTGGCGGGATGTAACTTCCATCTTGGAAATTACTCCTCGTTGGGAAGCCGGTTGACGAAATAAAATAAAAAAGCACGATACGCCAAACATTTATTCAACAAAGCATATAATTGAAAACATTGAAACAAATGTGCGTGATATAATAAATTTGCGAAACCGTTCGAGTGCTGCAGGAATGTACTAGGTAGGCCGCATTTAGTAAAACCGTTGTACGCGAGCCCGAAAAGGCTTATCCACTGTTCATCGTTTTAATGGCGTGTTGGCTGCCGAGGTCATTATTTGTGTAACACGAGTTTTTATTGTTCGGCACAAGCGATGTGTACGCAAAATAATGATTTGTCGGTGTTTCACGCGATTAACACTGTTGAAACGAGGTAACGATGGATGGATGCGGCGCGGCGCGGCGCGGCGCGGCACGGAGACGAGACACACACACATACACACACGTTTCGCTTTAAATTCGTCGTTGTTCTCTAATAGTTTGAGTGGTCTCTTGTTTTTTAGTATTTGCAGCATATGGTAGCTGTGGCGTGCTGAATAACGCCCTTGGAACAACAATTAGGATGGCTGTTCCGAGCAGGGCTCGTGTTTACGCGGACGTGAATACACACAAACCTCGCGAATATTGGGAGTACGAGAGTTACATCGTCGACTGGGGCCAACAGGATGATTACCAACTGGTCAGGAAACTTGGCCGGGGGAAATATAGTGAAGTATTCGAAGCTATCAATATTACAAATAATGAAAAGTGTGTAGTTAAAATATTAAAGGTAAGATTCTATCCATTCTATTCCAATCTTATTATTCATAAAAATTCAACCCCATTTCAAGATATATTTCATCGTTTTACTACTTACACGTTTAGTAAATCAACTGTTTAAAGCATCAACAAATACATTCGTATATTGACTGTAGGTACAAATTGAAATTATTAAACTATTATTATATCAAATTTATACAAATTCATTCGTAATAAATACGAATAAAAAGAAATTGCACACTGTACTATAACAGAAATTGATTCGTAATAAATAGTAATTCTACACAGAAAACTATAATTATATCCAAAATATATTTATATATATATATATATATACAAATTTGTCTGTTCGAGCAAGAAAATTGATTCGCAATATATAACAATGAAAGTAGTAATTGTACACTGAAAACTGTAATTATATTTATATAAGAACAAAATATATAGTTTGAAAAAAAAAAAAAATAGATTGTTGTTGCAAAAAGAAATGGTTGTAGGTGAAGTGTTTGTTTTAGCCTGTAAAAAAGAAGAAAATAAAACGTGAAATAAAGATATTGGAAAATTTACGTGGTGGCACGAATATAATAACGTTGCAAGCGGTTGTTAAGGATCCCGTGTCGCGGACGCCCGCCCTCATATTCGAGCACGTCAACAACACAGATTTCAAACAATTATATCAGACGTTAACCGATTACGATATCCGATATTATTTATACGAACTTCTGAAAGCCCTAGACTATTGTCACAGTATGGGAATCATGCATAGGTATTATTATAATTATTATTATTGTATTATTAACAACAAACAACAATCTGTCTCTTGTTTATTTGACAGAGATGTTAAACCGCATAATGTGATGATCGACCATGAAAATAGGAAGTTACGTTTAATTGATTGGGGCCTAGCGGAGTTTTATCATCCGGGACAAGAATACAATGTCCGGGTGGCGAGTCGTTACTTCAAGGTATTCATATAAATTTGTAATTACTCATTATTGTGTCTTGTGTCTGTTGTGTCACAGGAAGGCCTTATAGTCCGATCTATTTATAATAAATGAGTGTAAATGTATTGTGTTTTGTTAGGGTCCGGAATTACTGGTCGATTATCAAATGTACGACTACTCGTTGGACATGTGGTCGCTTGGGTGCATGTTGGCGTCGATGATCTTTAGGAAAGAGCCGTTCTTCCACGGCCACGACAACTATGATCAGCTGGTGCGGATCGCCAAGGTGCTGGGCACCGAGGAGCTGTACGAATATCTGGACAAGTACGACATAAAGCTGGAGACACGTTTCAACGATATCCTCGGCCGCCATTCGCGCAAACGATGGGAACGATTCGTGCACAGTGAAAATCAACACTTAGTATCGCCCGAAGCCTTAGATTTTCTCGATAAGTTATTGCGTTATGATCATCTCGAACGGCTTACTGCTCGGGACGCCATGGAACATCCATATTTTTGTAAGTTGTTGTTATATTATTACGCATGATGGGATAATGTTCGGGTCACATTACACCCTCAATGTTTGAATTCGTTTTGTTTTATTTCAGATCCTATAGCTAAGGAACAATGCCGATTGAATTTAGTGTCTTCGTCTCCTACTCCTTTGTCGGGCAGTATGCCTGTTGGGGGAGTAGGCGAGTAGCACCCAGGTAATCTAATTATATAAATCTATTATATATTTTTTTTCAATCAATATTATATTTTAAAATTCATTATATTGAAAAAAAAAGAAACACACTGATAATAAAATATATAGTATGACGCATTATTAGTATTCATTATTGATTGAACGAATTTCTTTCTTTTTTTGTTTTGATTTGTTTTCAATTTCTATATAATTTCGCTATATTATTCTGTATTTTTGTGTTGTACTTTTGTTTTTTTTTTATGTAAATATTCTTGAGAGAAGACATCTTTTTTATTTAAATCTTTACATATTGCAAAACATACATAATAGAAAAAGAAAATGCATTTATCAATATATATATTGTAATTTTTTAAACTTAAAAAACGTTATTATATTTTATAAAATTGTAACCTTCATATTTGAAACATAAATTAACTAACTTAAAATTATCGTTTTTATTTATATTTCAATACAAATACAATTATGCTTTGAATTCGTTTATACCAGCCACATACATGTGTACAGTGCTACCTTTATAATTCATCAATTCATTTTTTTTCTTTTTTTTTTTGTTAAACAGGAAATAGTTACAAAACAGTACAAATTAGTCAAAAATAGCATTTAATTTCCGTATTCCCCTCATATTTAGGGTAATAAAACTATTGTGTGCGCGCGCGCTCTCTCTCTGCTATCATACGTGTATCCTTTCTCTCTTTCTATTCTCCGCCCTTCTGAACACGCACAATAGTTATAAATCGCGGAAATTATACAGGAAACATTGTACATATGATTTTAAAACTTTTAAATTTGTCTTATTGATTATAAGGCAAGCAATTTTTCATTTTAATAAATCGATATAATTGATTTTTTATTTTATTTAGGATTTTTCGGTTTAAATATTTTTTTCGATTTTCAATCTTGTTATTAATAGATTGTTCATTTAAAAAAATTAATCGATTACAAATTTACAAAATATCGAATCAATTTTTTTCAGATTTAATTTTGAAAGTTATTATTAATCGTTTTTTTTTTGGTTTTATATCGATTTAAATTAAACGTTTAAACGATTTTTGGGAATTAATTTGAGAATCGACTAGCCCTAATATATATTCCGTTTAAAACGACAATAATACACACACATAGAATGAATATTGTTCATTTACTGGTACTGAAAGCGCTTTACTACTATATTGTAAAACAGTATAATCGAAAAAGAAACAATTTTGTATTTTGAATATTTAGAAAATGTTTCTTTTTTAATGAATTTGCTGAGGCTAGCCGTTTTTTGTAGGTGAAGGATCGTCTTCATCAGCGGCACCGACAGAGCTGGCACAACGGTCAGTTCGCTCAGTTCACCCCAACCAATAATGCGTAAATCATCCGCTTATTTGACTAACGTTGATTCAATTACTTTACCCAAATGAATTTCTGTTTCTCATTCTTTCACACACACATACACACAATAATAACATAAATTCATACATATATATATATATATATATATATATATAATTTCCAATTTTGTAAATCGAAAATCAGTTCCATTTATTCTTTGTAGTTATAGTAAATTTCGTTGTTCGTGCGTAATTTCCAATTAATATTTCAGTTGTGTAAAAGCCGTGCTTTATCATCGCTTCATTTTTAATCAAATAAAATAAATGAAATAAATAAAAGAACTTTTCGAGTGAAGAAGTGTCATTTAATTGTCAGTATAAAACAAAAAAAGTAATCTAAATATTGTATGATAGGGTATGTATGTATGTATGTATGAGTGTGAATAAATGTTATACATATTATTAATAATTATTATTATTATTATTAACATAAAGAGAACTAGTGATTGAACAGACAAACACACGAACATCGGTTAAATTCAAGACGAGAGCGAGCGATAATGCATATGCATGCACGTTTTGTCATTCAACATTTATTTAAAACTTTCGAGATTTTCAAAAATATTTATTTAGACTTTATTTACGCAATGCGACTAACTACAGCTTTCATTGAAATATAACCAACTAGTTAACTGTCGGTTAAGTTTCAACTAAAGATTTCGTATAATAAATCCGGCTCGAAGGACCATAGTTAATATACATAAACCGTGTATTATGTCTTAAACACGGAATCAAAATGAAAAATACGCATTATTTTGAGTTGTTGCTAAATGTATATTTTTGATCTCGAAGATATTATCTAAATCAAAAACATAGGACTGTTATTTGATGTATTAGCTATGTAAATTATTCTAATATAACAAAAAAAATAAAATGTTTTATACCCGAAAGAAGAGAAAATTTAAATAACAGCGCGATATTGAGTGTACACTGTAAAAATAAACGGCGACTTCTCAGTTATCTAGATCTAAAAAATGTCTTGCAACAGGTTTATTCGTATATGTTTTTATTTTGGCCGCGTTTTTAGGGATTTTGTTGTAGTGCTAAGGTTTACATGATTACTATGACAATTGTTCATATTATTTTTGTTATAAATGTGTAAGTTCTCATAGGGCAGGTAAAATTCTTCATTTCACGCAAATATGTTTGTTTCTAATAAACTACGTTAATTTTTAAATATGCAGCTTTTAGGTTTATTTTTAATCGTTTTTTTTTTAATGGATTTTCATATATGTCTAATCTGTTGAAAGCATAAAAAAAAACGGAAATTGTATAAATATCAAATAGTATTCTACTATTTATTGTACAATTATTATATAAGTTAATATTGATATAATTAAAAAATGATTTTTTTATTTATACTTTTAACCACTTAACTATTTTCCAATAAAAAAAATTACGATGTTTATTAATTTTATTGGTTCGTTTTCATTGTTAACAACAAGTTATTTATTTAATATTGCAAATATTTAAGTGGTTAACAGTATCGTAATTTTTGCTTATAGTTTTCATGAATAAACTAATAATTTTTAGTTAATAAATTTTCTAAGTTATAAAATTGTAAATATACATTAAGTAAAATAAATAATCAATTTATTGTATTATTTATAAATTACAACAAGAAATTTTCTGTATACAAAATATATGTTTGAATCAGTTACGTTTTGATTTGATTTTTTTTCTTGCAAATTTAGCTATTTAATATTGTCTTTCACGCAAAACTGCTAATTGTAAACTGAGCTTTAATTGAAAAGTCCTAAATTAATCTAATCATGTTTCGCGGGCGGATACGACTCGTAAAAATACTAATACTAGTATATTTAGGTGCTTAGATATACATGAATGCGAGTTGGGTTGCATACTTATTTGTTATTGGTAACTGCGCACTAAATACCCAGTTTTGACAAACTTATAAAATTGTAACTTGTTTAAATTGTAAATAGGACAAAAACTAAAGCTATTTAATAGTAAATGGTGCTTAATAGTTATTTTATTTATAAATAACGTATAGAATGATGCATTTTATTTAGAAAAATTGTATTATTTATTTTATTCATCTGGTAACACTGGGCATAAGTTTCCATTAATAGCCGTGTTCATTTTACAGACAAACTCAGCTTCTCGCCCTGTCTACACATGCGGCAGACAGAGCAAAAACATGAGTTTACCTGTGATTTTCTGTAAAAAGAATACGACTAATGTGTCATGTGTCTATTCAGCTAAAGAAAACAAACTCCCAGGTGTTTTGTATAGTGTTATATTTTGCTAACAAGTAGAAAGTGTGATTGATTAAAAATGCATTTAAATGCGGACATATCAAGTGCTTTGCAACTGTTGGAAAATATAAAACAAATCGTTGACGATGGCAACGATCCGAAACTCCAATCCAATATCACCCAAGACCTTAGCCTACTTATCTCTGTGTTAGAAAACCCAATATTCCGTAGTATAGTGACTGTACAAGACTCGTTATGTGAATTAAACCAGCAATTAGGGCAACACCCGTCGATATTACCGGTAGATTTCGATATTACGGTAGGCGGTGATTTAGTGTTGAATGTTCCACCGGGCGCCGAATTGTACAATTCCGCGTTTGTTGACGACGATGACTATAATCATGCACCCGAGTTTGATGAGCAACGGGTGCCGTCAGCACAATTGTCCCCGGGGTCGCCGCAAACTCTGGGCTTTCGCGTCGTCAGAAAGGGGTCGACTATTGGCCGGAATTTGTCGGAGGGCGAAAAAATTTTGTCTATCGATGGAAAACCGCTGGATACACACATATCACATCAACAGGTTATTCATTCACTTATATTTAACAGTTTTTTTTACCGAAATATCATTAACAATTAATTTAAATTTGTTTAATAAATACGTGTTGTTTATTTTTTATTTCGCGTTATTATTTCGCATACGTGCGATAATACGAAATAGTAGGGGTATTGTTTACTAACAAATGATAAAACTAGCACTAGTCATGACGTATATTGCATGGTATTTGTTTGAAATTCAGGCAATAAACATTCTGCAAAAAGCTAGAGGCTTGGTGGAGTTAGTTGTGGCGCGCACGGGCCCCGATGACGACGAGCAGATCCACCGGTCGCCGTCGGTGGTTAGCGACGCCTCCAAAACCAGCTCCGATATGATGCTCAGCTCGGAATGGGCGCAAGTCGAAGCCATCGAGCTCGTAAACGACGGCACCGGACTAGGATTCGGAATCATCGGCGGCCGCACAATGGGCGTCGTTGTTAAAACGATTCTGCCCGGCGGCGTCGCCGATCGCGACGGCCGCCTACAAAGCGGCGACCACATCTTACAAGTAAGAATGATTTTTAAAGATTTCCCAGCGCCAACTATTGATGTATTTCATTTTAAACTAATCGATTGTTTTATTATTTTATTTGTAAGATTGGAGATATAAATTTACATGAAATGGGCTCTGAACAAGTTGCGACAGTTTTGCGGCAATCCGGAACACATGTTCGCTTAATTGTCGCTCGCCCCGCTGATCCGGCCTCCTCCGACTATAAACAAGCGAATCTTTGCGCCCCACTTGTCCCAACTAAGTAAGTAACACACTTATTCACAGCCAATTAGTAATCACAAATAGAAATTACGCATTAAGCTCGAGAAAAGAAAATACACCAGTCGATCTTTATAAAAAAAAATCAGTCGATTCGTAATTCAAAATAAACTACAATTTTACTAGGCATTATTTATGTAATTACGAATCGACTGATATTTTTTTATAACGATCGCGCCGGAGTTATTTTCTGTTATTGACGATTGTTTCATCATGATAGGTTTTCAGTAGTTTTATGTAATTAAGAAAGGATCGTTTTTAGCATTTTCACTAATTAATTAAATAATTAGGTTATTAAATGAGCCGTCCGAACTGAACCGATACTTAATCCAACACGGTTACCCAGAGATATTCAATCGCCACCTAATCGAAAAATACAGTGAACATTACCTATTCGACAAAACGCTTCCCCTCGCAGGGGTAACCCTCCCGCGAATGTCTGCTTCCCCAAGTTTACCATTGCTCAATTTAGATTTAGAATTAGCAATGCCAGAAATGGAGAAATTTACTGTAGAGCTGAAAAAAGATTCGAACGGCTTGGGTATTACGATCGCCGGTTACGTTTGTGAAAAAGAGGAATTATCGGGGATTTTCGTGAAAAGCGTTAGTAAAGGCAGCGCAGCGGACATGAGCGGTAAAATCGTGGTGAACGATCGCATCGTTGAGGTCGATGGGCGCTCATTGCAAGGATACACTAACCACCAGGCGGTTGAAGTATTACGAAACAGCGGCAATTCAGTCACATTGTGCTTGGAGCGGTATTTACGAGGGCCTAAATATGAGCAACTACAACAAGCGATTGCCGCAAATGAGATGAAAGCCCCGGAACCGCCGTCGCCGTTAGGCCCCAGCGGGATTAGGTAAGTGTTTTTCACTCGTGTGTCTGATCAAAAAATGTCCTTAACAAAAACTGTATACTTCCCGAGTTATAGTGTTATTATGATTTTTTTTTTTAAACTAGAAATTCATTGGCGGAGGATGAAGATTTTTTGTTGGAATCCGTCCCGTTGGACCTACAAAACATCCATTTTAGCAACACGGAATTAACCCCAGCCATAGAAGAGGTAATTAAGGCCAAATGGCTCCACATAATGGGCGGCAACACTGAAATCGTAATCGCACAATTGCAAAAATTCGGCGAAGGCGGCGGCTTAGGTATCAGCCTAGAAGGAACCGTTGACGTCGAAGACGGCCAAGAGGTGCGACCCCACCATTACATCCGTTCGATCCTGCCCGAAGGACCCGTCGGTAAAAATCGCATCTTAAAATCCGGCGACGAACTCCTAGAAGTAAACGGGCATCGATTACTCGGAATGAACCACTTAGAAGTAGTCAGCATTCTAAAAGAACTTCCAGTCAACGTCCGAATGATCTGCGGCCGCAACTTAGCGAACGCCGCCTCTTACCGGGGCGGCGAAAACTCGCCGTTCAGTTCGCGCAGCGTTCTCGGCGGAAGCCTCCAGAATTTACTCCCTACCACCGATCGTTTAGTCAAAGCGAAGTCGGACGGGTCATTAGCGACCTCTATGTTAGCTAACGGCGTAGAAGCAATGTATACGAAAATGAAATCGCGATCTTTAGAGCCTCTAACTGGTTTAGCAATGTGGAGCTCTGAGCCTCAAATTATTGAGTTAATTAAAGGGGAACGAGGTTTAGGCTTTTCGATATTAGATTATCAGGATCCGATTGACCCGAATGATACGGTGATTGTGATTAGGTCGTTAGTTCCTGGTGGGGTTGCACAATTGGATGGGCGATTGATACCGGGTGATCGATTATTGTTTGTAAATGATACGATTTTAGAGAATGCTTCGTTGGATCAAGCGGTTCAGGCGCTAAAGGGGGCGGCGAAAGGGGTGGTTCGGATTGGGGTCGCGAAACCATTACCTATACCCGATACGCTTTCTCATAACATCCAGCAACTTAGCTACGAACAAAGCCGGAATCAAACTGTTTTTACGGAATAAACGTATTCCGAATCATCCATTACTTTTAGTTTAATAATTAAAAAATATATATATAAATTAAAGCACAATGAAAGTTTAAGATAAATAAATAAAATTTGAATTATTGTTCTGGAGAGCAAAATTTTGTGAACATTTATTCAAATGTCGCTTTGGTTTCCTATTGTTCAGTTGACAATTCGATTTATTTTAGTAAAAAATACAGTATTTATTATTTATAAGTTATCCTAATTGTATTATTAATTTTATAAATCTAAAATATAACGAGTTAAGCCATTTTTGGCGAATTGGCGTAATTCAGGTAAGATATGACTAGAAGTATGCATTATTTCGTATTGTTGCTAATTCTAATGTGTTTAAAAAAATAAATTCTTATGTTTTCATTGTGCTGCGTGTTCGATGCAACAGTAAGCGCCATTGTGTGGATTTGAAAGCACAAATGCAATATTTTGTTCACATTTATTTTAATTGTACTTGGAAGACGATGGTCTTGACTTCTTCATTTTTTGTTCGCATTTCTTCTGGCAGTTTTGTTTTAGATGAACATCGACAATATAATACAATAAAGTACGTTGTTCAGAATTGCGTGGGACGTCGCACGGTGGCCGTCACTATACTATTTGTTCGATAATAAACCGTATTGTGGTGACAATCGTGAGATTTTCCGCACAATTCTGTACGACAGAGTTTCATAACTCATTGTATTATACATATTGTAAATGTTTGTCTACGACAAAAGTGCCGCAAAAAATACAAACAGAAAATGGTGTAGTAAAGACCTTCGACTACTCAGCACAATTAAAATTATTTTAAACAAAACATTTCGTTCCTGCTTTCAAATCCACACCTTGAATTAATTACTCGCTCGAAATGAGTTGGCCTTTTGTTTTAAACATAAGATTTTTAACTTAAAATTAAATATTTTTAGAACTTAAATTTAATGAAATATGTATAGTAAAATAATATATATATATAAATAAATAAATTTATTAAATATAGTAAATATGGGAGCTTTAGTGTGCGATTGTGTGTCTGTAACATGAAATTAAAATACGTTTCAGTTGATTCCAAAAATATGAGCCCTCAAAAATTTAAATAATTAACCCCCCCCTAAATACTGACCCTATTAAATATTTAATATATAAATCGGTAAGATCCGAGTTTGTGGCAGCAACATATCTGAAGGTACCGTGCTAATTTTAACCAATTTTTGTAATTAACGATTATATATATATATATTTATGGGGAAAGTTGAAGGCTACTCTAGTTTTTTTTTAAATAATTGACTAAAAGGTCATTGTTTGGCGAGCTGTAGGCATTAGTGCCTATTTATTAAATGATATTCAGTTAGTAAGGGTTAAAGTTTAAAGTAAATTGACTGGTGCAAAGTTCTCTAATTAATAAAAATGTTGTATATTGTTTGAATGATTAATATTTATACATATACAGGATGTTTACGAATACGTGTGTGGTTAATATGCTTTTGAAATGAATGAAACATATATGTGTAGACAAAGCGAGAAGATGAGTTTTTACCGAAACAAGCTAAGATTCTGTATAAAATGAATACGGCTATTCTGTATATCAATCGTACTCAAAATAAACTGAAAATTTAATTTTAGAAAGTAAATAAATGCGTTAAAAATCTTTTATTATCAGTTGTTTTAAAACCGGAAATGCAAGAATACTATATTGTTTACTCAAGTGAAGTAAACCGTGTTTATTTTAAATAATTGTGCTATATAATTATGTAAGTAGTAGCGTGCGCATAATGAACACATTACTAATAAATGATTATTCGATTATTGTGGAAAGTCACCGTTAATACAAAGAAAGAACTTTGACCACGTTCGTAGAAAGAACATTTTACAGACATATAGTAAATTGTCCTTCGCACATTGATTCTTGGCAGCGCATGCGCCCCGTTCACATTCACTCGTTTATTTGTGTGTATTGTGTGGGAATAAAATAACGATTTCGATTTTAGTCAATTTTAGTCGTTGTCTAGAAGTATTCGTATCGTCTAATAAGTCATTTACGTGCTGGTAAGTGTTCTCTTTACGTGATTATTTATTGTGTATATTTTTGCTTGGCTCATTGTATATTTGAAGCTAAAGTGTTTGGTTATAATGCGCGTCAGAATTTAAAAATTATAATACGACAATGATTATTAGTTTATTGTGTGTGTGTGTGTGTGTGTGTCTGTTTGTTAGAAAATTAAATAATTAAAGGTAAAAATAATTAATTTTTAAACCTATTTTCAGTTAGGACAACTTGCATTTTTAATTTAAATAAACAATGCGGTGTTATCTGTGCACTGTGCGTCATTAGTCGTATTCTGTTTATACAAAATCCCAGCTAGACTCATGTTTTTGCTCTGTCTGCCCCATGTGTAGACAGAGCAAAAAGATGAGTTTTAACCGAAACAAGCTGAGATTATGTATAAAAAGAATACGGCTATTGTGTTATTTTACTAGAAACAGAATCTTAGGTGATTATTTTAACTGTTTTAACTATTAGTTTATGTTCTCATTTACCATTTTATGTATTGCAATTAAATATATATTGTGTCGTAGGTAAATAATTGAAATAATTTTAAATAGATAATATGTTTATTTAACAATTAAATGTGTTAATTGAACGTGTTTATATTTGGAAACTATTTTAATAACAAATTAACAACGTATATATTTGACAATTAAATTAACAAGTAATTAGTATTTCGTACATTTATTTATTTAGACACGTATATATTTCGCGTAATATATGATTAGTGTATTATGTGAACGACTCCGACCAACACATAATTTTCTAAAAATATATATTTATTATTTAAATTCGTAAATACATTTTTGGCAAATATGTATATATTATAGAACAGTCTAAAGTTCACTATTATTTTGATAAGAAGAGTAATGACACATTGTTTATATATTTTAATGGTGTATTTAAATAAACTTAGTATAAGGTAAGAATAGTTAATTTTTAAAAATTGTTTGGGCATGCGCAGACTAATTAAAATGGTCGCCGCATAAGGTCGATTAACCCTGTTCTAATACCGGAAGTTAAGTTAACCGCGATTAAGGATTCAGTATGCTCGCTTCTCGCTTATGTTTTTATCTGTTTATTAGGTTTATAGTTATTATTAAATAAGTAATTTATTTACAGAATATTATGTGCATAAGGACTACGCCTTTAAGGACAAGTAACGCCTTGCAAAGGTTGCATTACGGCCGTAAACATCAAACGATTCGTTGCTCAAAATTCGCGTTTAACGACGATTTTAGAGAAAAGCTGTAAACTAAAGCGAAAGTTATTTCATATTTAAATCTATTCGTTTATAATAATACAATAAAATGAGTAATTTTGAGAACTCGTCGATTGTTGTAAAGCTATTAACAGCGGGCACATCAGCTTGTATTGCGGATGGCTTGACTTTCCCGCTAGACACCGCGAAAGTCCGTTTACAGGTTTGCACAAATTGTCAAGATGGCGCCAGGGCCGCCATTTTGATTTCGGCTGTTTGTTTTGTTTCTGTTTGTGTCGAGTAGATTCAGGGGGAAGTGAGAGGTTTGGTGCAGCCCGGTGTGGGTGAAGCACTGTTGTACCGAGCGCCGTTGTCAACGCAATTAGGATTGTTGAGTACGATGGGGCAGATGGTGCGGCAGGAGGGTGCTAAGTAAGTTTATACTGTTAAGGTTCTATTTCGAATGTTTTAGCGGGGTTTATTGTGGGATGGGGATGAGGGTGGGGTTGGGTGTATTAATGCAATGTTGTGATGTAATTAAAATTGCAGGAGTTTATACAATGGTCTATCGGCGGGTCTTCAGAGACAAATGTGTTTTGCGTCTGTTCGTATTGGATTGTATGATACATTCAAGACATTCTACCAACAGCTTCTGGACGGTACGCTTACTAGCAGCCTTGATTCCTGCTAGTAATCGATCGTTACATTATTTACATCTTTATACTAATCATTCATTCATTCCTTCCTCTCGAAATCTATACTAATCAAAATTCTTCTTCTTATAAACTATGGTTACCTGAAAAACCGGTTACCTGGTTACTTACTTACTTACTTACTGGTTATTCGTCAGTATAGAGCATTTTTATCCGCGCATTTTCGGACAGCTGTTAAAATACTTCTTCAAACCTATTTGCTTTACTAATCTAAATAATACATAAATACTATTTCATTTGTAACTAACATTTGTGTAAAACAAAACAAAAGAAATCATAAAGTTACAACCAAAATACCAACTTAAAACATGTTTTATTTTCACTTAATTACGTAATAACAATTGTTTTGGTAGTAATTCTACGATTTTACTAAAAGACATTGAATCATTGATGATATCAGTATTTTTCTATTCGGATATTTAGGTAACAATCGAAGTGGCAGTTTGAATATTGGGGCCCGTGTCGCCGCTGGCCTAACCACCGGGGCGCTAGCCGTACTCTTGGCCCAACCAACCGACGTGGTGAAAGTTCGCTTTCAGGCCGCCATTGCCGGAAACGGAACCAAGCGGTATTCGTCGACATTACAAGCGTATAAGTCGATCGCGACCAAAGAAGGCTTTCGTGGCCTTTGGCGAGGTACAGACTTTTCATTAAGGCCCGAATGATTCGTGCCAGGTCAACTCGGCCCCGGCTGTACCAGTGTATATAATCGTATTGTTTGGTGTTTTTAGGTACATTCCCAAATATAAGCCGTAACGCGATTGTGAACGTATCCGAAATTGTTTGTTACGATTTAATTAAGGATACTTTATTGTATTATTGTTTAATGAAAGATGGCATCCCATTACATTTTTGCTCAGCTGTTATTGCAGGTATCTATTTTAAATACCAGCATTTTTTAAACAGTTTATATGTAATGTTGTTCTTTCTTTCGTAGGATTTTGTACAACAATCGTTGCTTCGCCGGTCGATGTTGTAAAAACGCGTTACATGAACTCGTCTAAAGGCGAATATAAGGGCGCTTTTGATTGCGGTGTCAGAACGTTCATGCGGGAAGGGTTCAGGGCCTTCTATAAGGGGTAAATATATATATATATATATATATATATATATATATATATATATATATATATATATATATATATATATATATATAATGATTTTAATTATAATAAATTTTAAATAGCTTTACGCCGTCATTCTGTCGCCTTGTCAGCTGGAACATCATCATGTGGATTACATACGAGCAACTTAAACTTTGCGCTGTTCGCGTTACGCGACACGACGAAAATTAATAACACATATTCACTTAAAATGCTTTTTTGTTGAGTTATAGCATTTATATACAGACCAAACAACATTTTTATTATAAATAAAATATTTGGGGATTTTACACAGACCAATTATCAATTTTTTCGATTTTTTATTTAAAAAAATTGATAGATTTTAAATACAGGATAACGATTTATCGATATAATAGATTTTTAACCAATTTATTCAATCATTATTTAAGTCTGGCAAGAAACGATTAGAATCAATTTTTCATTTAACAAAAAAGCGATCGATTTCCAATTTACAAGAGTACAATTTATCGATATAGTCGATATTTTCGGTTTCTTCACGATGTTTTTCGTTATTATATCACATGTAATGAGTAATTGATCGGTGTAAAATCGCAATTAGGTACTTAATTGATTATTAATAAGATATAATTCCATTGAAAGTGATGTGTTTAATTTTGCACAAATTACAAAACAATTATAATTTCGTACATTTAGCTTTAGGTTTAGTAGTTATTCGAAATACACTTGAACAACAAGTAAATGAAGCAGGCACAAGTTAAACACGGGAACTTCACCATTTCAAGTTCCTTATTGTTACAATTAATTTTTATAAATCATATCTTATATTTTAAACGTGATAATTGAACTAATAAAATAAAATTGTGGGCCAAAATTATTTTTCATAAATGTTTTGTTCAAATATAATATGAATTTTAGTCGATTTTAACATGTGCCTGTGTTACCAATTTCATGACGACTGTATTTGGTGGAGAGTAAACTACAGAAATGGCTGTGTATTTGTAATAAATAAATATTTCGTAGCTATAAGTAAATTGGTTTTTTTATTTTACAACCTAATTCGTATTAAATTATCTTATTCCAGTGTTTTACAATATTATTAGCTTATTATACGAAGCATAGAAGAGTTTAAGCATTCGGGACGTGTGTCTGTAGCATCTAATCGAAAAAAGTGTAAATCTCGTTATTTTGAATTCAAAAATATTTAAATAACTCATATTTATTCGCCATTTTGTTGTTTATACGCAATTACAGTGAATAGATGTTTCGATTATAAATCATCTTCTCGCTCTGTCTACACATGGGGCAGACAGAGCAAAAAGATGAACCTAGCTGAGTTTTCGTGCAAAAAGAATACACAATCTCAGCTTGTTCCTGTTAAACCCCTGACTTTTAAGCGACACAACCTGTGCATAAAATTGTGCATAAAAGGAATACGGCTTTTAGCTAAAAGTGGATGATTTTGTGTGTTACGTTGTTATTATTAATAACAATGTACGTTAATAACAGTGAAGCAAGTGTTATTTTGCAGATGAGGAATAACTTTAAGGTAAGCGTAGTTTTAAATTTGATGTTAAAGACACAAACAAGTGAATTCTTTGAAATTAGACCATTTTTAATCATCTTTATTACTAAATACGTAAACAATAACGTAATTCCGCATTTATATTTACTTCTGCTTATTAGTTTAGAATTAAAATAGTTGAGGTTATGTGCATTAAGAAATCTATTCAATACGAAATAGAAGCCGTAAATATCACCTAGTTAGAAAAGTAATTAAAAATAGGGAAATTTTACAGTTTTTTCTACGATTTTTCTACTATTTAACTTTATTATTACAAATATAACCTAAAACATTGGAATTTGTGCAACCTGAATTGCATATGGCCTTCAAAATTTCCCGCCACCCGTTTAGTGCAAGCTTCATACACATTGGAAGCGCGCTTCATTATGGAGTGTATATTCTATAACTGTGTTCTTTTTACACTAAATCTCAGCTAGGCTCATGTTTTTGCTCTGTCTGTCCCATGTGTAGACAGAGCGAAAAGATGAGTTTTCACCGAAACAAGATGAACTTGTGTATAAAAGAATACGGCTTTGAATAACCGCGTGAATTAAACAATTTATGCATTTTTCGAGGGTTTAGGATGGAATTGTGAGTTATTTGGTGAGGGTGAAAATAAATATGGTGAATATGTTTGCGATTAAGCATAAATGTATGTATGTATATATTTTAATTTGATCACAGCCGGTATTATAAAATATTTCAAAGTAGTTACATTACAACCAAGAGAATTATATAAATGTTTAATCATATATTAGGTTGTGTCGCCATTTTTTTTTAATGTATCTTTGTTTTTGTTGCAATCAATTGCAATTAATAATGAAATAACCTTTAGAATCGATTTGTTTTGACACAATATATCTTTTTACACGACCTTGACCAATCAAATCAATATATTTAGTAATTTCATTGTTTTAGTATATATATGGTTGTATATTAGCTAGAATTTTTAAATAAATTGGTCAATTATTCATTTAGCATAAATACGTTATTGTACCATCAGAAAATACAATAGTTTTGTATAGCAATACCCTATAGAGTTGAGAAATACATGAATTTAATTGATTTTGATGAGTTTTCTTACACAACAATTATAAAACAAATATTATTATTTATAATAAATTGAAAATTTTAAATAAAGATATATATATATATATATATCTATTTTTTTAACAAGTAACGTTTATATATCTAATAATATATAGTATGTACAATTTTTTAAATTATATAATTTCAAATAACTGACAATTAATTTATGAGGCAACACCACATATACATCGATGGGTATTTACATAAAAAATGTATAAATGCTTTATTTAATTTTTATCTCCAAACTAAACCGATAGAAAAATTTCATATTTTCCCCAAATATTCTTTATAGAAATACGCATCGAATTTACGTGTTAAGTTATCTCTTAAACAGTATTGTGATATCACATGACCATCGTAAAATTGATTATTAACAATTGTTTTACCGCTTACACCAGGGCCGTTTTTATAATTAGGGTCCAATTGTGCACCAGTTTTACAGTACGGCCCTGTTACATAGTTTTATGGAATTTACAATATAGAATATTAGAAAAATGACAAATTGCTTTAAGCAAATATGTTGAGCAACTCTTTAAATTATGCATTAAATTAAGCGAGATTTTTATCAAAACTGAACTATATATATATACAGTTAACGGGAACAGGTCGGCCATACTGCTCTACTTCCGCTGTTGAAATGGCGCGATATTTAAAAAGAAAATGCGCTTATATTCACTTTACAATAATCTAGTTAATTTAATCGGTGTTTAAGGACTTAAAATAATTAGTTTACGTTTATATATATATGTGTTTTTATGAAATAATAATGAATTATAAATACCTTAAACTCATTTTGCAAGATTTACAAAACAGAAACGCTTTTAAAATTGAAAATATGTACACATATGTTTATGAAATGTATTTATTATTTAAAAAAATGTTAAAAATGATAGTTTGACATTCATTTCGGTACTTAGAATCGTTTTTAAACGTGATAACCTTGAATTATGAAAGTCCCTAGAATGTAGAGGCACTATGCGGGTAGTGGACGTGCGTAGACCGATATAGTCTATGAATTGTCCCCGTTAAATATATATTTATATAGTTTCGGCATTTATTATATATACTTCCGGTTTAGGTGTTATATTTTAATCAATATGCGATATAGTATTAATTTAATATCTATTGGACCAATATTTACTTATGATATATATATTATTAGCGTTGTTTAAAATTTTTAATTAAAAAAAAACATTTAGAGCTGTGGAATGTTGAAAATTATTCGTTTTTACAATATAAATAGAAATTCTGTCGCGATTTATACCAAATATTTTAATTATCACATTTTTCATACAAATTGTTTAAAATCAACGTTTCGGACGCAAAAATTCAGTTACACCGATTTTAAAAAAACTTGTGTTGCAAATTACGTAATAAACGCGCCTTAATCGTATTTATTGTGTTATAATTAGCGCAAATAAGCAAACATTTGTGAAATAATTAATCTGTAACTAATTAATTGTAAATGTACAACACTTCTAAAGTAAAATGATGTAATTACGTATTTTACATTAAAAGGGAAGTAAAATACAATGAAGCATCATGTGTTTTTATATAAATTCGTGAAAAAAGCGGACGGTAAGTGTAGCTTATATTTGTCTAAGCTTAGCTTATTGCATGCTGGAGGCTAGCTACAACAGTTTCTTTGTTGTGAATGACGTAATTAGTGCAATAAACACGCTCGCAACTAAGAGCGTGCTGAATGTCGCATTTAGCGGCGATGTCGCAGTGTTTGCGCGGGCACGTTGCCGATATCGCTCCAACATTCGCAACGCCTCTTCGCCTGGTGGATCCAAACACTCGAACTCGCAACATCGTTCGCCCACACGGAACTTTTTACAAAACTAACAAAAAGAATTACACATTTATTGTATTCGAGTCAGTTTTGTATTAAAATGTTATTCAATTACAAATAAATTCGAAGTTATTGTAATTTTTGAACACTAATTTCAAATATAATTGAGGCAATTCACGCGAATTGATTCTAATTCATCTAATATTATTAATTAATACAGCGAAACCGAGAAAAAATGATAGAGGACGACGGATTAAAACGTATAAAATGTCGTAATTATATGCTATATATATATCCTTGGAATGAATGAGATAAAACTTCCATTTCAACAAGTTAAAATTCATAAGTGCGCGAATGCAATGAAACTGTTAAGCCGTAACGATTATTTTATTAACATAATCTTGCACGATGTACGACAAATGACGCATTGTCATCTAATCAATTATAATACACAAAATTTCCCGCCTCCTTAACACTACAACTGGCTAACATACATTTTTCAGGGGCCTTAAGATACCTATCCAGTTTTTTTTAATACTAAAACACTTCCCAATCAAGCATTTCTAGTATTAATGTATAAAAAACAAGGGCAATTGATTTTTTTGTTCAATACATATAAAAAATGTACATATATTGCTAACAGCGTAAGAGAATACATGAAAACAGGGCCGGACTGGCCATTAGTACAGGGGGAATTATTCCCGGTGTTCCGCCTACATCGGGCTGTGAGGCGTCGAACAATATATATATATATATTGATGCTAAGATTCATTACTAGAGTAATAAAAGCAACAAATGTAATTTTTCAATACATTTATAATGCAAAATACTGAGAATATACAGGTTTTTATATGCGAGTGTGGTGCGGGCCGCCCCAGATGTGAATATACTTACGTATGGAGGGTCGCAATAGATGGCTTTACACCACATGGGCTCCGAGTGGTAACAGACGCACATCGTGCATACTGCCGGCCCCGGCACGTAGAGTAGGCCGTGGGCAATTGTCCTACCTTGAAAATCAGTACAGTTTTCCTCCAGACCCACTAAAAGCCACATAAAACACTCTATTACATCCCTATTACCTAATAACTAAACAAATAGGGCACTGCAATGCGCCACAAAAAGAAAAAAAACTATAATAAATTACATTTTTCATAATAAATCGACTGTTAACATCATTAGTTATACGTAAAGTAATAATTTATTAGTTTAAATATGACGTAAACATTGCTAGGTTACTGTATTGACTACACGTGGGCTGTATAGTTCGTAGAAATGCCGTTTATTATTTATATACTACGTATAAGATATAACCTACATATTTGTTTAACGGTATAGGTATAGAGCGTTCACACACTAAGGCAACGTTGAGAAACTAGTCGTAATGCATTCTGCATTTTTTTTTGGTGATCACAATACTTTCTTTTAATACTACGTATAAGATAGTACACATTAATATGTTTACTATTCTAATAATGTGAAAATTAAATATAAGTGTAGGCCACTCCAGCTTTTATAATAAGACAAAAATATACTAGAAAATATCAATAGATAATGTTTGCTTATACGGGTCAAGTCCAGTGTAGGACACTTCAGATTTTTGTGTACGCGTAATAAAATGTCCGTATAACGATTAATAAATTTCAAATTATGTTTACACAGAAATATAATAAATCAGTCATCTAATAAATTAGATACACAATTTCAAATAACTATAATATATCTGTGTATGCAAATATAATAAATAGGAAACGCTGTTAGGGTGAAATTAGGGAACTTACCTATAGCCCGAACGAAAAAAATCACATAGAAAACAATATGGTAGCACGGACGCATATTTGTCGAACATTTACTTAGATCGTTCGGAAAAAGGCACTGAATTCGGGGGCGGTGCTCGTGTGTTTGTGAACCGGTGGCTGCGTGGACTTAACTAATATATCGAAGTCGACGCGGACACATACATAACATTTAATTGAATTGAACGCGGCTGCGATCGCCGACAACTCAATCTGCGTTAACATATAGATATACCGCCAACACACTACGCGAAACAACGGATGCGTTTACGTTTACGCTGTACGTGATGTGATACGTTACGGATTACGTACTGCAGCCACCGACGCAGACACATGTACTGTGCCCGTTTACCGCAACCTACGCCACCTAGAACAGGACACGCGTATCTCTCACGTCCTTCACTTTCAAGCTCTTCCCATTGTTATTACGCTGCGTTTACAGCCAAACGCGCTGCCACCAATAGGCGTTTTCCTATCAATGCTCAGATCAGCCCCGAGTTGAACTGATCTAGTTCTAAATTAGATTAATTATGTTCTCGACAACCATTAATGTAAAGCTGCGTTAACGCTGCCACCAAAAGGCGTTTTCCTTTCAACGCTTATAGTTAAACAGAATTGATCTATTCAAATATAAAATCCTGATCTAGTGTGCCTTTGGCAACTATTAATATAAAGCTGCGTTTACACCGAAAAGTACTGCCACCAATAAGCGTTCTACCATCAACATTCACGTCAGCTCCGCGTTCTAAATAAAACCATGAGTAAACTCTCAAAATTAAAATTGATCATATATATAAATATTATTTTTTCAAAATGGCATCACAATTAGTATTTACGTTAACTTTAAGTTTTAAAAGGAAAACGCCTTGAGTATTGTTGGTTGCCTAAATTTAGGATTGACGCTTATACTTAAAGATTGAGAGCCACCGATGCATGCAATATTGATTATTTTGAAACAGGCAGAAGTACCAGATGTACGACCTAGCTATTCTGTTTAGCAGAGAGAACACGCGCTTTCAATTCAGTTACTAAAATACATATATCTATAAATTACGATTAAATAAATGAAACAATTAATATAAATAGTGTTTCATTGTATATCTATAAAGTTTATTCGATAATTGATGCAAATATAAATTAGTAAATAAGACATGCTTTGACTTACTGATTATTAGGTCCAGTGGGTGATTTTAGATTTGATTCTAGGGGAGGGTAACTCTTTATGGTGTATTCACAGATAGTCAATTAGTAATTGTGAGTTATTTAGATTGCCATAGGTGGCAGCATTGAGTGTTTTTCAACGTTTAAGACGTGATTACTAATTAGAGTGTTGTGAATACACCTTTAGAGGATAAGAAGAAACATGTTTATTGTATCAGGGTATTAGAAAACACGATAAAGTCCATCTTTTCAATAATTTATTTTTTTGTTTTAGTAGGCATTTTATACATAATTATCTGCCAACTAATATTTTGCAAAAAGAGCATCAACATACATTGTCATGTGTATTTATCTATAAACGCTGCTTATTTCTGAATATGAAAATGTAAAAATCTGCTGGTACTGGTACTGCATTTGTGGTACAAACTACTCTGATTTTTTATTTTTATAATAATCATAAATAAATAATATACATATAAAACTGAATATAAAATCATTTTACAATATTTAAACACAAAATTAGTATTTATTTGGTTGATGATGCGTTATGAAAGCACACACAAAAATGTATGTAATATAATTATATATATATAACACGATTTCATTATTTGTACATACTCTTGTTTATAGAATTTTATTGGAGGTAGATAAATGGTTGTAACTTTGACGGAAGATTATAGAACGGGAAAATATGTATTTGTTTATCTTTACAGCTCTCATGACTTACACACACACACACATATATATATATATATATATATATATATATATATATATATATATATATATATATATAAATAAAAAAACAGAGCTATACAATTTGACATAAACACACAGAAATATAATTTAAGTCACAAATAACAGCAATTCTCAACTACAATGCAGCATCTGTTAGTTTCGCTAGTGACTCAACTGTTAAGTGTGACTCAAGCTTTACACTATTAAATAAAAATTGTATTACACACAGCTGGGCCCTAGTGGATTTGAATTCAATATTAATTGATTTTAATTCCCTTTGAACTGAACACAAAAATAATGCTCTATTTTATACGCTGATTGGTTGATTTAGTTTAGTTTTCAACTAGCATAGCTCTGCCAAAATTATAATTAACGAATCCCGGTGTCCTTGATAGTGTAAACACAGCTTAACTAGCACATATGTACTACGTTAAAACGTTTTCTTATTAAAATCATTATTATAAATTAAATTTTAATAAATGTTTTGTAACATTTATACGCACGAATGCCTGCAGCTCACCATATTATTCTATTTATCTAGTTTACGATCATTTTGTTTTATTTAGTAGTTTGTATCTAAAGTTACAGTTTTATTTAACAAACTTTGGGGCCTTATAACTTTAATAAAATTAAAATCTTGTTTGTAAAATTAATTTTAATAGGAAAACGTTTCGATTAAGTATTGGCTTTAAAACTAAAAAGATTCGTTAATAAAATAAAAAGAATTAATTAAATGAACATAATTAAGTTGACTAGATTTGTGTTTTCTATAAGTTGCATGAGTTGAAATCAGTTCGGGTTGAGCTGATTTTGAGGTACGGTACATATGTTTAAAATACAAATTACAATACAGAATTCAGTATATTTCGTAAGTAAAATCAAATATTTTCATGGCACTAATGCGAGGTCTCCATTTTTTGTTATATTATTAACATAGTATATTTAATTTGTACTTGTCATAGTCTCAAATAAAAATATATTTATATGTATATTATAATGTAATACATATCATACAATAATTCAACTTTTAAATTGTAATTTTCTTCATTACCGATGACAAAACAAACATTTTGTGATACATCTCCACACAATTTTACTTACCAACATCTAAACGTGACACACGAAAACATCCCCATGCAAATATTGCACCTAATGTAATATTCGAATAACAAGAGCCGTATTCTTTTTATACACAATCTCAGCTTGTTTCGGTAAAAACTCATCTTCTCGCTTTGTCTACACATGGGGCAGACAGAGCAAACACATCAGCCTAACTGTGATTTTGTGTATAAGAATACAGCTAAGAAATATATATTTCTCAGCCGTATTCTTTATATACACAGTCTCAACTTGTTTCGGTAAAACTCATCTTCTCGCTCTGTCTACACATGAAGCAGACAGAGCAAACACATGAGCCTAGCTGAGATTTTGTGTAAAACGAATACAGGTAAGTTTGTAAAGTGTACATGGTGTCGAATTACCCATAGCTATTATAAAAGTGACTAGATTTGTATTTTAAAATATGTTTGGGGTAGTTTTCGTTGGTCAAGTTCGCTGTTACTTGTATTGATCTGTGAAAGTGTGGTAAATAAAGCGTCATTTAAACATAATACACGATTGAAATTTGAATTGAATGGAAAGTAAATGAAGTTTATGTATCATTTAGTTTTAGACATGTACCATATATTATAAAAATCGCTTAGCAATGAACACATACTGTTAACTAATCTGTATATATATACGTATATACTTATTATTTATAGTAATGTGTTTAGAAATTCTCTCAGAGTCGCCATTTTTGTATTTTGTTTTATGTATATAGATATATAATCTCATCGCGAATAAACTAGAAATAAGTAAATATTGTGTTTATATTATATACTAAACATTCTTATAGACTAATTTTGATTTTGTGCCTCCGATAACCTTAAATTTATAGCTATATTATCATGAATGTAACAACACGAATAATTATTTTTTATAATAATAATAAGTCTATTTTAATTTATATATATATATATATTTATAATAATATATGCATATATATATATATATATATATATATATATTGATTTTTCACACATATGAGATAAATGGAATTTTTGGTTTTATTTCTATAGGCCAAAACAATTATTCTCATTCAATAAAAAAACTTTATAGTTAGGAAAATATTTTTTTCACATTTACGAACTGTCTTATTTTTGGTAATTTATCATTTTAATTAATGTTAAAACAAGAATAGGTACACCAATGCCTACAGCTCGCCGTATTATCGTTTTAGTGAAATATATAAGAATATATATTGTTTTATTGAATATTTTAAATTAATTATATATATAAAAATGTTTCGATTATTTTAAATTATATACTTTTTTTGTACGGCGAGTTAAAGATTATATTTTTTGTTTAAACAATTTGGAAATAAATGTACCAAAAATAGTTATAATTAAAAGCTAGCAAAATATCTAAGAATTATGTAAAACTACTTTTTTTTTAAAAGTGTATGCCTCTGCATAGACATGTTTTCTACACTGTAAAAATTGTGCAGTCTTGTGTAGCATTACATTTCGAGTAAAAATACATGATTTTACAGTGTAATATTACATAAATGCCCAATTTCTATCAGTGTGTATGAATTTGGAATGTACTTCGAGAATATAATTGAAGAAAAACTCATATCTGATAAAAAATCAATAAAATGACGAATGTACGACTTTTGTGAGAATTCGGCGTGGGTAAACGTTTTAATTTACTGCGCAGGCGCACACAACTAAACACCCTAGGCATTATCATATTCTCAATACAATAAAATAAGCGAAATATCAGTCTTTGTGTCGTTTTTTTTGTGTGTCGTTTTACCCCAAAATCGAAATTTTACAATTGGGGTGCTACAGGATTTGAATTCGCAAATATATAACATCTGTTCAATCCCGCGACTGCCTACATACAAAAGACTTGTAGGGGTTCACGGTTTTTGTTCAATAAACCTAAATATGTGGCAAAATAGGCAACCCTTTATAAGGTTTTTACGTAAACCCGTTGAATTTCAAGTTGTATTTGTTGTTTTCCCCTCTACAGCTGTTTCGACTTAATTCAAATAACATATATATATTTATATATATATATATATAGAAAACGTTATTTTCATAACGAAAATTGTAATTCCGAATTCGCACATCTGTCCTCAAAAAAAAAAAAAAAAATGTTTACAAATTTGATGAATATTGTAGTTAGCTACGAATTCACATGCCGCGCATTTAGTTAAATGAACGTAAACTTTATAGGCGTGTTGCTTCCATTTTGTGCTCAGAAAATGACCTTACGTAACAATAGCTGTATTCTTTGTACACAAAATCTCAGTTAAACTCATGTTTTTGCTCTCTCTGCCCCATGTGTAGACAGAGCGAGAAGATGAGTTTTAACTGAAACAAAATGAGATTGTGTATAAAAGAATATGGCTAATCTATATGATTACTTGAATCTCACATAACTGGCATTAAAAATAAAAAATATGTCTTTTTTTTTCTGCTGGAGCATTATTTCTATTTAGAGGTAGAAGTTTAAATTAAAGATGTATTTAGGGTAAATCGTGGTTATAAAGGGAAGAAACACGCCGCATAAATGAACGTAAAGTGGTGTTTCAAATAGCTAAATAAAATGTTGATGAAATTTGCAATAGCCTATATATTATTTGGTATATCTATAATAAATAAATATAGTATTTTTACAATTTCCAATACATTATTGACTAGAAAATGCAATGACTAGATTTTTCAACACAACAGTTTAAGTCTTATTACACTAAATAATTATAACATCAACTGGGCAGCGATGTTACTATTCATTAAGAGAATATATATATTAAAAACTATGAAATAAAAATATTATTCGCGTATAATTGTAATAATATGGTCACTAGCCGTCGATATATTTTTGATTAACGCTCGTTTTTTTTAACTCAGGCGCCCACATTTTTTTTCCTTCATCATTTAATACTAAATATTATATTTATATAATATAAAAAATTCAGTAATTTGAAAATGTATAATTATTCAAAGTCTAAACGAAAACTCCTATTACTGGTTGGGTTTTATATTGATTTTAGTTCACAAAAACAGATGGAATATAAATATATGATTATTTCATTATTTTTATTATTTTCTTCTATTTTTTGTAAATGTCAAGTACTTATTTGTTGACAATAAAATATTTGATACAGTCACCGGCACAGAATTCACTTTTCGGAGAACGTATGCAATATTTATATCAACAAAAATTAAGCTGCATTCCTAGCTAACTACACTCTCAAAAATTACACCACTTTTACTATAAAATTACAACTATAACCTATATCATTTTTTCTAATTCTGTATAATTACATGATTTTTAACTGTAATTTTACATTAAAAATCCATTTTAAGTGAAATTAGTAATTACATTTCTAAACCAGTAACAGTAAATAATATTTTCGCCATATGTATGAATTTTTTGAATAATTTAAATATTGATAGTCCATCAGTTTTTGTTGTTTTTGTTGTTTTTGTTTTGTTTTACGGACGAAGTTCAAAGAACAAGTTAATTTCTGGTCGCATTAGAACAAATTTGTACCATTAAAAACCTTATTTTCGCAAAACACACAATTAAATGTATGTATGTATGTTAGGTTTGTTTACATTTAGCACCTAAGGCTATTTTTTCTTCTTTTTTTTTATTAGCAGGTCATAGTTTTGCTAAATTACTAGAAGGCACACAGCTTACATTTTTTTTTATATCTATAGTAATTAGCAAAATGGTAGTCCAAATTTGTACTATACAATATATCGTAATTTAGGTAATTTATATGTATTTTGATGAAATTCCATTACTTTACAAGTACAGACATACATATTTATTAGTCAAAGTGTTCGAATTAAAAGTGGCATTTTTCAAACTGTGCCGTTTTCCCACCAAAACGGATAATTTATGCCTTAAAGTACAGTTACGTATTCGTTACCAATTCAAAATATGACCTTGAGAAACATCGCCAGATTTTAAAATTATTTCTATATTTTGTTAATATATGATTTAATAACGCATATTTAGTTAATAATTTTATAAAATGAAACAAAAACATTATATAAACTCAAATAAACATTATTTTGAGAGCGCCAATTGGTGCAAACCTAATAATAAATGTGTGAAAAGGGCAATTTTTTCTGTGTAATATGCATTTTATCATAAAATATACGTATTTATTTAGTCTTGTAACCGAAATGCAATATAAATTGTGAATAATCCCTTTAGAAATAGTTTTTTTTATGTTTAGAGTGTACACTTTTATTTCGAACTGTACTAATACGTATAATACCCCCAAAAACATGTATGTCCGTTGTAACTTTTTTTCTAAATATTGTTTGATATTTTAAAATGGATAATCTAGCTATTTTTGCATTGTTGTAATCGTAAAGAAATATAATTTAAACCGGAACTTCACGAAATGGTTATATTTCCAATGATACACGTAGCATTCTAGTTAAAAACAATTTGCCACGATAAACTATATCTTTTAAACACGAAACATATTTTAAATGTGAAGTTCCCGTTTAAATGAATAATTTATACCTAATAGGTTACATATACCGGTCATTTTGGTAGTTCAAATATACATGATTTCGTGTAACTGACTGTATTCTTTTCACACAAAATCTCACCTAGCTCAATTAAATATCATGTGTTTGCTCTGTCTATCTCATGTGTAGACAGAGCGAGATGATGAGATTGTCTGTGAAAAGAATACGGCTACAATCAACCCCTTAATACAATGCATAGTTTAACTTTGCAAACTCCTGAAATATCGTGTTTTTTTTTTAACGTTAGGTTAAGCATTTTAAGTAAGATATCCGCTAGTTTAATACATAAAGGCTGTTTTGCACCATCGTATTAGGGTTATTCTCGCGTCAATACACATCTTTATCTAACGAGTGCGAGTAGGACAGATTGTCTAGTTCTAGTGCGTTAGATAAAGATAACCACATTTTACGCGGAAACTTGCCTTATAGAATAATCATTAATGCAGTTGTTATTTTAACTAAACTAATTATACTTTGGTATTTAAATTGTTATTGGATGCTTGTGATTTAGACATTTAGCATGGAGTTAGTTAGAATTATATTTATGTTTAAAAAAATTAGGTTGTATTAAGGGGGTGAATTGTAGTTATCTAATTCATTTAGAGTAACATAAATATAATAGTTAGATGTCTACGAAGTAGCAATTTTCTGTTAAAATCTAACTAATGTGTAGTTTAATTATCTCCCTGAATATTGAACGGCTAACGGCGTATCTGCTGACAGAGGAAGGCCTCAAAAACTCTACACTACGGTTCATCGATAATCAATTTTTGAAAACAAAATTGATTTCATTAATCCATATAAAATCGGGAAAAAATTGTTTTAAAACCAAAACAAATTAATAAAAAAGTGATTTAAAAAAAAAATCAAATTAATTTTTGAAAAATAAAATCGATTAGATTAATAGGTAAAAATTCAGAAAAAGTGTTAAAAAATCTATTAAAATTCGAGAAAATCTAATTATATCATATTTCAATGTGAATTGTTGACCCTCTGTCCACAGTCACAGTTCGCCTATTTCATTATGTTTGTCATTTTGATTGACGATTGAGGTAATACAGAAAATACACTGTACGCGTACAAGAAACAATACAGTTTAACCAATAGGGGGGGTAGGGGGGCCAGGGGGCGTTCAACATTGCCCGATTTTTAAGAATTATGTTGTTTTGAAGGTGTTTTTCATAAGTTCCCACCAATTTTACTACTTTAAGGGTGCGTTCTTAACCCATAGAGTACCATTCTATGCGTTCTAAAATCTTTAGATCTAATGATTTGGAACCCCTAGAATTTTACTTCGTTAGAACGAACCCTATTGTGGTGAGAATATCGATACAGGATTCGTAATGTGTGAACGCGCCGGTAGTAATGCACATCTTTGAAATTATACACATTCGCGACGCATTCGAATAAATAAATATATACTATATATATATGTAGTTTGCGTAACAATAACATCGCAACATAAACTCATCTGTTTAATAACATACATATTTTTAAATATATTTTGACAACAATGCACGAATGTGTATTATTCCGTTTAGATGTGTGACAGCTTTACGATTATAACTATATTATAAAGCTTGTACCACACTATACAAGACATGACATGACGCGATTTAACGCTGATTTAAATGTACACACCGTTCATTTTAATTATTGTTCCAAAACATCTAATAATTTGTCTTTGTGTGAATTATTGTTGTTCTTATAATGAAAATTTAGAGTTTTGCGCCAACTTTAACTTGATTCAGATGTTTGGTAACTAATTTAAAATTAGGGTGCATACATATAAATAATACGTTTTGCTTCGCATCAATCAAATGTGCGTAATGTCAAGTTTTGGTAGTGTGATGGCAGCACAAGTAAGTATTACCTATTAAGAATTGGTTTTATAATGAATATAGATATACATAATAAATAGCTAATACACGTATGTGGTCAGGAACTCGAAATAAGATAATATAAGTAGTAATAGAGAGGGGATTAGTGTTGCTTTTGTATATTAAGCGTTTTCCTTTTAACACCCCGATCAGCTCCGAGCTGACTCAAACGGTTTCATTTAAATATCGCGGCTAAACTGAACTGACCTTGAAGAGAGGATTCTCATTCTCCATGATTGTAGTTATGTGAGGCCATCTCTACATTCAAAGGTGAACTATTCGATTTTTAGTATTATTTTTGTGTAATGGCGTCGGAATTAGTGTAATTTACGTGAATTTAGTGCAGATGAAGTTAGTTAGTATTGAAAGGAAAACGCCCACAATGATTGTTTAAAATGGGATTTGATGTGTTTAGTCAGTAGTGTACGTCAGGGTTGTATAGTTTTATGGGGAATTATGATATTTAGTGGTAACCTCTCTCCGCGAGCATAGAACGTTTTTTGAGCAAGCTTTATACAATATTCACGATACAATACTAAAAACACGATTGATACAACTATTATGTGTGAACATTTCAATTAAAATAGGAACTTGGTTGCTTTTTACATCACTTAAAATTTCTCTTCCATACAAAACATTTATAATAATTATGAATACCCACAATTTAAAATTCATTTTTGTGAAAAAAAATTATAGATATATTATGATGATACAAAAATTGTCACTCAGTCTTTCTGGTATTCGCATTAAAATATATGCTTTGTTTCTTCAAATGCGAACTTTTGCAAATATTTTTTTTTAATTTTATAGGAATTTTACGCTAATCATTTTTTGTTTTTGTTAGTTTTTTTTATATATCTACATTAAATTATAAATTATAATCTGTTAAAAATAAAATGAAAATCACAGGTGTAGCTATCGCCGTATATATGAATATACATTTTCTTGTTAGTTTTTTCTTTTTCTTTTTTATATATATTTAGTTCTTTGATAAAAATAAGAGTTCTCAATAGGGGCTTAGGTTTAGTGTACCCCCCGCGCGAGTTTTTTGTTTTTTGGTGCGTTAGGATTAGTTTTTAAAATTCAGTTAGTCAGTTCTGGCTCGGTCTGTTAAGCGGGAGTTAACGTAAAGGAAACGGTCAGTGGAGCTGTCTGCCTCTCAAGCACGGGCAGGAAGACTATAGATGGTGCAAATTTCCGATCGGAAGAATCACTTTTCGTTAAATGCTGTTCAGATCGCGACGACGACGAGCACGTCACGGCCTCCGCCGTCGTCAACTGTGTAACTACCTCTGCTTCTGGACACGACGTCCCTGGCTCATCCATCAGAAACGCTTGCATCATATAATTCGTTTGTTGCTGGTACCGTTGCGGCAGCGCGTACGTCGCCGGCATTTGCCGCTGCTTCGACACATCTTTCAGCGTCGAACTCACTTCCGAACTCAACTCCTGCGGATACCTCACACCTGCTGCTTTCGCGTTCTTTCGCATCTTAATACACTGAGTGCACTGCTGGTGCTCTTCAGGGGTGCTAACACTGTCTACTTTTGCTTCCACGACTTCTTGCGGAAACGGCGGCGTTAAATTCCCGAACAGTGTTCCTAACGACAAAAACGGGTGTTGCTGCATTACGTGACGATGCAATTTCTCGGCTTGCCCAAACGACTGCTGACATACAGTACACTGGTACGTAGACGCTTCTGTAGACGCGTCTACATTCGCTGGTAGACCAGTAACATGCGACTTCTCATGCACAAACAAAAACGCTAGCACCGGCGTTGAAAACGAACAAAATGAACAATGGTATTGTTTCACGTTCGTATCGTCAGACCCAAACAAGTTCGATAAGACATTTTGCACCCCAGGCTTTAAATGCCCGTTATTAACGCCGTTTGGGATTCGCAACGTTGGACTAATTGCCATTTTGTTTGTCCGGGGTAGTTGTGGTTGTTGCACCGATTTTTGTAATTGTTGCTCCAATTCATTCCATTTGTCAATGCCAGCTTTGCCATGTTCCCCAATTAGATGCGTTTTTAACCATTTAGTGCTGCGAAAACGACGGCTGCAAATTGTGCACACTTCCGTGAAATACGTAAAGTATCGGTTGCTTAAATCAGATAAGTCCGGTTTCAGTGAGGGATCTAATGGGGATGTATCTGCATTCGGGGCCAAAATTTGTGGTTGTGGTTGAGTATCGAGTTCGGTGGGTAAACGTAAAGTTGCTGTGCCGCTGCCAGTAGAACCATCTTCGACAATGCCATGGGTGTTGTGCTTGTGGACGCGTAAAAAGTATTTGCTGCACAGTTCCTTGTTGCAAATATTACAAATGACGCCACCGATTTGGGCACCGTTTTCGATTTCAATGCCGTGCATTCGTTGCATGTGCGTTTTCATAAAGTACTTGTTACATAACTCCTTGTTGCAAATATCGCAATAGCTACTAGTCGGGGTATGCGAAACGGATAACCGGCGTTCACTAGGCACAGGCATCATTGGGGGACGGACGGTTTTCTCCGCGACTTGTGGTAACAATTCGTCTTCCTTTGGCTCTGTGGGCATAGAAACCGGCACGGTGGGATCGTGGGTATCGATGATATGCTGCCGCAACGTGTCTATAGATGTAAAGCCGTCACGGCCACAAATCTTACAAGACATATCCGCGTCTGTCTTGTTGCCATCTTCGTCCAAAAGCACGCCATGCTCAGTCATCATGTGCAAATGTAAATAATATCGGTTCTCCAGCTCCTTGTTGCATATCGTGCAAACAGCACTAACACGGCTTACATCCAAATCGTTCAATTGCAAAATCATCGTTTGCAGCTTTTGTAAGTCTTCACTGATGGAATCTGACCCAGACCCTGGCCCATTCTTCTCCGTGTTATTGTTAATATTCACTAATCCTTCCTCAGACTTAATAACGAAATCCCCTCGTTTACATTGCGCTGTCGCTGCATGCACTTGTGCCATGTACAACGTTTGAAACCGTAAACCGCATATATCACATTCGTTGTCGTTCGCTGATTTTTTGTCGCCGTACGAACTAGAACTGTTCGTGTTTTGCTGTTCGCCCATTATTAGATTCAGGGGACTGGTTTGCACATGGTACCATGTCGTGTTACTGATCGACAGTTCCAGTTTCAAATCTTTGCCGGTGGGGTCTTTCGAGTTTTCGTCCGTAATTAAAATGCCGTGTCGTTTCATTTTGTGCGTACGCAAAAAGTACTTGTTGCAGTACTCTTTGCAGCAGATCTCACAGAACGCTTCCGGGTTCATAACGCCTAGACGACGCAGCTGATTCACAGGGTATTCAGTTTTTTGTTGTGGCTCAGTTTCGTCTGGATTGTCAGGCGGTGCTGCTAATACAGGTTCTTCCTTAATTGGTATTGTTAGTTCTGTAGGTGGTGTTACAGTGATTTCTACATGGTTACTGTTCGACTCTAGTTGGTCACAAACGTCTTTAGGTGCCACATTACCAAATGTGTCGCAACAATTGTCTGCATCATTTTTATTCACTGTAGATGTCCCATCTGAACTTAGCGGCAGGGATGTCGATTTTTTGATAGGCAGTGCTGTGAAGTTAGGTACATTAACTGCCATCCCTAAGCCAATACCAATTTGTTCAGGCATTGGTGGGTCATTGTATATCCGATGTTTGTTCGCTTTGTGCGTTTTTAAAAAGTACTTGTTACAAAATTCCTTATTGCACAACTCGCAATACGCCTCAGGGTTGAAAATACGAATAGGCGGTTGTGTTAAGATCTTGGTGGCGTCACCGGTCGCCGGGTAATACGGCGGACGCGCAACTGATGTTGACGCACTTAACCAATCGTCCGTTTTGCCACCTTGTTGCATGTCTGTCATCCATAATGGCACACTTGGGTTACCCGATAGATTCACCGGGTAATCCGGGTTGTTCGTTGGTTCGATTTTAACGTCGATTGACTCGAATGACTGTTGTATGGGGGAGGAGAGATAGGAGAGACCGAGCTTACCTTCAAAATGGCCGCCATTGGTTGTGGTTGTGGTTGTTGTTGTTGTTTCGTCGGTGTCGTCTTCGTCAGTGGTTAGCAAGCCGGTGGTCGAGATGCGAATCGGCGTCGACTGTTTCCGCCGCTTTTTACAGGAGTCGGTGTTGTTCGGCAGCGGTCGTTTGACTAGGCGAAGCGCCAACGGCTCGGGGTCCTGATGAGACGCGACGGCCATTGACGCGCTGGCGTCTTCTTCATCACAACCGTTTGTGGAGGTCGACAACGTTGGCGACGAGAAACACAACGTTGCTGGCAGACTTGTCGTTGATGTCATCATGCTCACATCCGGCTGGTTTCGTCATGCAACTGACTAATTCTTACCTGTTTAAACACATTCAAACACACACAAACACGTGTTACTTACATAATTATCATTAAATCAAACAATATATATATATTAGCTAAATTATTGTATACGTAAATATAATAATATATGCGATGTGAGCAGCGGCTTTTCATTATTATGGCCTTTTTGTTGTTATAGATATAAAAAGTTTTGCTACTTTTTGAGTTTATTTTAAAATAAAAACAAGCTTTGTTTGTTTTGTTAGACAAAAATTGGTAATACGGTACTGTGTGAATATTACGAATGCACAAGATGATTTATGCAGAAATATTGCAACGCTGCATGAATAATTTTATATTATTTGTGAACTGAACTATTTGATACATGATTCACGATAGAATTTCCCCTAAAATATAAAATTCTATGCGTCCCCTATTATATTTACTACCACAAATGTTGCCATCGCGCTTTTATATTCACAAAACATTCTAGTCTTAGCATAAAAACTTCTAAAACACGATTTTAAACTCAGGTTTATCAAACATTTTAAAATAATATATTTATGTTTGTGTATTGACAAGAATACGCGTCCGAAAAAAAAAATTAAATTGCTTGCGTGTGTTATTGATCAATAGATAAAAATAAAACGATACAGTTTTTATATAGGTGTATATTTTTTACAGTTTTATAGTCTAGATATGAGAATTACGCTGAATTTAATATATATTTAATGAAACATTCAATGTATTTTTTAATTATAGTTCGCCTTATTTCGTTTACGTGTAATAATGATATATAATTTTATTTCACTTAGCGAACATATAAACAATTTAATATACAATTAAAATGTATAAAATAATCAATATCGACATTTCTTATAAACAAAAATGCTAATTAAACTGTTTATTAAATTTGCAAATAGATATTAATTCGCTTAAAATACAATAACAAGTCGCCATTTTGGTTTTATTATGCCAAAATGTATATATAATTTAAATATTACATTTAAGTTTCATATATTAAATAAACAATGCGAGTATAAGTCGAGTGTAGGCCACTTCAGCTTTCTTTGACGAAATAATGTGCGCCATTTTTATTTTGCGAGAAAATATAAATAAAGATATTACATGTTAGTTTCATATATTAAATAGATAATGGGTGTATAAGTCCAGTGTAGGCCACTACAGCTTTTATTTGCTGTGTATTACTTGACGAAATATTGTGCGCCATTTTTGTGTTGCGAGAAAATATGTATATATAATATAAATATTACATTTAAGTTTCATATATATAAATGGGAATGTAAGTCGAGGGTAGGCCACTCCAGCATTCATTTATTTGTTTATATTGTGCGCCATTTTTGTTTTGCGAGAAAGAATAATTATTATTTAATTAAGTTTCATATATTAAATAGCTAATGGGTGTATAAATCGAGTGAAGGCCACTCCTGCTTTTTTTATAAATATTGTGCGCCATTTTAGTTTTGCGAGAAAATATGTATATATATATAAATATTATATTTAAGTTTGATATATGAAATAGCTAGTGGGTGTATAAGTCGAGTGAAGGCCACTCCAGCGTTAAAATGATTTGTTTTACTTGACGAAATATTGTGTGCGATTTGTGTTATGTGTGTGCGTAAGAGGGCAAAAATGTGTATGTGTATGTGTTTGGGCACATAGCACACGTACACACATACGCGTAACCAAGTTAAATGTGCGTGTCGCAGAGAAATGGATCAATACTGGAAACTTTCACTCGCCCACGTCGAAGCTAGCCGGTGGATAATACTGACCGTTCGCTTTCAACGTGTGTACGCTGTGCCCCTGCGCGCGGGGGGATACGCGATGCCATGGCCTGTTTGCCGAGGCGGAGGGATACGGCGTAAGACGAACCGTCACCTTGGCGTCCGACACCGACATCCACATCGACATCGACATCGACGCCCTAGTCCACCATTTATCAAATATTTTACCCTGTTTCTTAGTTCAAACCAAAACAACCAACAAAACTTACTATTTCTAACTATCAAACCAATTTTCATTCACACCGACTCAATTAGTTATTTACATAATTACAAATTATAATCCAGCAACTAAACTTATAACGCTATTCATAATGACTATTTGGTTCGCTGTGAACGGTCAATCATTTAATATTATTCGATGAAATATCTTTAAGCTGTAAGCACTAGCATTGTCATAATGCAAACTCGACTATTGTTGTTTCTAATCTTAATTACTAATTGGCTGTGAATGGACCTACATATACATACAATTTCTACTCCATGTGTAAAATAACTAATTTAACTAAATTCCATTGGGTTAATTCTTAATATAAATAGTAATTATAAATTACTGTATATTGCTATTTATGCTATAAGGATGATGACCGGTGCGAGCTGAAGGGGCATTATACAGAAATTGTACAAAACAAAAATGGTTATCGTGTATAAATGTATAACCACTGACCAGGCACAAAAAAAATGGTTACATATATTAATAAATGTGTATGTAAGCACTGACCAGCGCTAGCCTTACCCAAAGACAATACAACCATTATTTATTTATTAAAAACACACACACTTGTTTATTAAAACAAAGTAATATTTATTTCAAAAATGATTCTATTATGCCAACCTTTTTTTTTAAATTGTGCACAAGATAGGTTAACAATTCACGCACAAAATTCATAATAGGCACACAGTACCCGACTTGCCCCTAAACCGCTAGCTAGATAACAATAAATATGTGTCCGCAATAACCGCCTATTTAAAACAATTATTACGGAATGGACACTTGTATTTGCGCAGCGACCTTATATTATGATTGGCGACACCTAATAGTAATTGCAATTTATAAGAATTTCCTATTCAGGACGCGATATATATATATATATATATATATATATATATATAAATAATAAAATAATAATTGAGCGATATTCTCGTAATAATTCCCAGAATAGGTCATCTCAAAGTCGCACCGCACTTGAATACACCCCTATTATATTTCCAGAGAAATAAGGGATGAAAAACAAACTAATTTAATTAATAAACGGGGAGAACACATTTACTATATCTCTGGACCATGTACGCGATGTCATATTAACCCTAATAATTATTTATAATATACACGGAAATTGAGATGTTAAATTCATTTTGCGCACTATTATAATAAATATATATATATATATATATATTAAAACTCATTGTTGACACCTGATTGTAGCACACCACAGTTAAAACACACAATAACAGCAGTTAAATATAATAATAAAATAATAATAACTGAACTAAACAAACAAATGAATTGAGAAATTCTACTCACAATTTACACTTAAATATGTTTCGAACGATATTTCATAGCCCTTTTGTACCGGAGTACTGGCAGAAACTAATTCATGTTATAAGGACGTCGGCATTCCCTACCACTAGTACAGGACAGACCTATTATACTCCAGCAGGCAATCAGTCTCCTGTCCAAATTTCGACGCCATGACGCTCATCTGACAACACACCTGCCATCTAGCGGCCACCAATCAAAACTATAACTCATAAAAAGCACACACACAACACAGCCTAAAAACATTAGTTTATAAAAATCCACATAGATGGTGCACTTCACGCGAAGAAATGATTTTTACCAAATCGTCGCCATTTAGATTTGTTTTAAGTACGATATTACATTGTTTTAAGGTTTTATTTCTCGTACTTTAGTCCTATGTTTAAGTTGTAGTCGGTAATAAAGATTACACACGTGTGTACTTTAAAGTATTAATGTAACTATGACTAAATGTACATCTAGTTCGAAGTAATGCCGCTCCGTTCTGGGCTATTTATATGGTGGCGCTGCCATCTACTACGAATGTTCAAAGTACCACTGATAATAATCATACACAGAGTATTAGATTTCAGCTATTTTTACGCTATAACCAAAGGTATTCCAACTATTAATGCCGGTTTATTGAATAATTACGCTTTTGGTCAAATTTATATTTCTTAATTACATAAAACTACCTATCATTATAAAAAAAATATGTGTCGATACGTAATTGCATAGATAATGCTTAGTATTTTTTTTTTTATATTTACAGTTTCGGAGTTAAAAATAGAAAGTATAATAAATGAGCCGTTTTGTAGGTTTTTATTTTTTTATTTAAGGATAAACTACGTATTTGAACGTTTTAAAATATTTATTACACGAATATTTCTTAATATACAATTTGTACAAATACATAAATATAAATCACAAGTAAACATAAATGAAAATTCTAATTAGATAAAATTATATAACTTCAATAAGTATTTGTTTTAATGTTTCGTCAGGAGTGGATTCAGTAATATTTTCAATTTCGTCATCAATTCCAACATTATTAGATGTTTCGGCAATTGTTTCAATGTTTATATTATCTATTTCGTTTTCATTCTCAATCTCATTTGATTCTCCTGCCTCCGTGTGATCATCTACAGCTTTTTCTTCCTTTTCTTTTTTAACCGTTTCATCATCACTGTCTGGTATAATAATGAATGTTTTTTGTGGGTTAATCATAATGACCGATTCCGACGAGCTTTCATCACCGGAGGCAGCGACTTGTGTTTCTGGGGCGGGGATTGCTACGACCGGATCTTCTTTTTTGCAAACTTCCACGGCAAGCTGCGACCGAATCGCTCGAGCACGAGCTTGTAACTCTAACAGGTTTAGAACGTTCATCACTGGTGGCTCCTTCTCCTTCTCTTTCTCCTTCTCCTTCTCTTTCGCCTTTGGTTTTCTTTTGTTTTTATTGCCTATTTTCGATGGTGTGCGAATATGTTTTATTTTTGGATTTGATTCACTCTTGTCTGTAATTACTATAAACATAATTTCTAATGAAATTAATACTCAATTCAATTTTATATTTACGAATATTATTTATATATTACTTATTGTCTATCTAAAATAATCGGAAAAATATTATATTATTGCAGTAGTATGATCAAAATAATTAAAAATACCCCCCAGTTCTGATTAATGAATCGTTCGAATTATACAATGAAAAATTAAATACTATTATAATTTTTTTTAAGCTGGAGTGGCCTGTACTCGACTTATACTACTATCTATCTGTTTAATATATTGCTTTACGTTTTAAATGTATGAAAATGAAAACTACATATAAACTAAGTACAGACCACTCTAGATTTATATGTATATGTACATCTGGAGTGGTCCGCACTCGACCCATACGTATATAATAAGAATAATACATATATAATATTGCTTTAATTTGTTTTAAATGAAAATTACATATCAGCCAAGTGCAGACCACCACAGATTTATATATATATATATATATATACATCTGGAGTGGCCTGCATTCGACTCATACGTATATAATAAGAATACATATATAATATTGTTTTAATTTGTTTTAGAAGAAAATGAAACATAAATATAAGGCGAGTGCAGGCCACTCCAGATGTATATGTATATACATCTGGAGTGGCCTGTACTATACATATTTAATAATAATATATATATTATAGCTTTAATTTGTTTAAAATGCAAATAAATCGAGTGCGAGCCACACCAAATTTTTACTGTACAAAGATTGTGAAAGGAGGGAGGACATTATAGGTCGGATTATAGGGACGTTCGGATTATCAATGGTCGATTTTCAAGTTTAAAAAAAAATCGACTTAATCGATTATACAAAATAAATTTAAAAACGAAAATTGGTAACAAAATAATAATTAAATATCGAAAAACGACATTTCGTTACTTATAAATATAAAGGAAATCGATTTTAATCGATTAATCGTATATATCGTAGAAGGGCCTAACATGGCAATTAATAAAATGTAATGTTTCTAATTTTTTAATAAATAAAACTATGTATATATATATATAAATGTAAGGTACTGAGAATCCATTAAAAAAAAAAAAAGTACCATTATCTAAATCGAGTTGTTCCTGGCGAGACAATTGTATTTCCATACAATTATCATCGTCACTAATGCATATTTGACTATTGTCCGATATGTCATCCAGCGAAATGATGTCAATATCCGGTTTAATATCCAGTTCCGATTCGGAAGTTGAGTCAACCTCCATATTCACCCCATCCAACATATAGCGCAATCTCTTGTCTGAAATACCAAGTAACTCTTCCAGCAGCATCGTCTTTATCGCAGACAACTGATGCCCCTACAATATACATGTATTATAAAACATAAGACTAAATACCACACAACACCCCACCTTCATGAACGGCGGTGCCATCGACTGCAAAACCCTCGGTTTCACCAACTTCAACACTTTTTGCATCAGTTTCAAACGATTGCCAGTATAATATGATAATTCATGATCACTGTCCGGATCCGGATCCGAATCAGACGCTGATTCGGATTTCTTTATTTTTTTACGCGTTACACTCATTGCAAACGCACCTAATACATTTTATTATACTGAATCATACATTTGTTTTTAAAATTTATTACACATTTTAACAGGTAACCTAAAAGCTTAGTAAACCAGTGTTGCCTACTATCTGCAACAATTTTCGTATTAAAGGGTTGTTCACAGCGAAATTAAGCTTAGAAATTTTAAGTAATCATTCCAGTTTGTTGTATGACATACAAGGTTAACGTTCACAGCAACAACATTTATATCATACATTGTGTTCATTTTGTTGCTTGGAATGTTAGCATTGTTTGTCATAATACAAACTAGATCTTATTTGTTATTTTCTAATCTTAATTAATATTTGGTTCGCTTAGAAAACTACAAATAATAATCTAGTTTGAATTATGGCAAGCAATGCTAACATTCCTAATACAATGATACAATTTGTTGCTGTGAACGTCAACTTTGTATATGGAATTATTACAATTTCTAAGCTTAATTACTGATTGTTGCAAATGCAATACTACATTCCTTTAGGGATAAGTAACTAACTTCATTCTTTAAAGGGTTAAAGGATTGTTCACAAGCTTAGAAATTGTAATAATTCCAGTTTGTTGTATGATATACAAAGTTAACGTTCACATATATACATTGTGGAATGTTAGCATTGCTTATCATAATACAAATTAGATTATTATTTGTAATTTTCTAATCTTAATACGATTTAGTTCGCTATGAACACGCCTTAAAGCTTTGTCTAGACTAGATAAGATTAACCTTTAATTAACATTGAAATTATTTAACGCTAAACTAGTGTTTAAATTTGGAATTTATACATTATAAACATTTAATATTTAATACATTGCTAATATATTATGAGTCCTATATGTAATACAAAGAATATATCGTAACTAAATGCTAAAAGCTCCCCGAATAGTGTGAGGTTGGCAACACTAGTTGCAATTGGTATTGTGTGACGCTTGGGTGTTTGGTTACTTCTGTGACCTTGAAGTAACTAAAAATTTTATATAGTTATTTTTCGTTGAGTAAAGGCATGTGCGTGGTTATAACGACTTTTTTTCACAATTAAACATTCATATATACTTCAAAATGCATACATATATATATGTATCTTTGGAATAAATTTCAAATAAATCTTTTTTTTTGTTTACTGCGTTACTTGTATTATATATATATATATACAGTGTATTGAAATTAGTTATACGATGTCACGTTAGCGTCATTCCGATTCTTTATTTGATAACCGCGGTTAAAGTTTGCTGTTATTTCAATGATTGACTATAATATATATTATTTTGCGAATAAAATGTAATTGTTATTAAAACGGTTATTGAATTTGAAATAAAATTCGTATTCATATAAACTATAACGCTGTTTTTGTGCCTGTGCGTAAAAATTGTGTGTGTGTTTTGTGTGTGCATTTTCTGCTGTAAAGTAATTCGGGAAGAATTGATATTGACAATTCTAAAACATTCACACTATTAATAATCGTGCTACGTATCGTTACGAGTAAACAAATGTGTAAATAATGCCGGCTTAGCACTGTAAGTACTATACATTAAATATTAGCTAGATTACAAAACAATTCGTTTTTTTTATTGCGACTAAAAAAAAAAAGTGAATGTATTTACCATGAATATAGCTATAATTATTTTTGGCGGCAAATTTAACCGGAATTTGATTACAGGGCGTACGTAAACCGTATAAAATGGATCAAATTTCTGAACCAGATTTACCTCTAGAATTAGGTAAGGCAGATTGTATTTTAGAACCAAATGTAACTAATACGAAATCATGCGATCATTTAGATCATCTAAATGCAACAATGGAAACCAAAACTGATCCGATAATTAACAATATAGTATCCGAAATATACAATTCACATAATAAAGATTCGGAACAAGCGAATGCTATAAATTCCGATTCATCAGAGACGGATAAATCGATTGAAAAAGAAGTTCTTTCTAAAGATTTAGAGGAGAGAAATTGTTTAGTAACAAGTGAAGCAAACTGCGGTAGTTCGGTACGCGAGGATGAATTAGAAGAAAAATTGCCGTTGTTAACTGAAGAAGAAAATTACTCATTAACTAAAGACGCTGGAAGCACTGTGTTAGATGACAATATAGCAGAAATAATTGAGTTTGATCAAGAAATACGTGTAGCAGCTACACCGATGGATGTAGAGGAGGAGATAAAAGAGATAGAAGAGGATGAGGTGAAAGAGCTAGAAGAGGATGAGGTGAAAGAGGTAGATGAGGTAAAAGAGGTAGAAGAGGATGATGTAAAAGATATAGAAGAAGATGAGGTAAAAGAGCAACCAAAAGATTTAGAGGAGCAAGAGCCGATTATGAACGATGTGTTGTTATCGGAAGTCGATGATCAATCAATGGAATTGGATGAGCAAGAGAATCCAGTGTTTGTGCACGTGAATACAAAAAATGATGGAGACAAAACGACGAGTTCGGATGCAGACATGCAGAATGAGGCAGGGGACGAAAGTCCGGGACCTGAAGTTACTTGCATTGTGGAGGAGGATCCGATTGGAATCACTGATGAGAAGGATGAGGAGATGGAGTATGCGGAGACAACCAAGGATGAATCGATTACAAGCGATGATAAGTCGGTTGAAGAGGAATTGGGTGCTAGTAAAGGCGCCGATGAGGAATTATGTATTATACCGGATACGGAACGGGAGATATCGCAAGAGGAAAAGGATGCGGCGACAGCGGCAGCGACAGCGGCGGCGGCATTGAAACCAGTGGATAAAAACAAAGACGATGTACCAATAGCGGTAGTGGAGAAAGCAAATGGAAATGATTCTAATAAAGTAAAAGATGACGAAGTAAATACAAATAACCAAGAAACCGGAGACACCGCCATTGAAAGCGATATAACAATGGAGACATCATCGTCATCATCATCAAAAATTGTCTCAATTCCAAGCATAGCCGCGCCACCGAATGAATTCAATCAAAAAGCTTCAATAAAATATATTTTAGCGATAGATACGAAACAGACTCCGCAAATATGTCAACAGTGTTCCGAAGTATGTACTTATTTATAACACTATTTTAATGGAGTACAATAGTGTGATGTTATTAAAATGGTACTGATTTAAGCGTTGGGTGTCTTTTTTTTTTTTTTTATAGTATATAGCATGGTTGTATCTTAATTGATATCTGATAGGTTCGATTTTTTTTAATAGTTTAAACTAGCGCTACCTTAATTAATTAGTTTACAATTAAATATTAGTGATATTATGGGAAATTATCTATTGAATCGTTCTTATATATTCACGATAACCGCCGGTTATTAAAATAACGGTTAGCTGGTTACTTACCGGTAAACCGTTTACTCACTAATCGGCCACACTAATCGGTAAACCGTTACTTTTTATACACAATCTCAGCTTATTTCGGTTAAAACTCATCTTTTCGCTTTGTCTATACATGGGCCAGACAGAGCAAAAACATGAGCCTAGCTGAGCATTTGTGTAAAAAGAATACAGTTAATTAAGTCAGTTAAGGTCCTCTTATACCAATCAAGACCAGTTTAAAACGCCGTGCGCGCCATTAATCCAGACTAGTTTAAAAGGTCGCGCGCGCCATCTACCATTTTAATATGTAACTAATATTCGGTGATAATTCACATATTATCGTAAATTTTTTCTTTAAAACAAATAAATAACTGCTGCACTAGTTTAAATACTTGCATTCATAGTTATAAATGCAACTTATTGCACAAAAAATTTGTTAGTAAACATGTAACCTTCCCATAAGACAAAAACTGATGGCCGCGCATATATGGCGCCAATTTACGAAATCACGTATATTTGTTATATTGTAGTAATAATACATTTATTTGGGTAGAAACGTATTTGTAAGTATATAAAAAAAGATGGCGACAAGGAAATACCGATTTGTACCGATATTTGTGTAAAGCTGAACAAACAACAAGTTGATAATATTAAAAATAACACGCAACTAAAGCTGAAAGACATCGCCAAAAAAATGCCCGCGTCTGTTACAGACACACAGCGAGTATTTGTGCGTAAATGCGCTGAGTGTAGCAACAAAATTATCGACGATGACGAGAAAATACTATCGTGGGAAACCATGGATTTTTGCACAGAAGACTGTTTATGTGAGTATTAATTAATTATTTAACTTTTTGTATTCAATTCGGTATTAGGATATTTAAATTAAATATGATTGTGTAATATAAATATTTCAATTCCTATCTTGAATTATATAACGGAATTGATATATTTATGTTTAATATTTGTAGCGAAATATCAAAATAAAATTGGGTCACATTGTGCCAATTGCAAAAAAAATGTGTTAATGAGCAGTTTGGGCAAATATTGTGTACGATTTGGGCACGATATTCGACAGTTTTGTTGTAGCATTTGCTTGGAAGAGTTTAAAAAAGGGCTTAAAGTATGTAGCTATTGCCAGAAGGATATTTCCGCTGGATTGGAAGGGTTCCTGGCACCCGTTGGGGACAAAGGCCAATTTAAGGCAAGTAATTTTTTTTAATTTACTTTAAAACAAAATGCAATATTTAATCTTGACAATTTTTCAACACTACGGTATCTACTAGTAGTAAGGATACGCTACAGGCGGACGATATATGCATAGTCCACCTGTAGCGCATCTTTACTACTAGTGGGAAATACCAATGAATAATAATTTGTGATTGTAGGACTTTTGTTCGCAACTTTGTATGGAAAAATATGATCAAATGAGCAATAAAACAACATATAAAAAATCATTGACGCCGCATGTAATGTCTGAATGTTCTGTATGTAACAACGAAAAACTAGTACTGGTTAATTTCGACCGTATGGGCCAAAAGTATAAGTTTTGCAGTGAACCATGTTTTGTCGCGTTTAAGTTTGTGAATAACGCTGAACCAGGTACAAACAACGAGCATTCCATTTATTTCACTGAACTAAATATATTAATCATTTTTTTAGTACATTGCGACATGTGTAAGGAACATTTTGAGAACTTGAATGGAATAGAATTTTCTATATATTATGATAATTTCGTAAGAAACTTTTGTTGTAAAACATGTCAGAATATCTATATAATAGCAAATCGAAAAATTGTGCCGTGCAGTTGGTGCAAAGTGAAGAAATATAATTTCGATATGATCAAAAAGTGTTGTAGCAATGGCCAAATTTTAATGATGTGCTCATTAAATTGTTTAAGCCTATTTCAAGTATCCATCAATGCAGTTTCAACAAAAAAGTACGTAATTAGCATTTTTTAAATTTTAATTGGGCCGAAATAAATAAAATTCTTCTTTAAGGATGAAATGCGACCATTGTTCTAAATTGTCGCTTGCGCAATACCACCTGACGATGTCCGACGCAACAATACGCAACTTTTGCACATACCACTGTGTGATGTCATTTCAAAATCAATTTTCTAAATCACCGATCACCCTAAACGACAAATCCGTGTCGGCCAATCAGAAGAATCAAGTGGTTCCGGCTAGCGGGCCAAAACGGTACCAAACTCGGGCCCCTACTCGAACCACCAATGATATAGGTTCGTCTTTGTTTATTTGTTTGTTTGCTTTGTTTCTAATAATATTTTGGGTATAGGAACCGATATTGTACAAATGCCAGTAATAACCAATGTTCAATCATTGGCCCATACCACAAATGGGCCAACAAGTGTGAATCGAGCGACAACCGGGAATAATACAAAAGCTAACAATCAACATACGCCTCAACCATCGACTTCACCAAAACCGTACACGTTGGTGAAGCAACAAGTTATTGTTAAAGCTCCGCCGCAACCGGAAATGAGAAATGCAGCCACATGGTGCAGACCGATTTTACACACGAAGGGCGTTTCTTGCCGGCCCCATCCTTGCTCCAAGGAAACACAAACAGGTACAAAAAAAAAAAAACACTTAAAGTAGAAAAAAATAATAGAAGATTCATATTTTTATATTGGTTTAAACCTTAAAAGTGTATTGATTTATATTTTATATAATACAATAATTCCAGAGGAAATAAAGGAGAAGACAATATTGGTGCCAGTGCCAGTACCAATTTATGTGCCAGCGCCAATGCATATGTTCAGTGCACCAGTACCAATGCCAATGCCATTCCCTATTCCAATTCCGATACCAATATTTATACCAACAACACGGAATTCAGCTGCAGGCATTATGAAGGAAATAAAGAAAATCCAAGTGAAGATTCCAACGGATCCATTCGAAGCTGAATTACTCATGATGGCCGAAATGGTCGCTGGCGAAAAGAAAATTGATAATACAGATTCGGAAAGTGAAGATGATGACAATGCTGGTAAAAAAAAACAATTATTTTTAAATTTTAATATTAATTTTATATTATCCATTTTTACAAATTGTGAGCCAAAAGGCCAAAACACAATTATGTTTAAATTTATTGCGCAATAATAATTTTTAAGGCGAGCTGAAAGTATAATGTAGAATTGAATTTCAGGTTCGCCTGCGGGGGGCGACGGGGGCTTTAGCCCAGAAGTAGTGGACACGAGTAACACATTTGGGGACGACATGCTGCAAATGGCACTAAAAATGGCAACCGAATTAGATGAGCCTGCGGTAGATTTAGAAGGAGCATTAACCGCGAACACAATAACAGCGTCACAGCAGCAGCAGCAGCAGCAGCAACAGCAGCAGCAGCAGCAGCAAAATGCCGAAAACGCTGGTACTTAAGTAAGTATACCATTCAGAGGGCAGATATTTTAATGTATAATTAGCCAGTACAGAAGAACACGTGGACGATCCGCAACCGATGCACCACTTAATCGAGAGGCAAGCGATGCGCGGCCGGAAGCGTCCGAACCGCCAGGCACGCAGTGTGAACCCGGCGAAACGGGGCCGTCGCCTAAGCAGCACCCACGTCGATAATATGCCGCTGCTTGCGCCGCCCCAACCCGCCCAGCCCCCCGAGCCGATCGAAAAACCCGATGCGAACATGTGTCTTAAAGTAAATAACCATCGATCAACCTTCATCCGTTTAACACATTTATTCCCTTCGCCCTTCACGAATTACATTACTGTTTTTTATATAATCCAATACTGTTTCTTTAATATTCAACTAATTCATATTTAATATGCACTGTTTTTCAATATTTAGCTTCAATAAGCACAACGGTTATTATTTTATTACGCAATCTCAAATACTGTTTCTTGAATATTCGCCTTATCAATTTATTTAAATTTAATTTGTCGTCAATAAGCACAACGGTTATTATTTTATTACGTTATCAAATACTGTATAAATGTTGTTTCACCTTATTTATATATTCAAATTTAATATGTACTGTACGTAATAAACAATTTTGTTTAATTTTCAAGTATACATTCGGTGTGAACGCCTGGAAGCAATGGGTAACAACCAAAAACACCGAACTGGAAAAGTCGACGCGTCGCGTTAAATTATTTAAAAACGAAATCCTACAATTAACTGCAGACGAATTAAATTATTCGCTGTGTTTATTTGTGAAGGAAGTACGAAAGCCTAATGGTACTGAATACGCACCAGATACTATATATTATCTATGTCTCGGTAACTAATTCTCTAATTGGTCGAATATTACGAAAATAAGGCACTTAGGAATAACTTGTTGATAGATGAAAGAAATTGAAGCTAGCATTATTAGTACAGTGCCACCGAATTGCCTTGTTTTCAAGAATTTCACACAGTTTCATCGTGTTTATCGGTAAATTAAATTGGTTTTGCAGGAATTCAACAATATTTGTTCGAAAATGGGCGAATTGATAATATATTTACGGATACGTATTACGAGAAATTTACGGATTGCTTGGATGAAGTCGCGCGGAAGTTTAGTGTATTATATAATGATTCACGTAAGTTATAAATAACTAAATATGTATTTATTTATTTATTTATTTATTTACAAATGTTTAGATTATATTGTAACTCGTGTGGAAGAGGAGCATCTTTGGGAAAGTAAGCAGTTGGGTGCGCATTCGCCTCATGTTTTATTAAGCACACTAATGTTTTTTAATACGAAACACTTCAACTTGACAGTAAGTAAAACGTTCTACACATTCATATATTCACACAAATATGTATATACATATATTTCTAGACAGTAGATGAGCATATGCAGCTATCATTTTCGCATATAATGAAACATTGGAAGCGTAATCCGAATCAGCCGGGAGCTGCGAAAATTCCTGGTTCACGTAATGTTTTACTTCGTTTTTATCCGCCGCAAACAACATTAGGTATATTTAAACATTGAAATACTAATATGTATATATTTAAAATATATTGATATGTTCACAGATGCAAATTCAAGAAAAAAGAAGGTGTACGAACAACAAGAAAACGAAGAAAATCCTCTGCGATGTCCTGTGAAACTGTACGAATTTTACTTATCAAAATGGTAAGTAATTGTCGGTTATTTAGAGGTGTTCTGCGTGTGAGAAGCAGTGTTGTGTTTTTTCAAAGTAGTATCGAAATACAATTCTTTTAATTTAATTGTGTGTATGATTTCAGTCCGGAAAGTGTGAAGACCCGAAACGACGTGTTTTATTTACTGCCGGAAAGGTCGTGCGTGCCGGATAGTCCGGTGTGGTACTCAACAATGGCTCTGGGTCGCGAGGCGTTAGAAAAAATGTTGCATCGGGTGAAAATGGTCAAAGAAATAAATGTCGCGTTATTAACAAGTTAAACAGTTGACTCAAAATTATATCTGCTATATTCTGTAAGTTTAAAATACAATTATTTTAATAACATAAAATAAATAACAATATACACACATTCATACACACACACACACATACAACATTTTTTACGTCAAAATATTAAACCTATTTGTAAATTTAATCATAATTTTTGGAATATTAAACTTTTATATATCGCCAAAATATGATTTTTCTTCAATTCATAATGATTTGTGATTTATATGAATTTATGTAAAATACTGCTTGAGTTTTACATACAAATAAAAATCATAATAATTTTTTCATTTTAATTATGTAAATGAATATAAATAAAAATCTTAAGACGTAATGGTAATTTTACTATATATATATATATATATTAGATTATTCTGATTTTCGATATCAATTATAAAATGTATTTCATAAGAAATAAAAAGAAGTAAACAATGACCCAATAATTTGTTAAAAATTCTTCCCACGCTATAAGCAATAGTGCTTGCACCTGTGCTTGTTATATAAATTATATTAATTTCTTAAAAATTCGTCACGAAATTAATAAATTAAAAAGTGTACTGAATAGATAATACGGCTATAGTGCATTTCTTAAAAAGTATATATTTAAATTACACAAGTATTTTATCACAATAATAGATGTATACAATGAATTATTTGTTTGCTATAAATTTTTTAAAGTTTGTTAAAGTTAATTTTGGTTTTATCATCAATAATTTCTTCGATTTGCTCAAGAATTGAGTCGCGCCGAGTGATGCGTTCTTGATCAATGTTTTCAGGAATGGACGTAAACGACTTTTGGCTAAGCTAATACACAGTATAACAAAATAAAAAATGTTATAATTAATATGAATTTGTGAATATTTAGCGAAATCATTACTTTACTTATACTCGTATTCGTATACTTGAGTTGCGGGTTCGAGTGATTTGATTGGTTCACGTCTGCCGCCGACGATTTAAGTAAATCAACTTTGGACGCGCTAGCGCCATTTTGTTTCATCCATGCCATTGTGTAACTGCCCCTGCGGATACTCGCGCTTCTCGCCCGACTTATTAACGTGTGTTCGTTCCTTACACTTTGCGAGTTCCTTCGGCCCAACGACGTCAGCGACCCAATCGCATTGTATTCCATCACTAAACTTAACCGTTCGAAACTTACCATTGTTGAAGCATTCTTAAATTTCGGCTCTTCGACTTGATTATTTAATTTTTCATTTTCTTTCGTAATATAAATATATATATATTATTTGGATTTAAAAGTGGACACAATTGGTATACCTGTAGTAGACTCGCCGCCATTATTTTTCTCTAGAAAGCCGGTCGGTCGAATTTTCCGTAGCCAGAAAAAGTTTAATATTGCATATAATAGGCCGGCGGTAACTGCTACTAAGCCCATAATACGAAACGATTCCCGTATACCAACTTTGCCAATCAAATTGCCGCCCAAAAAACTGCCACTGCCTCTGCCAATACTGAAGTGCGCCATACCGACGACACCGATAAGGGTAGCTAGCACATTTTTAGGCGCAAAATGGGCGCAATATGTCGCAGCTGCGACCCACATTAAGTGCACGGCTAATGACTCCATTGCCTCAAATGGAAAACACCACCAAGCCGTTCTATATACACATTATAATGTACTAATACTCCATTCCAATTAAGAATTTTGAATTAAAAACTTTCACAATAGCAAATAGTTCAAAATTCTCTTATACTGTATAACACTCGTTATTCGATCTTCAAACGCTTAAATATAATTATACTCACTCTAAAAACGAATACCCGACCAATCGACCAGCATGAGCAAAAAACGCGATTATAATCACATTAACATGACCAATTTTCTTGGTAATTTTCTCGGCCCCGTACAAAAAAGGCATACTACTCACAGTCCCTACAGTCACCGTTACCCCTAGCAAATAATTCGGCGCGCCCAAATCTTTTAAATATAAAAACAAGAACGACTCAATGAACCCCCACAAATTACCGAGCACAAATAAAAATATTATAAATAAAACAACGCGCGGCATAGCTAAAATGGTCATCATGTTCCGGAATATATCATCGGCGGGCAATTTGGCGGATAACGGCATTAAATATAACGTAATCGCGGAAATAAGTAATAAAATGTCGTATGTGTAAAAGGCAGCGGAATAATCAGTGTAGGCTAAACGTCGTGAGTTTTTATCGATTAAAAAGCCGGTTAATGGGGAAAATAGGGCCATGCCAAAGCTGGAGAAAAGCCGCGCTCTGCCGAAATCGCCGCCGTACTTTTCAATCATTGTTAACGCGATAGGGTCCATAATTGTGACGCCGGCGGAAAGCATGATAGTTCCGGCGAAGCGTAGCGCGAAATAAATCCAAAAGATGCGATCGTCGCTTTCCATGTAGTCTGGCGGACACACTTCCGGTCCGCCATCTTGGAATTGACACCTTTGTATTATACATGCATTTATATTATGTCTATTAGGCTTGTAATTTATTGTTGAATTAAAAATGCTTTCCCGCTTTGTGTTTAAATTATTTATATTAGCTACAACCCCCCCACACCTCAAATCCTCTTTGTCTAATGCGGTTATATTCACGCCAGACTCTCTTAGGATGGGTTCAGTAAACGTTTTTTTAAACTCAGTTGCACTATTACCCTCTTGTTCTATTTCAATTCCAAGGACTTCAACCGGCTCCCTTAAATTTGAATGCATTCTTAAATCAATAGAAAATATTTGTTTTTCTAGATTTGTTTCATTTAATCTATTTTGCAATAAACAGTAGTTTGTGCATGATTTAAGTACAATAAGTTTTAAGGGCTCGTTCGGGCATTCTCTGCTAGGACAAGGGCTCCACCAAAGCTCTATAGCACCAGTGTTTGGATGCGTCATCATATACGCGGAAGGCATAATGCCTGGCGTCTCCATATGTGGAATTAATAATAATGCATGATGGAAAATCGCGTTTAAAATAAATGATATTATTACAACTGGTTTATAATGGCCGAATTTATCGACTAGGAAACCCGTTAATGGCGGCGCTAAGAATGTAGTGAATGGAAGCGCTAAATAAATCATGCCAATCTCTTCTATTGTTAACCCCACACTTTGCATGTGAATCGTTAGATATGGAATTAATGAAGATGTCGCTAAAATTCATCCACAGTTTTTATGATTCCTTAAGCTTATTCATTTAGTATTACTTACCGCCGTATAATACGAATAATGTTAATTTTAACATAATTAAATTTTTGTTTATTTGCCATTTCTCACAAAATCTTTCTAATATACTTTCAGGTTTTTTACTCAATTGTATTGCTTCTTCAGCCATTTCTAGTTTAATTATACGCGAAAATGAATATAATTTCGCTGGAAATTAATTTTGAGATCTCATAAATTTAAATAATCCTTTTCTACTCGGTTTTAAATGATAATCATATCTCGTGTATTTGTGTTTGTCTCAATTTTAATCCTTATTTGCGATTACATTTTTCCAATGCGTGCATTGCATGTGATTATAATGCAATGGTGAATATCCGAATTTTTTTATTATTCAATTATAGAATAAAAATAGCTAAAATGGCTTAATACTGCTTTATTTTGATACAAATGCATCCTACGATTGCTATGAAATAATATCAATATGTATATAGGGCAACAAATACAACATGGCTTTTTCAGTAAATGGTACATCATTTGAAAAAACTTTTTAAGCAAAAGTTGTTGGAAATTTTAATATCTCTAAGTTTTATAAAAACTACTTTTTCTCTAACTTGTACTGTATTCGAGATATTAAGAAAATAGTAAGTTACTTCAAACAAATACAACATGGCTAGATTCAAAGGCGATTTTTCAGTAAATGGTACATTTTTTGAAAAAACTTTTTAAGCAAAAGTTGTTAGAAATTTTAATATCTCTTAGTTTTATAAGAATCATTTTTTCTCTAACTTGTACTGTTTTCGAGATATTAAGAAAATAGTAAGTTACTTCCGGTTAAGAGTCTAAAGTTTCATACATTTCCCTTCTACAGTTTAGCAATTAACACACATACAGGCATTAAAATAGAGGCAGATTCAATTCAGGGAAGGTTAAAATATGTATTACTGTTAAAATTACACACATTATCTATGTGTGAATGTATAATTTATCACTTTTAAAATATAAGCAATGGGATAAGTTTAGATTCATTCTACCCAGAGAGTACTCTCTGATTCTACCAAACTGTTATAAATTAAAAATAATAATGCTAGTGTATATTGAGTTTTAGTTTCATGAAAACCGCTAGTGCTTGAGACCGGAGAGTGTAAACATAGACTTAGAATTGAGAATTGTTTTGGTTAGGCAGCAGCAGCAGCAGAGATGAGAGCGGAACACCGTCAAAATTGGTATTATTGAGTTGGTATCAAGTTTAATACTGATTTACGGTCTGTTCCGATGTTCCGCTGTGAGAATTCTTCGTGTGTATATGTCAGACTTTGTCAGACCCGTACAATATCTGTATCTTATGTGTAAAAGTGTAATATAATATAGAATGCAGTGTATAAAACGTGTACAATTGAACGTAAAATAGATTAGCAAGTGTATATTATGTGAAAATAATGGTGTGTAGGAATCAGTTGACTGTTATTTGTTGTATCGTCGCTAAGTTTAGTTAACATGGCTGATAATAGCGTAACACAAAAATCCCCGAAGTCAGTAGAATCGTCTAAAACAAAGTTCGGTAATGTGATCCAGCGTACAACAAGTGAAACATTAAGACTCGGTGAAACGGATCCAACCGCGATAAATCTAACGGGGACAAGTGTGTCTGCGCCCGCGATCACCGCTGCTGGTCAACAGCGCAAAAAACCGTGTTCATCGTTTCAAATCACTAGTGTTGTCGTCGGACGAAACAATGACGGCGGCGACGATTCTGCCGACGACCTAGACGAGTCACACGCCGACGATATATCGGACGTGGTGGACAACTCCCGCATCACCGACAACGAGACACCCAGCTACTCCGAGGACACATACTCCAAAGAGGATGTTTTCTATAATGTGACCAGTTCGTCATTGTGTTCAGCGCCTGTGATACCAACGAGTGCCCAATACGGCATCGCAATTGTACAACCGACTATTCTAAACAACGCTGGCTTAGTGACCGTTATTAGTACGATTACGAGTGATGTTGTCACCACGACTATGAACCTAAACAACAATCATCCAAATATTCTTGCGTCTACTATTAGTAGTAGTAATAATAATAATAGTGGTCGGGTGGATGTGCCTAAAGCGGACGCAATTGAAACATCGCCGCGGGACACTGCGCTTAATCCTGGTCGGAATGACCGCTTTAAGGTAGTTAAGATTGAGAGTACTGAGCCGTTTAAGCGAGGCCGTTGGATGTGTATGGACTATTTGGATCATACGATGAACCAGCAGTTTGTGCAGCAACAACAACATCATCAGCAGCAGCACCAATTGCAGCAGCAGCAACTGCAGCAACAGCAAGCGCAACAGCACCACTACCAAGTGTCCTCAATCACTGATAGTTTACAGAACACCTATTTGCACAGTGATACTAATGTGGTCGTGATGGCCGATAATTTGCAGTATAATCGGCAACAATCGCCGTTAGTGCAGCCAGCACAGCCACAAATGCAGCCAGGGGCTGCTAATACGGCGCAGCCCCAAATGCAGCCACCTGGCTATTATAACCCGGGGCAGCATATAGCACCCAACCAGCAATATCCCCAGTATAATAACCCAATTGGGGGTGGGATACATACACAAGTGCCAACGTCGTATGCTCCGCTGCAGCAGCAAGGGCTTCCGCAGATGAGCATGGTGCCAACGTCTTCGCCAACTGTCTACAACCAAACCGGCCAACATTACACCCCAACCCAAACGTACATGCAATCGGGACAATCGTACACCAACCCCCAGATATACGGAAGCCAACAAACCGCCCCAATACCAACAGCCACCCCAACCAAACAGCCGCAGCCACAACAACAACATCAACAAAACTATGTGCCGCAAGGCACCGGTCAGGCGCAAAGTTACGCGGGGCCGACGCAATCGTCTGCGAATGTGCCGACGCAGGGTCAAAGTTATGCGGGGCAAACATCGCAAATTATGTCGTCGGGGCAAGGGCAAGGGCAAAGCTACTCAGCCAGCCAAACTGGCGCTAGTCAAATACAGAGCTTCCCACGCAATTACAACTCGCAAACGAGTGTCCCGATGCAGCCGCAGCCGCAACAGTCGTATATCCCCCAGTCGCAAATGTTCGCGCAGCCGTTTTCAGGTGGCACCGCCAGTTATTCGGCGCCAAATCCTGCTAGTCAGATTCAGCAGCAGCAGCAGCAGCAAGTGTATGGGCAAAATATAGCGAGTAGTGTGTCGCAAACGCAGAACTTCGTTAGTATGCCGTCGAGTCCGGCGAGTGTGGGGCAGCATCCGGTGTATCCGGCGGCAGCTGGATCGCAGTCGCAAGTGTATACGCAACCGGCGCAACAGCAGCAGCAACAGCAGACGCAATCTCAATATGCCCCCCTGAATGTAACGAGTAGCACTGCTTCAATGCCATATTTGTCCTCGGGCCAAAGTCTTAATTTCATCCATAGTCCGCAACCAAATTACCCCATGTATTCACAGTCGCAAACGAGTATTACCAGTCAAACGTTTGCGCCGTTGCAGGTCAATTCGCAGAGTAGTTGCACGTTGGTGTACACCAATTTGCAGTGTTCCGGCTCCGGAACCAGCCAATTGGAGCCTAGTCCATCCGAAACGAGTCAGCAGTTTGTGGAACCGGCAACGTCCACCAGTGAGCCCACAACTAACGCTGAAGAGCCTACACCGACGTCTGGACCAGAGGAAAGCGAATCGTGAGTTCATTCATTTTTTTATTCGCTTACATCGACAATAGTATTAGACAATTTAGTCGCAAAATGCTTTTAAAGGTCGAGAGATACAATTAATTTTCATTTTTACCGGCGATTATACATAACAGACTTTGGGGGGAAAATAATGAAGTCTTAATTGGTAAACTATTATCAAAATATAATATATATATTAATATCAATTATTCCTATTCAATTGTAGTTATATTATGTAAATATAAATAAGCATAGGTGTACTCAAGAATGACTAATTATCTTTTTTTTTTATGGTTTTGGGTTAACAATATGTATGCATTTTGTAGATTTAATTTACTGTTGATGTATTTTTATATTTTTCCTAAGGGCAGTATTAAGGGGCTCCTACATTTAGGCCCCTATAGCGCAGGGAGTATAAGAGCGATTGGAATTTAACAGTGAACGGATTCAAATGAGATGCCACAAAATATGTGGTTCAAATCAGTCTGGTACCTTCAGAGGACTACAGCGAGCAAGCGATGACTAACAACAAAGTATATAAGTTATATAAATATATTTTGAAATTCAGGTCGTTGAGGAAATTGTTACAGACACACGACCGAATGCTCTTCTGTCTTCGACTTATCAGCTATCTAAATAATATTGCTTTATTTTGTTTGATTGCCCGGAAAATTGTACATTTTTGTGTGGGGTTTACAAAATATTGCAGCTAAAGTAAACTATTACTTCCGGTTAAGATATTTTCAAAAATAAGAGGGCATAAGTTAAAAAACTGGTTTAGTTTTGGAGCGCGCAACAGATATTCCGAAAACAGTTTCAATTCAGGGAGGAGTCAAAACGTGTATTTCCGTTAAAATATCGCGGCTTAATTGTTATATACGTATAAAAACGTAAATACAATCTTGAAATTGTTAATACTTTTAAAATTAAATAGACGGTAAGTACCGATAATGTTACATGAATCATTAATCGTGGATCTTACAACAAAATAATAGAATTATGTCTATTAAAAGGGTGGCGAACAAAGAAGATTCATTAAAAGCTTCGAAACGAAAGAAAAACTTATTTATTTCGACAATATTAAGAAGCTTTCAATAGAAAACAGAGGGAAACCGAGAAAACAACAGTAGAAAACCGAGACGAAGAACCGAAAACGTCGAATCGGTATGTAAGGGTTTTATTTAAGGTATAAAACTAACAAAAACGTAATAAAATCATCTGTACTACAGTTAAATGTGCTTTAAGTTACATGTGTTAGAATTGAATGAAGCTTATAAGAATGTAAAGAGTTGTCGGCCATTTTGTAGAATTAAAACAAAATTTATATAAATAACCGCAAATAAATACAATTATAGCCTTTAGTTGACTTTAAAATTGATATGTGCTGAGCTAAATGAGTTGAGCCTCATTCAAGACTGTGTTGTCATGGCAACTGTAGTTGAATGAGGCCATTTCGTCATTTAGTTGAAGCTTAACTGACCTTTTGACTTCGCAAAGGTCACTTAAGTTTCAACTAAAATGGTTAATTAAGCACCATCTAGTAGCGACATTTGACACTAACCAAACTAAGTATACATATTTGGTAAGAGATGGCGCCCCAAGGATGATTTTATCGTTTTGTTACCTGTTTAAATGAAATCCTTATATATTGTATTAAAAAAATAGGGAATATTCCCCTTAATACACAGAGTAATATCCAAAATATGTTAGCCCAAATCCCGAAAAACTATTCCTGTTCAGCATGCCAGAATCTAGGGAACTCAATGCTGCGACGATGCCAAGCTGTTTTAAATATTATGGGATTCTGTAGCAAATGTGCATTTACATATATTTAATATATTGTTTTTACATAAAATTAATATATGTATTTTTTTTTAATGTTTTACTTGTATGTTTTTGCACATTTGTGTTATGGTTATTCTTAATTTTGATAGAATGCATTGATTTGTGTATGATTTATTTTTAATTTTGTTTACTGTTATTTATTTTTTCTATGTAAATATTATGTTATTATTTTTTTAATAAATAAATTTAATTGAAATGCAATTGATTCATGGAATCGCACCTATTATTTTTGCACAGCACTACATATACATATATACACATACATACATATTCATATATACACATACATACATATACATTTATACACATATATACATATACATTTGTACAAATACATACACATATATATACAATTACATACACATATTTACATTAACATATACATATTTACATATACATATTTGCATATACATATCTGGATCCTTCTCATAAAATAGCGGATCCTTCTCATAAACAAGCGGATCCCTCTTATAAATAAGCGGATCCCTCTAATAAGCAGATATTTTCCTCTGTTACCATTCGAAACAAATATATATATATATATATATATATATATATATATATATATATATATAACTAATTCTATTAAGCGGACAAAAATCGTGGTATTCCGCTTATGAAAGCTTTCACTATATATATATATATAAAGAAATAAATAAATAAATAGAGTTAGAAGTGTGTGTCAACACATTTTTGTGCCGGGGCCAAAATGAGCAAAAATTGCCGAAAGTGATTGTATTCGCGATTGGACTTTGATCAAAGCAATCATAAGTAACCTAAGCTGTATCGAACTTTGAAGTGTGTGAAATTCGAATACGAATATGTGTTATACGATATATAAACAATGATCGCAATTATAGATAGGTAGCGATCAGTTTATAGGAATTCTTAGTCTAGTTGGTGCGGTTATTCATTACGTTTGTACGAAATTTCTTTAAATAAATTCACTCTTAATTAAGCAATATTTGTTGGCGTTTGTTATTATTTTCGTTTCATTTCGTTTCGTTTCAATTCAATTGTTTCGTGCGCAACTCAAAATGTCCAACAGCAAAAACACGCGCACCTTCCAAAATTCATTCAAACCCAATCAGAATACGCTTTTAATTTCTGATTTGAACAAACATATTTTATTACTATTGAGGTAATATTCATTATATTATTCTTATTTTCTCGTTATTTATAAACCAAACACGACATTTATATAAATATAAATATATATATAAAAGTTTCGTCAGAACAGTTTTACAGGTCGTAAGGTATATTATTATTTACATACACTTGTGATTGAACTTGTTTTATTTATAGTCGTACGAAGTTCAATTTCAAAGCATTCGCTGGTGTGTCTGTAACATTCTTGAACCAAAACAATTCCTAACATTCTTATCTCTCGTCGCCTTTAAATTCAAACTTCCTAAAGTCGATTTTTTACAGCTTCAATCGATTAATTAAAATTTAGTAGTAGATTTTTGACTAATGGAAGTTTGACTTTATATATATATATATATATAATTAATACATTTGTATTTTTGTCGCTCGCTCGCTCGTAGCACCAAACGTGTCTCTACTCCAGTGAAATTAGCGATTTGAACCAATTTTACTATAAATATTCGTTGGTATCTCATTTAAATCCAATCCCCCTTATATTTTCGAAGTTATAGGGGCCCCTAAATTTGAAACCTCCCTGAATACTGCTCTTAATAACATTTTAATCAAACCAAATAATTCAAAGAAATTGATTTAATTGGCCTAGTCAAAAATGCATTTAATCGATTTTAATTTTAAAAAATTGATCGATTTCAAATTTACAACATAACGATGTATCGATTAAATCATTTTCATTCCGGTTTCTTTCGTTTTTAATCATTTTTCATCGTATTAAATTAATATTTTCGAACAGAATCACAATCATTTTGGAATTTAAATGATTCATTATTGTTTTTATTTATAAAAAAATAGGTCGATTTCAAATTTACAACATAACAATGTATCGATATAATCGAGCATTTTATTTATATCGTTTATTTTCAAAATTTGGAATTTAAATTATTTATTATTGGTTTATATAATTATATCTCTTGATAAATCACCTAGATGTATGTTTGTTTGTGTATATGTAAGGGAAATGCTTTATTTATATGGTGTATCCATGATTGGGGTCTATATTTACAAAGACATTACTTGTAAAATGGTCTAATTATTCAATTAGATAGATAAATCGATGAGGAGTTTACTGTGTTTAGTATATGATATGGGGCCTACGGATTAACTTAGTAAATATATATATATATATATATATATATATATGTATGCTGTATATGAAATGGGCACATGATACCTACGGGTTAACCTAGGAAATATATATATATATATATATGTGTGTATGTATATAGAGCGCATGCGCGAATTGTGCGATCAAATTTTGGCGCATGGTTCAGCTGCACAGATACGCCAGTCACAATACTGTAACACAAGAAGCTACGTGAAACCGGGGCGCGCTCAATACTTTCCCCCGAAATCATCACAAATTCCTATATTATAACAAAAACAGACACCCCGTCGACAAACAATTACATTTTAAAACATCATTCATCTATGTGTGTATGTGTATGTGTATGTGTGAGTGATATTACGATTTAGTGACTAATAAACGAGACACCATTTCATTCTGAAATCACAAATATATCTACCCTTATATTTTGCAAATTGCAAATAGAGGGACACCGAAATATTCGGAATGAAAACCGATATGCTAGGGGTTCACTATAACACGGTGCACAAACAGGATGTTATACGAAATGTTGTTGTCAAATACATAGACTATTTTTATCCATCCGAGTAAGTCGATATTTATATTTATTAAATTATGTGCACTTAAACCCACAAACAATTTTAGTTATACCTGCCCGCCGTAAATATCACAATTTACCCCTAAACATTATATAATTTAACGCCTTAATTAAGGATTCAACAAATTGGCAATCTTGAACATTTATTTCTTGTAAAATATATGAGATGTTGCTGTGACGTAACATGTATATGTCTCAGTGAAGTCACATTAAACTAAATGTGTACTTAACGTAAACATATTGATTCAAAGAACATGTCTGTGATGTAGCAGATACGTTACATGCACATGTTACGTCGTTGTGACATCTCAGGAACATCACAAGCGTATGTTACATCACGGAGACATCTCAGAAACAACTCGTACGTATATTACGTCGCCGGAACATTCCACGTGCATGTTACATCGCTAGGAACATTACATGTGCATGTTACATCGCCGTGACATCTCAGGAATATTACATGCGCATGTTACGTCGCTGTTACATCTCAGGAATATTACATGCGCATGTTACGTCGCTGTAACATCTCAGGAACCTGTACTGGGAATCGCAGAATATTAGTTTAACGTTATTTGCGCCAATGTGTTTATATGTTACATTGCTTGAATGTAACTGTTATGTGTCTGACATGTGCCAATTGTAACAAATGTATACAATTACATTTGAAATATTAATTTTTTTTTCTTTTTTTTTTTTTAGTGCAACGGGGAATAGCGCCGTTGCTATCGACAACAAAATTGAGCAGGCTATGGTAAGAATATTTGAATTTATTTTTATATATTTATAGTGTTCAATTAGTGTTTAAGTGTATTTTAAATTGTGTAACGTATTATTTTTGTATACATATTTTCATTGATAATGCAAGTGACAGTTCTAACACATTGTCTCGCGTCGCAGCGTCGTTGCTGAGCGGCGTTGCTGCGCGGCCTTTACACACTTACCGCAGTTAGATCAATAAATTCGCTTATATTCTCGTTCGCGTTTTGCTACACACAAAGTCTCTGCCATGGACTATACTATACTGTATACTTGCCTACAAATGTTATTGGTCAAGATTCACGATTTTTTTTATTGGAAATTCATTAAATTTACGATATATCATAGGGGGGGCACTAAATTCTGGGGACTTATATGTTTACATCGCGAATGGAGCTTTAATATTAAAAATCGGTTTTAAAATGGCTTCAGTTTATAAAGAGGCTTCAAGTTTTCAAAAAGGCTTCAATTCCTCAAAGGGCTTCAATCCCACAAAAATGCTTCAAGCCATCAAAATTAAGAATTGTTAATCCCATTTAAAGTTAAAAATTACATAAAAGATGTCTAATTGATATGAAATAGGCTTCAACCCTTGAAATAGGTTTCAAGTTTTCAAAAAGGCTTCAAGTTTTCAAAATAGCTTCAAGTCCTCAAAAGGCTTCAATCCATAAAAATTTAGAATTGTTAATCACATTTCAAGTTAAAAATTACATAAAAGATGTCTAATTGATATAAAATAGGCTTTAATTCCTTTTAATTGTTGATTTATACTACAAAATCACATACAAAGCTTGCAATTATCAAAAAGGCTACAATTCGTTTAGAATAATAAAAGATTTGTAATTGATAAACAAGTATTAATTCCTAATAATTGCATAAAAGGCTTTTTAAATTTCGCGGCCGGATACTGAAATGCACGATACGCATGCGTACTATAAAACACGTAGAATTATGCACAGGACAGTATTCAGGCGAGGAAAATAATGTGTGTATAATGGAATTGTAGGATTTGGTCAAGAGTCACTTGATGTTCGCGGTGCGTGAAGAGGTCGAAGTGCTCAAAGAGAAAATCGCCGAACTGATGGATCGTATAAATCAGCTGGAAACCGAGAACAGTATCCTGAAGGCGAACGCATCGCAGGAGACATTGGCGCAGTTGGCGGCGCCGTCGCAAGCCGCCGCGGCCGCCGCCCTGTTGAACGCAACCGCTACCGCTGCGGCCGCAATGACAGCGGTCACTGGGGGCGTGTTTACCGCATCGACTGCGTCCTCGCATACAAACCAGAACCAGGTGTCGCCAGGCTCCGCGCCCGGCGCGTCAGGTGGTAGCAACTAAATATATATTTAAGGAAACTACAAACTATTTATAACGAATTATAAATCAATATCATTAATTTCGTATTGGTTTAACATTATTTTTAATATGAATTTGTTGAGTTTGTCTCCATTTTAGATTTGCAACTCCAATTTTTGCGTAGTTAACGTTTGTATATATGTGCCTGTTTAATGTATACATATTTGCGTTTGTTTAATATGTATGTGTGTGTGTGTGTGTATGTATGACTGTGTGCAACGCAAACTAAATAGTTTGATTATTGTTTCGTTCGTTATATTTTTTAAAGATTTTGTGTTTGCATAATTTCAAGATTGAACGCCATCTAGACTGCGAACACATAATTCATTACTTAAATATTTAACTTTCATTTAACCTTGGGTTTGACTCTATAGTGCGATTTCCATTTTGTAGCTCAAACCCCTTATACATGCTACACTATTTTTTTAATACTGCAATCCTGAACAAATCTAATAATTACATAAAATATTAGTAATATTACTTTAAAAATTTGCTAATTTTACTGTAAAATATTTTAAAGCTATAAGCGTTAAATATGTATCGATTGGCTCAGAATTCCCCGAATGGTCTAAAATTCAAGATAAATACTCTAATATGTTTTTAGGGTTGAATCGAATTAATTTTGGCGCTAGATTTGGCTAATTTTATAGTTCGGTTCCCACATTTTGTAGCTTAAACGCCTTATGCATTCATAAAAAGCAAAATGGTAAATCTATAATAATTTCCAAAAACTATAAATATTTATGCCCTTAAAGATCTACAGATTAACTTCAAATGACTCTATTAACTTTGAAAACACGAAAAATCCCTCTATTTAGTTTTTAAGTTTATAGTTCTTTTGCTGTTCAACCAACACATTCAGTATTATAAAGTAAGTAACAATTAAATACATAAGATTTTCACAATAAAAAGGGCCTATTAGACTAGACACAGATGAAGACTAACTTTATATGATGACAACAAATTATCTGGGAATAGTAAATTAAAGCAATAATTTATATAATAAATTTCCAAATTATATGCTAAAAACAGTATATTTAGAACGCATTCTTTTAATTTATATATATATATAATATATATATAGTAAGTTTTAGATAGTATTTAGGCCGATAGGACCTTTTCATAATGAAAATTCTAGGTATTTAGGGGCCATTGGGCCGCATGTGCCGTAGGTTGTGGTTATCAAATGGGCAAAACATTTTAAATTTTCCCCCTAGTTAATTTAGGGCCAGTCCGTCCCTGTTACGTCCCGCCGAAACAACTAAACGCAGTACGTTAAATTAGAAATTATAATTAAATATATCCAGTTTGCTTTACGAAAAACAATGCGTTAACAACAAAATGTGTATTAAATACGTTTATTTTGTTGTTAAAATGCTAACATTGTGAAATTAACTGGATTATTATTGTTATTACTAATCGTATTTCAAAATGGGAACCGAACTATACAGTTCTAAAACTGTATTCACATATTTGTTGTACAACAAAGTGGAATTATTATTAGTAATTTCTACGCGTAATTACTGAATGTTTCCCTGTGAATACAGTTTAATGTATAAAAGTTAGATGTTTAGTGTGAAATATATGTTTTCGTTTACGCTGTGTTCACAGCAAACTACAAATAATATTTAGTTTGAATTATCGTCGACAATTTTATCTTCTCGCTCTGTCTACACATGGGGCAGACAGAGCAAAAACATGAACCTAGCTGAGATTTTGTGTAAAAAGAATACAATTAATGCATTAACAGTAACACAATTTATTATGAATTTTGTTGTTGTTAACGTTTTTGTTGTTTGTTATACAATAAATTGGAATGATTATTTGTTTTTTCGTTGTGAATACTGGTTTAGAGTAGACTGCGTGTAAATTTAGGGCGAAATGAGTAGGTTTGTTGAGAGTTTCAATTTCGACATGCAATAATTAATAATGAATCTCGTATTTATATTCAGTTCAGTTAATGGTTATGATTTGTAAATAGAACGTAAACAGAGAGCTAATGATTACATCACTACGAATTATATTAGATGCATATTTAGTTATGAATATGTGTTTGGTGGGCGGAGGATAGATTTATTTGTAAATAAACGAAAAACATTTTGAAATACATATATTCAAAAAATGTTCAAGGTGCTAAATGTGAATTGTATGTGATTTTGATAGATTGAAAAGGTCTAGTCGGTATTTGATAAGAATTGACTGTTGCGTGAAATAAGCAAAAAGATTATAGCATTAATTGAAGATCAATTTCTACAATTGATTTAAAAACTATATGTATATACATATATAAATATATGTATATATATATATAAAAATTAAAAAAAAAATACATTAGATTTAATAAGTATGTTGTCCACATGCAAATTATTATTTAATTACGCCTACAAAGTATAATATGACTGATTATTATTTGGTTGTCTTTTTTTTCTTTTAATTCAACAACTTGAAATTTTATTTAGTAAACATTCAAATTAATGCCTGATAATTATAGAAAAATCATTATTCTAAGTATTCCAGTATTTTTCTTTGTTGTAATTTAATTTCTCGTTGAAAGTTTATCCACATTATTACTAATCTATGATGGCTGTGTTTATAAAATAACATTTTAAACTTTATGAATGAACTTGCTCGATATAATAAATATATAAACCGGAAGTCGCTAATACGCATATCCGGAACTATATATATATATATATATATATATATATATATATATATATATACAGTAAAACCTCGATATAACAGTCTAATGTCCTTTTCACACTAGTGCTGCCATCTATAATATATTTAGGTCTTAACAGGCAAAATAACGTTTATTTGAGGTTAATTAATATTTTGGCTACTATATATTAACAAATTTAGTAGCAACAATTACGTAAACGCGCATTAAATAAATAATTTTGTTGCACTAGCTAGTGCTGCCATCTATAATATATTTAGGTCTTAACAGTCAAAATAACGTTAATTTGAGGTTATTTAATATTTTGGCTATTATATATATTAACAAATTTAGTATGCAACAATTACGTAAACGCGCGCATTAAATAAATAATTTTGTATTTTCAAGGTTATTGGCAACGACCTGGGTTTAAGATAAGCGAACTTGAAGCCAGGTGTGTGTGAAAAGGGCACATATTGTTAGTAAATTGTAGGTTATGACTTTATACAGAGAAAATATAATTTTAAATTTTGCACGATTGGTAACACTGGTAGACTCACTGCGCTTGCGTAAATATTAGTGTATAAATGAACTTAAATTAATGTTAGGTTTTCTGTGTATAAGGTCGGTAATTTTTGGGCAAGTTTGAGTATAGGTATGTAAAATATGACCTATGATTTATTTATTATCTCAATAGTTATATAAGTGAATATTGCGAACAATGCAGATGCTAATTATAATTGTAATAATAATAAAATAACGCGAAGCATTGTTATTATAAGTAACAATGTTTTTACCAAGATACAGTAACGTTCATAAATAATATGGGTCGTTCTGCTTAACATTCCATACGAAATACAAGACAGTTTAAATTTTACAATGGAATTTCTGTGTATGAAATGAATGATATTTAATTATAATAATGTTCTTTTTTCACCTTGTGCTTTTGGTGCACAGTCAAAAACATGAAATATTTAGACAAATATTATCTATGTACATAAATAAATATATCGACTTCATTTATTTAACCACTAAAATTTTGGAATTCAGTCGTGTTGACTAATTGTATACTTTACTTTCAGGAACTTCAATATTCGTATATCTATTGTAAATAATTTATCTGTTGTATTTTTAGTTCTTAACAAATGATCGACTTATGTATTGTTTCTAATGTTCGTTTCTTTATATTAAAAAAATAATAATAAATTCAAGTTATTATACTTCGTTTATTTGTCAACATACGAAGAAAACATTTTTTTTGTCGTCACTTTTTCCCATACCTTTCCTTTCTAACCATATAACAGTAATGTTACAATTACACAATTTTCCCCGGACTAACCGGGTCATTAAAACCTGTCCCAGTGGCCAGTCCGGCCCTGTGTACTAATTTGCAAAAGAGAATAAAACGTGACGTCATTGGTACTAGACCAGTGACGTCACATAAAGCCCAACTAATTGTAATTTCGATTCGTTATTACTTTAGTTGACCTTGACGACGCGGTTAGCGCTGAATGAAGCTCATCTCGTGTAGCCACGCCATATCAATTCAAGGTCAGTGTAAAACGCAATACGCTATAACGCGTGCTTGCGTATCCAGCTTTAGAGTTAAAGCGTGTCGAGCAGAACCGTGACAGTTGGAAAACATTCGATACTTTCCTAGTAGAATTATTTATATATATGTATGGTTAGAAATAAATTTAAAAAACGATGGATTTTGAAAGTCCGGATGTTATGAAAGATTTTCCGGGTTTATATGCAACGGAGGCAAATAAGCGAAGCAACGATAGTGATTGTAAGTAACAAATTAGATAGATAAGTGTTATATTTGTGGTGTCAATAAATTGTATATAAAATACAGACAGTGATGATGTTAATGAGAAAGTAACAAAGAAAGATTTGTTAATTGGAAAACGTAAGGATAAAAAGGATACGAAGAAAGATCGAGGCTACGCAGCGTTAGAGGGTGAAAGTTCAGCAGAGGAGGATCATGACGCTAAGTATTAGTGTTATACTTAAGTGTTATATTAAAATATATTGAATAAAATGTATGGGTTTGTGTAGAAGTCCATCGAAATCTAAAAAAACTAAATCGTTTAAATTCACTACCAAAACTAAGGAGAAACGGGAGAAAGTACGTGAAAAAGATAAGGAAGTAGAGAAGAAAAAGGATGTTCGGAAAACGGAACGTTACAAGGAGAAGGTTAAAGTCGAGAAAAAGGAGAAGAAAAATACGAAATTGGTCAACGATGACAAAATTGATATTGCCGGTATAGAAATTAAATATATATATATACAGAATTGGGCAAAATCAATTCCTAGTGGAATTAATTGAAGCCTTGGATAATTTAAAATTTTGAAGTCCTGAAGCCTTTTTGAAGTCCTGAAGCCTTATTGAAGCCCTAAAGTCTTTTTTGAAGTCCTGAAGTCTTTTTGAAGTCCTGAAGCCTTTTTTTTTGCATAAATTCATTTTTTTTTCAATTTAATTCAATCCCTAAGCCATAAGTCCGCATTATTAAAAAGGCTTCAATTATATAGATTTAAGTCCCTAATGAATGAATTGTATCCCTGCCCAGCTCTGTATGTACTTAATGTAAAATAAATTGATGCAGATGTATTACCGATATTTGGGGTGAGTTTGCAAGTGGCAGTGGAGAGAAGCCGTTGTCATGACGGCGTTGATTTGCCGTTACCGATTCGTAACTGTATCGACTATATTCAGGAAAATGGCATTACTGTAGAAAATGTGTATAAAATCGGTGCAATAAAATCGAAAGTGTTGCACATAAAAAAATTGTATAATCAAAGGGAACATGTGAATATGTGCGATTATGATGTGCCGACAGCGACATCTGTAATGAAATTATTTTTCAGGTACTAGTTTTTAGTTTTTAATTATAAAATAGTTTATTTATTATTCATATATATATATCAGAGAACTACCTGAACCAATATTAATAGAATATTTGTCACGATTCGAAGAAGCTGCCGCTATACAAAATGTATCATCCAGAGAAGCGGGTCTAATGGCGCTTGTTGATAAGCTGCCCGAACACAATCGCATTCTGCTCAGTTGGACCATTCTACATTTAGACATAATTACATGCAATGTTTGTACACACACATACAATTAAATGTACAATTATATGTAAATATGTTCCATTTTAATAGGAGATTCATACGAAAATGAACGCTCAGAGCGTTGCAATGGCGTTAAGCCCCATTTTACAAATGAGCCATCGTCTTTTAGCCGCTTTACTATGTCATTGCAAATCGTTATTTAAAGATACAATTTTATTCAAGTTCGTAATTATATTTATTCTGTTATTAGAAATGTATTTCACACTTTTAACACTATTATTAGGTATTGTCCACCATTAATATCAAACAGTTTGCAATTACCTGAAGAATCTGATGAAATTATGTGCGAATTACGAAAACAGGAATCGCTTTTATCGCAAATTCACGCTGAGATGAACTCGGGTTTTATATCAAAAAACAGGGAGGAACTGCTGTGGGAAGTTCAACGGATGATCACACAATTAAAAGTAAGTATCATTTAAATTACATATTGCCGAATAGGCACGGAAATACTCGATTTGAGATTAATTAATCTAGACAGCAATAGATGGCATTACAATGGTTTTTGTTATGCTCGTTAGTTATTTTTGGCTGATTCTATCCAATAGGATACGTACGTACCGAATCTTGGATCTCGTTTATTGGGAATAATTTAGCTTAGAACGCGACGACGTTATAGTTATTAAACAAATTAAAACAAATTGATTACAGAGGAAATTAAGAAGTATTGAGAAATGCCACAAAGTGTCGCAAAAGAGTTTAGAAGAATATCCAATAGCGGAAAACTCGAAAATCAGTAAATCATTATCGTGTTCGGACGATGATACAGTACAAAGTAAACAAAACAATGTAAATCACGAAATAAACCAAGAATCAGTGAACTTGGATGAAAACCAATCAAGCGACGACGTCATCCAATCCGATGATTCTGCGGTGAAAAATACTAACAAATTAACAAGACATCAACCAGTGGACGAATCGGATGCAGAAGACACAGAAAACAACCATATTCCGAATTTAATTACAAAAATTACACAAATCAGTATGATTCAACAACAAAATTCAGCTTTAATGGAACTCAAAGATTCGCTATTGTCACAAATTGCGGCAGAGAAATCAGAAATTGTCTTATTAAAATATTGTATTGCAAATAATCAGCAGCATTCCGCGAATCATTTGCCAACCGCGAATTTAGACACGAATAAATTAGACGAACTCATGGACCTTATAATGAAGGAGAATAAAATTTTGCAAATCAAGAAAATTGATCTTGTACGCGAAATTATGGAGCAACGGGAAGCGTGCATTTATTTGCAGTCGAAACTGTCGCTTTTTTCTGCTAATGTTACGTAAATTGATATTTAATTGTATGCATGCATTTTAACAGCCGCCATCTTGAAAATATGAACCTTTCCCGAACCTAATGCACGATCACTACATTTCCCGAACCGTAGCGCACGATCACTACCTTTCCCGAACCTTAGCGCACGGTCACTACCTTTCCCGAACCTCCCCGAAGCCGAACACATTTTAAACTAATCAAATCAGTGTACTTCAAACATTTTTTTAAATAAATTATATATGTGTACATATTTATATTGTTTTAAAATTGTATAGATAGTCAACAATAAATAAAACATTTAATTTTACCGTATATTTCATTCTAAATCTATTATTAGTGAACAGCATCACCAAATATGCTAATTAGACTAATATCCAGATGTACCGAACCAATTAGTAATCAATTTTGGCACTAATAGCAACTAATTCACGGGTGGATATACGGGGCTCGTGCTCGTATTTCGCGGGCGGATGTGCCAAGCTAACTGCGTCATATCGTAAATAAACCGAAATATAACAGTGTTGTCAACTATGTCAATTTCATAAATGTCCTTAATGCTTATAGGGCTTTACAGTTAGGAAGATAAGGATAGCTTTATGCCATTTATATGTAAGATGAAAGAGATAGGAATCGTAAACATGGCAACTAAATGAACTTTAAGGTAAATATATGTCGTAAGTTTGTAATGAATAATATTTTTTTGCTTTATTTGGTAACAGTGTTGCAACAATGTTCGCCATTGTTTGGTTATTGTTCCTAGTTTGTGAATAGTAGTATAATTGAGTGTGTATTTGTTCGTGACGATTTATTTCACGAACAAATACGTATATTATGAGCATATATTAATTGCTATAATACGCGCGAGTCAAGTGATAGGACAGTTATATACATAAAATGAGTCGCCACGAAGGTAAGTAGAAGAATTAGTGCATATTTCATTGAGTTTGTAGATGTAGTTGAGGGTTGACGGTTGATAATGAAAATCATTTTAGGTGTCAGTTGTGATTCTTGTCTCAAAGGTAACTTTCGTGGTAGGCGATATAAATGTTTAATTTGTTACGATTATGATTTATGTGCTGGATGCTACGAAGCCGGAGCGACGACCACCAGACATACCACGGAGCACCCGATGCAATGTATCTTAACTAGGGCTGATTTTGGTAATTTATATACATTCATTTTATTCATTTATTTATTTAGGAGTGGACAATTATCGGATAATCAAATGTATTTTCACAGCTATTCAATAAATTTTCCGTTATTACTTTTAGGTTAACTCTGAATTTACAATTAAATTGTAACCGTTTTTGATAACATTTTCAAAATAAATACTGAATTTGTTTTTTTTTTTGCTAAATTGTATTCACAGTGAAGCACAAATAGTAATTTAGATTAGAAAATTGCAAATAATAATCTAGTTTATTATTCACAGCAACAAAATTAACACAATTTTGTTGCTATGTATAAATTAGCATTATTACTTGTAATTTCTAAGCTTAATTACTAATTGCTTCACTATTTATGCTGTTTTTACAACGAATTAGTAATTAAAATTAGAAAATTACTAATCTACTCAATGCTAAGATTCTAAACAATTATAAATTTTGTTGCATTGAACAAATTGGAATTATTACATTTAATTTCTAAGTTTAATTACTAATTGTTTCACTGTGAATATGCACTTAAGCTGATTTCACAGCGAATTAGTAATTAAATTAGAAAATTACAAATAATAATCAAGTTTGTAATAAGATATGCAATGCTAGCATTCACAATTAAGTATAAAAACTGCTGTGAACGTTAACATTGTATTTCATATAACAAACTGGAATAATTATTTGTAATTTCTAAGCTTAATTACAAATTGTTTCTATGTGAATATACATTTAAGCTGTTTTCACAGCGAATTAGTAATTAGGATTAGAAAATTACAAATAATAATCTAGTTTGTATTATGGCAAGTAATGCTAGCATTCACAGTTAATTATAAATGTTGCTGTGAACGTTAACATTGTATATTATATAACAAACTGGAATAATTATTGTAATTACTAATTGTTTCACTGTGAATATACATTTAAGCTGTTTTCACAACGAATTAGTACAAATAATCTAGTTTGTATTACGACAAGTAATTCCAGGAATTTTGACCCCTGAAGATGACCGAAAGGTCGAAACGATTATGTGAAACATATTTTTTTTGTTATCGTTGAGCTTATAAATTCAAAAACCGCGTAACTCCGACGTAAAAATATGTTTAATATTACATTTGTTTTGTTTGGTTCCAAAACAGAATTGTACTACGGGGGCGAAGCGCTAACCTCTGTGGAACAGCCCCAGGCATACACATGCCCGTATTGTAATCGAATGGGCTTCACAGACCTAACATTATCGGAACATGTCACCGCGGAACATAGTGATATATCATTTGAAGTAGTAAGAATATTCAAAATCGTTCATTTTTTGCGCATATATTAATGTTTTTTTTTGCAATTAGGTTTGCCCCGTTTGTGCATCGGTGCCGGGCGGAGACCCAAATTTAATGACTGATGATTTCGCGGGGCATTTATCCTTAGAGCATCGTTCTGGCCCCCGGGATTTGATTTCCTTTTTGGACGAGCCCGTTAGCACCCGGCATAATGTGCGTCGTATTCCGCATACGTCTCGAGGCGTAACCGGTTCGCGGTCACGACGCTCCAACATGCACTTTAGGTATCTAATTTTATACGCACTTTTGAACAAAACAATCATATGTACCCATTTTCTATGTATTATACAAAAAAAAAGAACATTTTTTAGGAGATCAAGTCTTTTTTTAATTCATTTATTCGGTGTTACGAATAATTTAAATTTTTTTAAATATCTGTTTTTTTTTTTTTTTTTTTTAATAATTTGGTACTTGTTTTTATTATGGTTTAATTATTTGGTATTTTATGATTGTAATTATTGTGACATGACACAAAAAAAAAGTGTTTTCAGTTCATCGGGCGGACTGTCTTCTTTATCGCCGTCTTCGCGAGACAACGTGGACCCGATCGCAGAACTGCTGTCCCAGTTATCGGGTGTACGACGTTCAGCCACAAATGCATCGGTTAGTATCACAAATTATATATATATATATATATATATATATATATATATATATATATATATATATATATATATATTTCGAATATAGTTTTTCACAAGCCTAGGTACCATGCACCTATGCGTCCAGTTCGTCTTATAAGTTATATATGCGATGCAAGCAGTTTTTAATTATTATAGCCTTTTAGTCAAAATAGTAAAGGACACTTACGTGGGTCTTAGTTATATATATTTTTGGATTCAGGGCGACGCTACAGACACACGACCGAATGCTTAAGCGTTTATAAATCGTCTATAAAACGTAAATTGTACTCACGATTTTGATGAATGGAACACAACTGTTTGCCTCGCCAACTTTTCGAACACTGATTGTTTCTTATACCAGTATATGATTGTGTAACTATAATATATGCGTTATAGTTATCAATCAATTAAAAAAAGGTTTCCGGCTTAAACACGATTCCTTAATTAACTCGTTTGGTTATTAAATGTTTCTAGTGAAACTAGTAATTAAAATGCTTCTACGTTTTACGAATTAGAGATGTGGTTTCAGTGCAATATTTTTAGTTCGCTGTACAAGTACAGATTTATTTCTTATATTTGTTTCGAATGTCTTGAACAGTTTCATAAATGTATGAATTGTGTTTACAGGCAGCACGGCAACAACTGGAGCGTTTACCGCGTCGTCAGCTTCAACATACAAATGTCGCCGGCGGAAGCACCCAGACGCAAGCCGCCGTTTTACGCGAACCAACTGCGACACATTCGGCTCAACCAGGCGGCATCACTACCGTCACAACTACAAACCTCAACAATGGCCTGCTGCTAAATAATATGCCGCAACCGCAAACGCCGACTTCGCAAAATTCGCAGTTTCTCTTAGCAAGGTTTGTCCCCTACACTATTGCCGATTGCTATCTCTTTTTCTCCCATTTAAATAGCATAACGCTATCTTTATTCTCCTCCCTGTAAAGTCTAAAGGAAATGTGTGTCTGTAGCATGCTCGGATCAAAAAATGTAATTAACAAAAAGTGTTTGTCTCGTCGCCCTGAATCCAAATATATATATAACTTGGGTATTAGTCGTCGTTCGCTCGTAAGTCCCTACGTAAGCGTCCAGTACTACTTTGAAGATACCGGAGCGATTCACACCAAATTTGGTACACATGTTAATTGGTATTTCATTTGAATCCACTCGCAGTTTAAATCCAATCGCCTGTATACTTCCCGAGTTATAGGCCCCTAAAATTTAATACTGCCCGTATAAAAATAATTCAAATACCAAAAATTCTACTATTAATTCTAAGATATTTTATGTCCACAAGATTTTTGCATATTGTTAACCTAAAGGCCATAAAAAATGATGAAATATTTATTTAGATTATTAGAAGAGCTATCAATTGAGCCTGCAATGGAGGAGCAACGTGCAGAAAGGAGCATGTTTGTTCAACAACTGTTGTTATCAACAATCACGGAGCAAAATATGTTTGCAAAAGCGTTGTTGAAGGAAATCCACGCAGAAACTCGACTTGGCTCGCGTTATCAAGCAAGAGTATACTTAATCACGAATTAAGTAGAATTCAGGAATAATTACCAATTTTTTTTTTACAGGGCGAGACGTGTATTTGTCCTTTTTCATCATCAGTGCCTCCAAAAAGCACCAATTAATTTATTCATGATGATTGTTCACGTTTTGCCGTCACTGTGCTTCATAATACTGTATAATATAGCCTTAATTTTTTTTTCTTTGTACCCTGTAACCACTGGCGCTAGCCTATGTGAACCGTAAATTCATAAATTCATCGTCGATTTATTTGTTTTTTTTCATTTTCATTAGTAAACTTTGGTTTATACAAAATTTAACGACCATTTTAGTGAACATATTTATTTGTTGTTGCATTTTCTTTAATCTCTGGTTTAAATTTGACGGTCATTTTAGTTAACATGTTTATTTGTTTTTGTATTTTCGTTGGTAATCTCTGGTTTAAATGTTACGGCCATTTTCGTGAACATGTTTATTTGTTTTTGTATTTTTCTAAATAGTCTCGTTTAAATTTGACGGCCATTTTGGTGAACATGTTCACTAAGATGGTGGGTTTAATTTGTTTTCATCGAAATAATTCTAGTTTGTTTGTTTTTTTGTAATTTTAATTACTATTTTCGAAGTGTTCACGTAATCGAGCGCCAACTTTAATTGAAAATAAAATTGTAATTGTTTCTAAAGGATTTCATTGGAAATTGGTATATGTAGTGTTGTGTTTTGTACAAATTGTTTACGAAATTAAATTTGAAATTTTCAGTGCCGGAATCTTTTTTAAAGATATGAAACTGAATTTGCCGATACTTTTTTTTTTTCTAATTTCATTACACACCGAAAATGAAACTAATGTAATAGTAAATGTTATTGTTAATTATTATTTAATCTGTTATTGTTATTTTTGTATTAGCTAAACTCAATTCCCAGTATATAAAGTATCATCCATAAAATGAATTATACTTTTCACGTTTCAAAAAGTTTGGACATATTGAAAATTTCGAATGAAATTTACTATTATAAATTTCATGAAATTTGAACATTCATGAGATTTAACAACACTATATATATTTATATATAGATAAAAAGTGAACTTTGTTTCACCCAACAAAAAATATTAAAAAATATGTAACTAAAACTGCTTTGAAATTCATTACTTATATGTATATATGATTTTGTTCATATGTTATTGATTAACTATTTAATTAACTGTCAAATTTAAATAATAAATACGATTCAGATATATTTATTGTTTTTTCACACTATATTACTAACTTTATCACGCTTTATTTTTTTATTTTGAAATCCATATACGAATTTTAAAAACATCGATTTAATCGAAATTTATATAAAAACATAAAAATTATTAATCAGAAAAATAGTTATAAATAAAAATAGAAAAAACCGATTTATTGCTAATTTATAATGAAAAATTGAATTAAAATCTAAAATGGTTATAAAAATCGAATTTAATCTGTTAATCGATTATTTTGGCAGGTTTAGGTCAAAATGGCGTATAAATTAATAATCAAAATCAATATAAAAACGCAAAAATCGATTTATTGTTGATTTAAAATGAAAAACCGAATTAAAATCTGAATCGGTAATTAAAACTCGAGAAAAAATCGATTGATCAATGTTTTGGGAAGGTATAGAGCAAAATGGTGCGATTTAAATATTTTTCAACTTTAATTCACTAGTAAATACCAATATAAATAATTTACAATCAATTTTTAAAAAAAAATACAAATACACCAAATAATAATTAAACATTTTTTTTATTGTATAAATGAGCTAGATTAATATAACCAATTATTAATAATTGGAGTAATTAGTGTTAGTGATTATTAATAATACTTTTTCTGCTTTTTTCCATCCGATTCAAACCAAGTTTCGGATGTACTTTTCGCACGTTTCCTTAACGACGTATTTGGATTCGTTGGAGATTCCTGCGTTAGTTTTTCGACGTCATCAAAAATGACTTGGGCCCCACCGCAACATGTTGGAATTATATCGCCCTAAAAAACGCAATTTTATTTATTATTTTTAGCAAACTGGAAGCATTGGTGCAACATACTTTATAAAGTTTAGTTTCCAAATCGCCAACATGATCTGCTCCTTGCGAAATCAACAGATATTTGCTTTGATTCGGATGGACAACATCTTTAATATTTGTTAATTTGTTTACGGATTTATTACATTTAATTTGTGGTTGCAGGACCGTACCAAGGGGGGTTGGTTGCGCTTGTGTGTGCTTTAACCAGCGCCCATCTGCAGAACTTGTGCGTCTGTAACGCGGGTTCGCCACAGGCGTATTCTAAACATTTTATTTTAAATATCAATAAATTACAATCCCATTTTTTCTCTTTTAATTTAAAAATCAATTACTATAAATTAAATGACTGCGTTCACACTATATAAATTCATAATTACCCGTCGTGGTACATGTTCTGTTTGGCGATCGTCTTTTTCGTCATCGTTTTCTCTTTCGAAATGAACGTTTGACGAAACTGTTTTGTCAGACAAAATTATATCTTTGACTAGTTCCAATTTTTCGAGTTTTTTATTCATAACAGACTGAAAATGCGTTTAAAATGATTCAAATTTTAATATAAATAATAATTAAAAATAAACTTACGTTTGTATAATTTCTTTGATGCCGTAATTTTAGGTCTAATTCATGCGTCATTTTTTCCGATAATTGTTTTTGTTCTTGTTTATGTTTCGCTTTGTCCAACATACCTTGTCGAATTTTGAAATTTTTCTCGTAAATCTAAAGGATTAAATCGTAAACTTAACTAACCAACACTGTAATACTGAATTATATACATAAGGCCGCCATACTACTCTCCCAAAAGGCCGCCATACTACTCTCCCACATAATTCCGCCATACTACTCTCACACATAAGGCCGCCATACTACTCTCTCAGAAACGACACGAATTAAAGAAATGAATCGTATAAAAGTTTCTAGCCACTTTTGTTTAATTCGAATTTACGAAAAATGTAACAATTACAGGAAAAAAAATAGTTCAGTGGTTATATTGCGCTTTAGGGTGCATATGTTGCTGGTTTCGCAAGACGTAGGGTACAAATATCAAATTTATTATAGAGAAAACGTGATTATATTATGAGAAAAAATTAAACTTACAGTTTGTTGTAAATTTTCGATTAGTTCATTTTTCTTAGTGTATTCTTCTCGAATTTTATCATAATTTACTTCCATATCCAACAATTTTGTCTTCAAATCTTTAACCTATTGTTTAAAAAAATAATTAAATTATTTTATTTTATTTAAAACTTATAAATAAATAAAATATACCTTTTGTTGTTCGTTCGGCAATAAATATTTCACCTGTTTTTCGAAATAACTTTTCGATTCTTGTAAATATGTAAGTTTTACTCGGAACTTATTACCTAAAGACACATAACACAGATAGTAAATCGACCAAAAAAAAAAAAAAAAAGCAAAAAAAAATCCTTACTTCTCTTCTTCATACTTGAACCGCCTCCTAACGCCTGTTTTCTTCGTTTCAAATACAAAATTAATGTTTTTATATCGTCTGACTCTGGGTCAATCGATGTGATCCGCGGGAAATTCGTGATTCGTTGCAATTTTCGGCCCAGATCCATTGGATCCGTTTGCACAGACACCGAAACAGATGAATTGCTGCTTGGTGTTTCGGGGATCATTAGAATTTTTGTCTCTGGACGAGCGACTCGGACTTCCCGTGTTAATTCAGCGAATTTCATAACGTGCTGAAATATTATAGCTTGTAAATTTATTAATATCTAAAAAATCGAAGAGCAATCATCGAAAGAATCGAATAAAACTGAACAAAAATCGAAATGTAATAGATTATATCGCAAAATCAATACATCGATGAATTTTCCGCCTAAATAAACAAAATACTTACCACAGTTTCATCGTAATCCTTAACGGACGGATTAACACAAATAATCATCTTAACTTTGCCTTCGCCCTCAAAAAAATTCTTAAACAAATGCGTTAATCGTGATTCCCGATACGGAACAATTCGATTCAATCCAGTTTTCTGATTGTCCCGTAAAATCTCTAAGCAAGTTCTCAAAGACATCAATGAATTATTTATACTTCCTATAATTAAAAAAAAAAATGCTCAAACCGCGCAAACATAATCGATTAAATTTGCTCAAACCTGCTTCTTTGAGCCGCTGCCCAGAAGTTTGAGTGCGACTGCATCGCTCACTGCCCGCCAAATCGACTAGAGACAATTGCGCAACCGTTAACTGATTTCGATCTAGCGCTCGCGGCGGCATTATAACTAGTCGAATTGTGAATATCGAATGGCTTCTGCTCGATTCTGTGTTTAGCGACGTTTGAGCCATACGTTTGCGCCGTTTACCAATGCCGTATAACTCTAACGCTTCCTCAGCCGTTTTTACTTCTAATTCGATGATGCCGTTTACGTAAATGTTATGGTTGCAGTCTTCGCGTAATATTTTCGCTTGTAACGAACGTGTGTACGAGGCTTCATCGAGTAAATCGTACGCGATATTATTGTAGATTTCGACGTACGACACGAAAATTGTATAGGTACAATTTTCATCGAAGTTTAATAACTTTGAACCGTCGTTATAATATATTAGCGAATTTTCGTTGTTATTCCTAAATAAAATAAGCATTTAATTATTTTCCTATACGCTATTTATATAACAGCACAAATAAATCTGAATTTTGTACATAAATTACAACATATTGTAGCAGAATTGCGTAGATTGTTCTAGATCCTTGTGGAGAGACCTCGATGTTTGCTAGAAGCTATATGTATATATATATATAATTAACAATTTCCGACAAATCACTAAGTGAAGTGAATATAAGTGTACAAAAAATACGTTAATAGTTAAAATATATATTTAATTTGTTGTATTAGTACAAGTACAGTCAGTGAATCAGTTAAAAATCAATAGTCGAAAAGAAACAAATGGACAATTTTCGAGAAATCAACAAGTGAAGTGAATATAAGTGTTAAAAAACACGTTGTAGTTTAAAATACATATTATTTGTTGTATTAGCACAAATAGTCAGTTAGAAATTAATAGTCGAAGAGAGACAAATAGACCATTTTCGAGAAATCAATAAATGAATAGATTATAAGCGTTAAAAACACGTTATAGTTTAAAATACATATTTTAAGTGTTATATTAGTACAAAAAGTCAGTGAGAAATCAATAGTAGAAGATAGACAGATAGACAATTTTCGAGAAATCAATAAGTAAAGTGTTGAAAAACACGTTAGTTTACAAATAAATATTTTATTTGTTGTATTAGTACAAATAGTCAGTCAGAAATAAATAGTCGAAGAGAGACCAATAAACAATTTTCGAGAAATCACCAAGTGAAGTGTTAAAAAAATATGTTAGTTTAAAATAAATATTTAATTTGTTGTATTAGTACAAATAGTCAGTCAGAAATCAATAGTCGAAGAGAGACAATTTTCCAGAAATCGATATGTGAAGTGTTAAAAGAATACGTTAGTTTACAAATAAATATTTTATTTGTTGTATTAGTACAAATAGTCAATCAGAAACCAATAGTCGAAGAGAGACAAATAGACAATGATCAAAATAACTCACTTCTTCGTAATTTTCCGTTTATATTTCATCTCTCTAGTGCACTCATCCGCTGCATCCCGTTCCGATTGAACTTCAAACCCATTCATTTTATCCGATTTAACAACATATTTGCCGGTTTGATACGATCCGATCGTATTAAACAGGACATTAATACAGCGGGGACTAATGCCGGGATCCGTTGCCTCGCCCGCCATAGTGTAAGTTTTCCCCGACCCAGTTACCCCATACGTAAATAATAGGCCATTTTCCCCCTGTAGCAAGCCGCGAAGCAGCGGCATCGCAACCGACTCGTACAAGTCCTTTTGGCCCGCATTCTCGGTGAAAATATAATTAAAACTGTACTGAATACTTTTGCGATGTCGTTGTTCGTCGGGCGGCAAAAGCGTTAATTGCGTCGGTGAATTCAGCAAAACACACGAGTTTGTGTACTCAGTATGCGTGCGTAATCTGCAAAACACTTCCACCGGGTCTTGATCCAGTTTCTCTTCGCTGCTTGCCTTTTTCCCGTTGGTCACCAAACGATTTCTTCTATAAAGTACACGATTTTGCTATTAATTCTTCATAAAACACAACACTATGAAATACAACTTACACAGGACGCATAATTATATATAATTGTTTACATGGAATTTGTTTAAAAGTGTCTCAAATTTATTGTTACAACTTTCTACTAATAACGTTCATATTTTGAATTTGTATTGTTATGCAGTATTGCCAAATACGTAGCATAAAATACCCTAGCCTAAACTCAATTTAAGAAAAATTTACAACAAAATGTCCCTAAATGATTTTAATATTCTAGGATTTTATAATAGCCGTATTCTTTTTACAGACAATCTCAGCTTGTTTCGGTTAAAACTTATCTTCTCGCTCTGTCTACACATGGGGCAGACAGAGCAAAAACATGAGCCTAGCTGAGATTTTGTGTAAAAGAATACGACTATTATTAGCTGTATTCTTTTATACAAAATCTTTTCGGATATATCTGCTAACATTGGCAACAGTGACGGTCTCATTAGCTGTATTCTGTTCTCAATTTGTCTCGGTTCTCATCTTCTTGCTCTGTCCACACATGCGACAGACAAAGCAAAAACATGCGATTTTGTGTGAAAAGAATACAGCTATTACAATAGGGTTAACATTAAGGTCCTGTTAATGCAAATTTAAGTGACACTAGCATAAACCGAGCTTTTTCAATTGTCCCTACCCACCTGTAATATTTAAAGTATGTATTGCAAAGAATGGCTGACCAGTTGATTGAATCAAAACAATTAAGACATTGATAATAATATAGGGTTTTCTGTGTAAAAGTGATAACAAGATGAGCTACTATCCATTTTAAATTTAGTTAAGTGACGAAAAGTGTTCAATTTGCTACAGTTCATCAGTTTTTTTTGTTATGTTACGTTAATAAAATGACAGTAAATGTCAAATTAAAATGCTACATGAGTGTTTTGTTAATTCATGTGGTTTGTGCTAGTGATTTTGACAGTGTTAAACTGCATAGACATTGTAAACATGTTTATCCTAAATCGCATGAGGTAAGTACAAATGTTTTATTGGTATAAAAACTGGATACAGTTATTGCGCTTTGTTATTCATAAATAAATAAAAACTCATACTTATTTATGGAAATGTGTCAATAGGATACAAAAAACAATACAATGTTCAATCGAATACTTTCTATTTATACAGTTTTAGAATATCTTTCGAATAATTTAGCATCAATTTACGTTATGGAAGGTTTATACAGAAAAATTTATTTTTTATTTTAATTGACCAATTTTTTGGATGTGCTTAGCAGAATTTGAATCTGCGCTTGCGCACACTGTTTTCGTGTCTATTTATACTAAATTTCAGGTAATTCACGGATCTCACATAGAACCTGTTCATGTGATGAAAAAACGTAGTATTGACCAACCAATACGTATTTTGCTATGGTATGATCATAGCGTTTACAGGTGAATAATTTTATTTTTAAATAAATATATATATATATATATATTATTTTAATAAACCGGTTTTAATATAAATAAGAATTAAATGAAATTGTTTCCTATATGTTTTAATAACTAAATTAACATTATTATTTAATTTTTTTTCCAGATTGGATTCCGAAAAATTTGAATTAATTAATGTAAGTTGTATTTATTTTTTTATTTAAAATCTATTGAATTCAAATTTATTGATTTATTCGGGTTTTAATTAATATTTGACCGATTATTTCATTTTTTAACGATTAATCGTATTTAAAAAAACGATTACCGATCTACCGCTCTAGTTGAAATATTTATATATATATATATATGTTTTTTTTTTAATTATCTGGTGATAGAATACTATACTACCTGAAGCGGTACGATTTTGGGAAAAGGCTTTATCAGTTCGTAGATCGGAGAATCCGATACGTTTGGGACGGTAATTATTTAAATACGTTATCCAATAACCAATTTGTTATTTAATATATATATATATATTTTTTTGTAGAAAATGCGACCAACCAACCGTTTTCATAAAAGACTACTTGACTTATTGTATCGATACATGCAAAGAAAACACAATGTGCGGTGAAGTACAAGTTCCGGAGGAACATCTAGATGTAAGATATATATATATATATATATATATATATATATATATATATATATATATATATATATATATATATATAATTTTTTGCAAATTGTTAACTAAAAGGCCATAATGCATCGTAAAGCGAGCTGGAATTGAATTGAATTATCAATTATGAATTAAATTCTACTAGTAATGAATTTTATGTATGTATGTCTTCTAAAAACTAGGTATGCCGCAAATGTAACTCCACCGGTCAGGACTGCGGCGTCGTCCCGGGGACGCAACCGGGCGTCGGTATCGACGACGCCGACTTCGTATTCTACGTTTCTGCCCGGCAAACCGACCGCTGCAACAAAAGCTTAACCGTCGCATACGCAGCGCATTGCCAACAAGAAGCGGGACTGGACCGTCCGATCGCGGGCCACGCCAATTTATGCCCAGAAAGCATAAATACGAAATCGCAGGAATCCGATATTCTGTTATCAACCGTAAAACATGAAATATTGCATGCGCTTGGCTTTTCGATAAGTTTATACGCGTTTTATCGGGACGAACACGGCGAACCGCTGACACCGCGCCGACCCGATACCGGCAAACCGGTGCTAAATGAAGTGCTGCAAATCTACCAATGGTCCGATCGCGTTATTCGAACAATTAAGCGGCCCGATTGGATGGTTCGCGGTGGACCGGTTGCGAGAAGTGTTCAGATGATTGTCACGCCGAGGGTTGTTGATGAGGTGCGAAAGTATTTCAGGTGCCCGCAGCTCGAAGGGGCCGAATTGGAGGATCAGGGCGAGGAGGGCACCGCGATGACCCACTGGGAGAAACGGGTTTTTGAGGTTCGTCGAAGTATTTTATTGGAATTGGGGGACTTTTTTTGTATCGCAGTTAATAATAATAATACAAATATGAGATAATCGTCTCAAATATTCCGAAGAAGACCATATACGACCTTTTCAAATTGTTAACCAAAAGGCCATAATAATTAAATACCGCTGGTTGCATAGCATATATTACTCGTAAACCGAGCTGGAATTGAATTGAATTGAATTGTCAATTATGAATTAAATTCTGCTAGTAATTCATTTTACTGATATAAAATGTATATGTATGTCTTCTAAATATAAAAAAATTAGTTTTCGGTCCGACAAAAATAACGGTTTCCGGTACAGTTCCGGTTAGAAGCCCTACTTTTTTTTTTACAATTTCAAACTTCGTAATAATTGTAAATAGTCTATAAATTGATTATAAATGAGGTACTAGAGTAGTTTTGTGATATTTGCTTTAGAATGAGGCAATGTCTGGTACTCATACGCAAAACCCGATAATTTCCCGGATAACGTTGGCCCTTATGGAGGACACCGGGTGGTACCAGGCGAACTATTCGATGGCAATGCCCATGTCGTGGGGCCGAGGTTTAGGTTGCGACTTTGTCATGAATAGTTGTAAACAGTGGATTGATTTAAGAAAAAAGAGGTTTACATTCATACACATTCATGGCGACTTTATAGGAAACAAATTTAATTTAAATTAATTTAATTTAACACTACGTTTCGCAGACTGATTTTGTTTGAAGACAAGTGAACAAAAAGTTGATAAACTTCATTAAATTAAAATATGTATAACACGCATTTAATTAAATTCTTTTCTCTATAAAGTCTGCATAAAATGTAATAAACGGAAATTGTATAATAATTTATATTTTAGTGGAAAATCAATTCATCCATTTTGTAATAAAGTAAAAAGAGATCCATTACAAACTGAATGCACCGATGACCGAACTTCCGTCGCTTTATGCAACCTGATTAATCAAACGTTTGAGCTGCCCACTATTTATCAGGTAAAATGTATACCTTCTGAAGGTACCGGACCGATTCACACCAAATTTGCTACACATATTATTAGGTATCCCATTTTAAATCCAATCGCCCGTATACTTCGCGAGTTATATGGCCCCAAAATTTGCACCCCCCTTAATACGACCCTTATATAAATAATTAAAACACCCAAATCTCTATAGATATTTGTATATTGATAATTCAATATGAATTTATTATAGAATTTCGATATGCTCCAATTTGTGAAAAACGGCAGTGAAGGTTTTTTCGGTGGTTCTGTAACATTAGCAGACTTTTGTCCGTATATACAGGAGTTTACATGGCGATCGAAAAGTATCGTCGTACGAGGATCACATTGTCAGTATACTGAAAATAATCCTAGTAAGTGTCAAGCGAATTATCAATTCAATTCAAATAATTCGTATAGAATGTATAATAGTGATCGTTTAGGGTCAGATAAGAATTTCGCGCTGGAAAGATACGGCGGGGATTCCCGCTGTTTTGACCACAGCAACGAGATGTGGGAGGAACGGTCGTGCAACCAGGTGCGCCAATGGCTCCACTGGGGCTCCGGTTGTTACCAATTCCAGTGCGATGCGGGCCGACTTCATATTATTGTAAGTGACTCGATTTTAAATCGTGCTCACTTTACGTGAACTAATTTCGTGTACTTAGGTTGGTAACTACACGTATACTTGTTACCGAACTGGGCAAGAGATTGAAATTCGTATATTGCGGAACCACTGGTTGCACAGCGGTACCATCGTGTGTCCATCGTGTTCGAGTCTTTGTGGGGTAAGTGAATTTTATTCTTCTTTAAATTAAATTAAATTAGTGTTAATAAGTTAACAATTTAAAATTGTTAAAATATGCAATACATTTATAGGATGAATTCGCGTCTAACGGTCAATCTTGTCATCTAGAAACTGACCCAAACACAATTATTTCCCTGTACAATATAGATGTATTGAAATGTGGTGCTCGGGCCACAAATCAATTAGCTTTAATTATTATAATACTAACCACGTCCATTTTTCACCTAATTAATCGTTATATCAGATGATAATTCAATATTTTACATTCCTTGGCGTAATTTCATTGTGATTTATTGATCAATAAAGTAATTAGCTCGCCGAAGTACCGTTGTGTGTCTGTAGCAATCGATCGGATCAAAAAATGTCATTAACAAAAAGTGTTTGTCTCGTCGCCCTGAATCCAAAAATATATATAACTTATATATTAGTCTTCGTTCGCTCGTAAGTCCCTACGTAAGCGTTCTATACTACTTTGAAGGTAGTGGAGCGATTCACACCAAATTTGGTACACATACTACTTGGCATACCATTTGAATACGCTCGCAGTTTAAATCCAATCGCCCGTTTACTTCCCGAGTTATAGGGCCCTAAAATTTCGAGCCCCCCTTAATACTGCCCTTAGAAAAATAATTTAAACACTCAAAAATTCTAAGATATTTTATGTCTACAGGATTTTTTCATATTGTTAACTTAAAGCCCGAAAAAAAATATTAACTACTCGCAACGCATATATTATTTATAAGGCGAGCTCTACGCGTTGGTGCGTTTTACGCGTACCGAATCTTTTTTTTTATTTTTGAAATTTGTAAAGGACAGCGATTGAGTACCAATATATTGTTTTCTTCAGAGTTGATCAATAAACGACAATAATTAAAAAGAACGTTATAAACTCGTCACGCTAATTATTTTGAGTATTACTTGTGATCTCTTTAAAATAAAATTATAATAATTTAATATTTCGTTGTGATTTTTATTGTACCTTGATCGTCCATGATTAATCCTAGTCAAATTTGTAGATATAAATATATTTACCCTGAAAATTAAAAATAACGCGTAAATTACTATACAAGACTTTGAAAAAATTAGTTGTTTTTAATTTCGTTTTCTCAAAATAATTTTTAACAATTTGCTTTATTTGGATATATTATTTAAAACTACAGGCATTGTTCATAAGTTTGTTTTTTTTTTTTTTGATTTTTTGTTTTTTAATGATTTTTACATAAGAATAAATATGTCGGCATGCAAAGGGTTAAAGAGATTATACATATTATTTATTTTTCGATTATTTACTTTTGTGTGAGAATTAATGTAAAAATATTCATTGCATTAGCGCAACTTTTACACAGGCAAAAAATTCTTAATTTTCTTTTTTTTTTTGAATAATAGTTTTGTACAAAACAATTTATATACATATATATGTATATATATATATATGTATATACATGTATATATATTAATAATAATAACATTACATTACAGTGATATAATTAATAATTTTTTTTTTTAATGTTTTTTTAGATTATAAATTGCAAAATAGTGTATGTGTATTTCATATCCAGAGTGAATGTGTGTGAATGTGTGAAATAATGTACTAAGAAATTCCGAAGGTGCTGCATCTAATAAAGGCGATTTTTTTTCGGGTTTGTTTTGTTTTTGTAATAAGTCAGTACCGTAATAATTGATTAATTCGTCATCATTCTGGTTAAAATCACAAATGACACACTCAGAATTGCTGATATGCCACTTTTGAACGATTTCCCACCTGCAAACAAAAAAAAAAAATCATCAAAGTACCGAAGAAGCTAAAGCAATCGATCGGATCAAAAAATGTCCCCAACAAAAAGTGTTTGTCTCGTCGCCCTGAATCCAAAAATATATATAACTTGGGTATTAGTCGTCGTTCGCTCGTAAGTCCCTACGTAAGCGTTTTATACAACTTTGTAGATACTGGAGCGATTCACACCAAATTTGGTACACATATTAATTGGCATCCCATTTGAATACGCTCGCAATTTAAATCCAATTGCTCGTATACTTCCCGAGTTATTAGGCCCCCAAAGTTGGAGCCCCCCTTAATACTGCCCTTATACAAATAATTTAAACACTCAAAAATTCTACTAGTAATTCTAAGATATTTTATGCCTACAAGATTTTTCATATTGTTAACCGAAAGGCCATAAAAAATTAAATTAAGTATAATAAATTTGAATTTTAAAATATATACTAAAATAAAAATAGTAGGGATCCCTTTTAATGTTGCTTACCACTACACATGTTATCGATGTTATCAAAGTGGTATCCCTCGCTGCATTTGCAAACTTTGTCAACGCCTCTTAAGCCGGGTTCCTTATATTTCATACATTGGCTGCCTTCGGCGCAGTCCTCGTTCGTATTACAGATATGGTTAGGACCTGAAATTAGCAACGAAACACATTTTGTATTAATAATGCCCTTAACACATTAAATACCCTCAAATAAACATTATTTTGCAATTTAAGAATAAATATGTTTACAATTAGCATCGCGTATATTAAAAAATAGTTGAAATATTCAATTTAATTTATTATGTAACACAAAATGGCGACTTTTATCAATTTAATTTCGTATTCTTATTGTTAAAATGATGTAACACAAAATGGCGGCTTTTACTCGCGTGAATTATATCGAACGAAAGTGTATATTTAATTCATTCTTTATTCAGTTAGGGTGTAGATTATTTTTTGGGTTAATTTTTACAAAAGGTCAACTCTTTTAATTGATTTAAACTTTTCAATTTGTATTGATGATTACCGTATTGAATCATTAATTTTCAATTAAATATTATTTTACAATACTAGGCCACAAATTCTATTTTTAATTTGGCAAGGCTAGAAAGGCCACTTCAGATTTTTTACTAAACTCGATATTCTACAAAAAAAAAAAAATGTTGTTTAAAGATGGAATTAATGAAACCGGAAGTTGTTATATATATATTACGATGATTCAAACCTTTTAGTTTGGTTTTGCATACTCCATTAACGGGTCCAGTGTTGTCGCCACATAGACAACGGCTCACTTTGCCCTCTGACGGATCAGGGACGCAACTTGTATTTTGTATTTGGGAGCAATCGGCCTCCAATTGACATTCACGGCCTTTTGGTACTGAAATTTTTCCCAAAAATAAATTACCACTCGCCATTTTCACCAAATATCTCTATTTAAATATGAAATTAATTCCAAGCGATATATACATTCAAACACCCTTTTAGTATCTTTACTACTAGTAGGTATAATAGGGTATTAGTGTACTTACTCTTACTACGTTTGAAACGGCAATCTTCTAGAACTTTCTAGAAGATAATATCCATTCCTAAAGTGCTTGCGTTTTGCTGTGCTGAAGCGATAAAATATATATTAAGTGCGAGGCAACGTTTCATGATTTCAGTAATAATTATTTTACTGCCAATTTATAATCAAAACGCAGTGTTCATGTTCATGAGAAATTCGATATTTTATACAGTTACATTGTAACCGTATAAAATATCGAATTTCTGGTTACAGTCGTCCAATTTCGGAATAACTATAACCGTAGTAAAGCCCTTGTCAAGGTTATATATATATACAATTTGTTTGTCAATACAATACAAACTCTAAAAATAGCGGCGTTAACATTTAACCTGTAGCTTAAAGTGCGTAAAGTTAAAAATTAACAGTCGCCATTTTTATTTAACGTGGTTTATTCGATACACTATGAGATATTTTGTAGGCTAAATTATTTTAAAAGTGGAAATAAACTAATTTATTTGCACTTGTTGTTTATTTAGGGGTTTTAAATCAGGTGCAAATGGAGTCTAATGTGTTGCGTGTCGGATATCTATATATATATTACGGTGTTTAAGCGATTCTTAGGGTCAAAGTATGAAATTTGCACCAAAAAAGGATTTTTTAGGCAAAATTAAGACTTTTTTATTTTAATTTAGCACTTTTTGTAACTCTTTAATTTCTAATTAAGTAGAAATAGTTGAATTTCGTACAAAAAGAAAATGTTTTCTATTTACTTTTTATTATGTTTTGCCTTTAGAAAATTAAATACTCTTTTAATTCTTTACATTTTAAAAAAAATAGTTGCATTTTGTGCCAAAAGAAAGGTTTTTTTTTTCTTTACTTTTTATTATTTTTTGGTTTTGGAATATTGAAGACTCTGTTAATTCTTTAAATTTCAAAAATATTGTTGAATTTCGTACAAATAAAATGTTTTCTCTTTACTTTTTATTTTTTTTTGCCTTTAGAAAATTCAAGACTCTTTTAAATCTTTAAATTTCAAGAAAATAGTTGAATTTCGTACAAAAAAGTGATTTCTCTTTACTTTTTATTATTTTTTGGTTTTGGAAAATTAATAACTCTTTTAATACTTTAAATTTCAAAAATATTGTTGAATTTCGTACAAAAGAAATGTTTTCTCTTTACTTTTTATTATGTTTTGGCTTTAGAAAATTAAATCTCTTTTAATTCCTAAAATTGTAAAAAAATATAGTTGAATTTCGTACAAAAAAATGTTTTCGCGTTACTTTTTTTAATATTTTGGTTCTTGAAAATTAAAAACTAAACCAATTTAGGGGTTTATGTTCTTTGTAGGAAATTCAACTATACTATTAAAATTCAGTCTGATTTCCATCAAAATAAGAACTAGAAACAATATGAAATAAAAAATTATTTTTTTTTTTAGTAGAATTACTTGTTTTTTAGTATGTAAATTAAATTTTGATCTACTGTAGATCGCCTTTTTATTTTATTTTGGCTTTAGAAAATTAAAATCTCTTTTAATTCTTAATTCGAAATTAATGAGTTAACAAAAAACTTCTTTTAACACCAAAAACCGTAATTAGAAATTAATTGGTTTAAAAAAAAAAACTCTTTTAGCTTAAGAATCGATCTTACGATTCGTAAACTTAAAAAAAAAGGAACACCCTAATATACATATGTGAATGGTGTAGTGCGTAGAGGCAATAATATTATGAAGTGGGTGCATGATTAATCGAAGTGTATCAATTAATTTGCATACCATTAGCATTCGGATGCGGCTGGGGCGCCTGTGGATTCACGCTGTTAGATTTACCGAATGTTGTCAAACCGTAAGCGTTCACTGCCATCGCTAGCAGGAACGGCAGCGTTACCGCCAAATATAATCCGCTCCGCATAATGTCTCTAGTTTTTTTTTCTTACTTAGTTACGCTTTACTTTACTTAATACACTGAAATATACACGCGTACTAAATCACTAGTCGATGGAATTTCTAATAAAGAGACAAATTTCAATCACACACATTCAATCACCAAATATTTTACGGCTGCGTTCACATCTCCCTTACAAAACATACCCAAACTGGCTTAGCTTCACTAATTCCCCGATTTTAGGCAAATTGTACTACAAATGCGCGCGCATACTTAAATTACCTCGTTTTAACGTTTAAATTATAAACAATAATATAACTGAGCCGTTTATAACTGTGATTCCCCGATTTTTGTAGGCAAATTGTACTACAAATGCGCGCGCATACATAAATTCCCTCGTTTTAACATTTAAATTATAAACAATTACATAACTGAGACGCATAATAATTTTTTGAGCCGTTTATAACTAATTCCCCGATTTTTAGACAAATTGTACTACAAGTGCGCGCGCATACTTAAATTACCTCGTTTTAACGTTTAAATTCTAAACAATTACATAACTGAGATAAATAATAATTTTTTGAGCCTTTCATAACTGTGATTCCCCGATTTTCAGGCAAATTGTACTACAAATGCGCGCGCATACTAAAATTACCTCGTTTTAACATTTAAATTCTAAACAATTAGATAACTGAGATAAATAATAATTTTTTGAGCCTTTTATAACTACTGAGATTCCCCGATTTTTAGGGCAAATTGTACTACAAATGCGCGCGCATACTTAAATTATCTTGTTTTAACGTTTAAATTCTAGATTTAGGTAACGTAGCACTGTTTACGAACACATTCCTATTTTTAAATTAAGTATTACTATATATATATATATATATACTTCACCAATGCTCTGAAGATGGCTATATGGTCACAATGAATTACTTAATGTTTTGAAATGGCGCGAAAACTGATTAGTATGTCACTTATTACACTGGAAAGACACCCAGAATGTGTATATTAGTGAAACTTATAGTATAAATAACAAAAACACTTGATTAGGTACGTTTCGACCTTTTGGTCATCATCAGAAACTAGATTAGGATAAAATATCTCGAACGTAATACATAATTATAGTTAAATATGTATGAATTGAAGTGTTTTTGTTGTTTATAATATTAAAAATTGGAAGAAAGAAAGATGTGAACGCAGGCCGTATTTAAGACACTAACAAATTTGGCATAGAAAGTTGTTTTGTTTTGAGCGCGCACGAGTCACCGTGAGAGAGATGCGACTTGGTGTATTCGGGGTGTGTGTGTGTGTGCGATGGAAAGCGCGCTGAACGCTGAACTTAGCACGTAGTAGGCACAGAACTGAAGAGACGGTTAGGTTGTTTGAATTTCGCAGCAACAACGTTCAAGCACGTTTTGTGTGTGTGGCTGCGCATGCGTAGTGGCTAGCAGCTAGCGCATTATGATAAAGTTCGGTAAGAGGTATATAACAACACACAACACACGATTCACGATATATAGGCGAAGTTGGGGCTTGAAAATGATAAGAACGTCTTAAATAACCAAGTGTCACGCTAACCATTGCGTCACGGAAGGCTTTTTCCCCTCTTTGCCCAACCAACACCCTATATATTGACCTGTTTTTAATTCTCTCTAACCAAGCTAACGTGTATCCTAACGTGAAATCAGCACACCGGCCACCATCGATATACTTTGCTAATCAGCGCTAACAATCGCACGCCACCCTGCACCCCTCCTTTCTCCCCCTTCTTAACGAACACACACACACACACACACACGGAAACTTTTATAAAGCATGATTTGACTTTTACACTTTAAAACATACTGCGTCTGTGTCTTGCATGCTTGCTTGCTACCCCACAAACCTTTTGTAACATCAAATTGGCCAATTCGCACAAACGAATACATACAGCAGTCGCCGTGACCGCAACGGATTATCGAATAATAGGGCAAACATATATTCTAAGTAGAGAGACCAGACATTCTTTTATGTTGAATTTTCAAATATTTTATTGAAATAATAAGAATTGGACGCATATAGTTGTGTGTTTTTCATGTTTTGCTTATTATGCATAGATTCTATTTATAAAACAGGGATAATATGTACAGATGGCAAACATTATTTAAGATATGAGATATCTATGCAACATCCGGACACGAACTTCAATAGATTTGTTATGTCAAATACTAATTATGGGTTACGTTAGACGCTACATTCTTTTTATTTACAATACTTTAACGCGAAATTCATTCAATTTTTGTAACAAATTATCTTATTTTTAATAATATACAGTTTAATTTCGGCCCAAGAAATTGAAATTTAAAATCAATTAATAATAAGTAAAATACTGAAACAATAATTATAAACCGAAAAAATTTATTATAAATTGATTAAAGACATAAAAATCTGTTAAACATTGAAATGAAATATGATTTAATTGATGTTTTGTAACCTTGTAAATTTGAAATCGATTAATAATATGATATAAACCGAAAATTCGATTAAACAGCGATAAAAAGTATTAAATAATCAAAAGAAATAATTATAAACCGAAAAAAATCATTCAAAATCGATTTATAAAACCCCAAAAATTGATTATAAATTGAAAAAATCAATTAAACTTATACATTTGAAATCGATCGATTTATTAAATTAATTTATTAAATTTCAATTGAATATTTTACAAGATCTATCCCAGATTCTTATTTATTTAAAATTTTACAACCAATTTGACTGTATATATAAACACCTAGATGTATGTATGTGTATGTAGAACGCTTTATATAGTTACTACCAGCAGTACCACCATTTAATCCCCAAATACGTAACTAAAAACGAATGTGTGAACTTTAGTTAATTTATTACAGGTGTCTGTACGACCAAGCGCCAGTGCTGCAAGCTTAAAAATCTAATAGGGTTTATAAATAGTATAAACTAAATAATATTATTATTAGGCTATTCAAATTCAAATGACTGTATGCAGCTATAAATAAAATAAATCGCAGATTTGTTTTGGGGGTGGGGCGGTAAAGGGGGGAGATTTACGAATCGAAATTTCATTAAATTGTCCTTTGTGGTACAATTTATTGTAGTATGTATATATATATATATAAATATATATATTGTGTATGTGTGTGTGTGTGTGTTATGCAAATGAGGTGGATTGTTTGTGCATGTTGCTTCTCGGGAAGGCCACCGTAAGATATTGACCTGACTTATTTTGAATTCATGAATATATCCACCCCCCATAATAAAGTGACCCGTCCCCCAGTCGGCCCAGTCGTCCCTATGTAGCCCCAACAATAATATGAACATAGGAACACTGTATAGCTAAAAATAAATAGCGCGGAAAATGTATTTGGATGAAATAAAGGTTATGTGTTTGATGGCAATGAATTAAAGCTTTTATACATTGTGTGGTCAAAACGAAACAAAAAAATTCGAGAAAATTAGATTAACATCTCTGCGCCGAGCCGAGCAATTTGCAATCGATCTTAACTATATATATATATATGTATATATAAGTTCGCATTGCCTAATTAACCTTTGTTCCATATAAAAAAGAAATATTAGGAAGAAATACTGTTAAAAAAAAAAAAAAAATGGTAACCTCGAACTGTTGTACTGCGTTAAGCACAATGTAGCTATAATAAAAGTAATTAACGAAATTGTTTTAAATAACATTACAATACATAGAAGTAGAAGTAGGGCAATGCAGTTATTTTAAATAACTCGCTGAGATTTATCATTATTCCTTTGACAGCTACGTACATGTAACGACATTCTTTTTATATATATATACATACATATATATATATATATATATATATATATATATATATATATATATATATATATATATATATATATATATATATATATATATCGCGTTTTAGGTTATCTATGTTTCTAGTTACGCAAAACATAGGTAACAAATATGTATTGTGGAAAAACCGTGATAAAATGTATATGTATTATTATATATATATGTATATGTATTATTATATATATATGTATATGTATTATTATATATATATATATATATATATATATATATATATATATATATATATATATATATATATATATATATGTATATGCGAATGTGTAGAACGCTTTAATTATATATTTTTTGTGTACTACCAGTGGCGTACCCAGTTTTTTTTTTTTTTTTGTAGTTCAAGCCATTATAAAAATCGTTTTAAACCACTGTATGTTTGAAATATTGTATTATGCGTCAAAACGTATATTGGCATTTAGGGTTTAAAAAATAATGTGCTACTACAAAAGTGTACGCCACTGGTTAGTCTATTGAAACGTCAAAATTAATTGTGCATTGAATATTCTATTCAAACACCTAAATAGATGTATATGTACATTTATAATTAATTTTTATGATTAAAAGATGTATTATATATGTTTTTAAATTATTTAGGAATACTAAATTAGAGTATTTAGCCTCCAATTTTAAATATTGCACCGGTGTCCCTTATGCTGGGTTTATACAAGCAAAAATTAAACTAAGAATTAACAGTTAAACAATGTAAAACTTTCATACAGTAAATTAACGTTTTACATTGTTTAACTTATTAATGTTTAATGTTTGCTTGTTTAAACCCAGCATAACTTATTAATGTTAATTCTTAGTTGTTTTAATCCAGGATTATTTAATTTAATTTAAAAATTAAGATTTTTCTTTTAAATTTAATTGTTATTATTATTACTAATGCCAATAAAATTTGGATGAATGTGATTTTTAGGAAATAAAGTATATTATTATAATAATTGTAGTGAGTACATTGCATAGGGGAGTTTTATAGCTCACCCTTTTGTGTTATATGGAAATCGAAAGAATAATCTGTTTTATGTAACATGAGAAAGATTATGAAATAATGTTGGCGAACTTTGATTAAAAACTTTATTCGTGATACGCCCGCATAAATTAATACTTCTATATACGAATTAAATACGAAATACGGTGTAGGAAAATATACCAAAGTTTATTGGGTAAACAAAAAGAATATAAAAAACAAAACTTACTTATATATATAACACTAACATAAACATATAAAATACGGCGATTAGCATCAGTTTCGTGGCAATGCATACGCATAATCAATATGAACTTTTTCGGATTACATCTACACACACACACATATTTCATAAAAAAAATACACTTAAATACCACATACACACTTTTTGGTTCCATATTTATATATTTTCTATTCATTTTCGCGTTTGCATCGATGACGTCACAGATGCAACTGGTTAAAGCGTGTTCAAACCGCTTCGACAATCGATTCTAAACGGTTTTTTAACTTACGCTAATATTTTAAATACATATTACATATTTGATTAAGAATATCTTTTTTCCTCCTACAAAAACGATACAAATCAGTCATATGTTTTACATGCGGCCGCCATACTACTCTACTTTCGTTTTTAAATGCCTTTTAAGCAATGTTAGTGGTCTTGTTTGTTTTAAAATCACTGAACTATATATATATATTTAACGGAAATTCGCTTAACTTGTCATATTTACGGCCGCCATACTGCTCAACTTTCGTTTTTAAAATGGCGTTTAAACATAATTTAATTGTTTTAAATTTATTCAACCATGAATCCATCAATTTACGAGTAAAAATAACTATTTTCATGCGTGATTATTGAGGAAATTGTACATTTTTACATTTTTAAACAAAAATTACTAGACTTTATAGTATATTTTAATTTTTATATAACTCATTAATTCCCTAAAAGACCTATTCTTAACGAATCAATTACTAATTATAATGAATAATCCGGTTTGTTGTATAATAAATAATGCTAGCATTCACAGCAGCAAGACTAACGTGTTAATTATATGTTTTAGAGCTGTGAACGCGAGCATTATTTACCATAACACAAACAAATCGTTCATTTTTACAAAGAAACGTTTTAAAGAAAAATTACTAGACATTTTAATATTTTAATTTAAATAATTCTTTCCCTAAAAGTCTATTCTCAATGAAACCAATTGCGAATTACAATTAATAAACCAGTTTGTTGTATAATATATAATGCTAGCATTCACAGCAGTAAGACTAACGTGTTAATTATACGTTTTAGTGCTGTGAACGCGAACATTATTTACCCTAACACAAACAAATTGTACATTTTGAAATTAATAATTCCCTAAAAGTCTATTCTCAGTTGAACCAATTAATAATTCAGTTTGTTGTATAATAAACAGTGCTAGCATTCACAGCAACGACACTAACATGTTAATTATACGTTTTAGTGCTGTGAACGCGAACATTATTTACCCTAACACAAACAATTAGTACATTTTTAAATGATTTCTCAATTAAACTAATTAATAATTTAGTTTGTTGTATAATAAATAATGCTAGCATTCACAGCAATAACACTGACGTGTTAATACGTTTTAGTGCTGTGAACGCGAGCACAATTTGCTATAACACAAACAAATGGTACAATTGAAATTCCCCCGCGATTTGTAACGCCGTGAATATACGTTATTTCGCGAATATTAGCGGTGCGTTGCGAGATTTTCCGGTAACAGGGAATCGGAGAGTGTTTAGGTGTGCGCATCGCGCGAATTGATTTATTTTCGCGAGACGAGATCAATATTTCGCGAGTGTCGAGGTCGCAAGACCGCCGAACCAACATATACAATTGTAAATAAAAGCGTAACAAGCAGTCGCTTTTGGTTAGGTTATGGAATCTGGTAAGTGTGTATTTAATTTTATATGTGTGAATTGTTTGTGTGAAATGTTGCTGTTTTCGGGCTAGAATCTGTGGATGAGCTGCGCCAGCGGTTAGACAACATGAAACGGATGATGGCTGACCGCCAATTGACCGATTTAGAGAAGAAAACGGCGGTTAAGCAATCGGCGGCCGCCAGTATTATTGATGGCAGCTTTTTAAGCGTCGTGTTCGGCGTTGCCCTCGCAGTTATCATTACTGTTAGTATTTACGCTTTCTATAATTTATATACGGCGATTTTAAAGAAGTTTCCGTCCCACCACACCGAATTGTAAACCTGCCTATTTCATTGTTATTGTAAAGAGTTTTTATTTTTTAAACTATAGACATTTCCTTTATTTGTACTCATGTTTAAAGCGGCCATCTTGCTCATTTGACAGCTGCGATAATATGTTTGGTGTGTTATGTTCTGTGAATGTATAATTACAATTCTTGTTAAGTGAATTATTATGTTTTATTGGTATAATTGGTATAAATAAAACGACAATATGAATTTTTAATACATATACACAATCATGTCTTATTTATTCTAAAAATTAAATTTAATATTTCTGAAACAATTTACGGTGTTGAAAGAACCATAAAAAACTAAATTTTTATATATATATATTTAAATAGTAATATAACTTATTAATTTTTTGACTAATTCACTTTAAAAAGCTAAATTAATTTTGATTTAATGATGAAATTGGGTAAAAATGCAGTTTAATCCCTAATAAATTTCAATTTGGTACGTCACTGCCTGGCGACTAATAAAAAACTAGGAAATCAACTGAAAAGACTCCTTCCATGCCAAAGAAATAGATTTATAATCGGTTAAAAATCAAAATGAATAATTAAAAGCGAAAGAACCATAAAAAACTACATTTTAGACATGAAATTTGGTGTAATTGTAACTTATTCCCTAATAAATTTCAATTTGGAACGCTACTGCTTGGCGACTAATACAAAACTAGGGGAATTTAACGTAGAAAAATCAACTAAAACGATTTCTCCTAATAAAAATAATAAAATTGGTTCACACTGTGAACGAATACACATACAAATTGCGCCGAATTTCTTGTGTAAATGAACCTTCAGCTGTATTCTTTTACACCAAATCTAAGCTAGGTTCATGTTTTTGCTCTGTCTGTTCCATGTCTAGACAGAGCGAGTAGATGGTATATATTTCGATATGTGGCAACAGTGGTTGTGCATGCGGTGACCTTGTGCCATAAACATAAATATATATACAAATCTAGTAGGCCTTGGTTAAATATATTTAGGCAGAAACGAACGATTTGCTGCGTTGATCGTTTATTTTTTATGTACTTCACACAACACAACACGTGTAACATTAAAACAAGGGTGTTTACGCGCATATTTTACGTTGTATTAGTGTAATTGTGGTGTGTTTAACATTTCGATATAGTGTAAAATTCGATAAAATGCCACCAAAACAGCGGAATATCGCGATTATGGGCTACAGATCAGTAGGTCGGTTATGTGACGATAAGAAATCTGTGTTTTATTTACATGTGTTTGTGTGTTTTAACAAAAATATGTTTCCCAATTCAAGGTAAATCGTCGCTAAGCATACAGTTTGTTGAGGGCCAATTTGTCGATTCGTACGATCCAACAATAGAAAACAGTGCGTATGCGTTGTGCATGTGCAATAATACGGATGTTTTAATCTGTGATTCTTCTGTGTGTTTTAGCGTTTAGCAAAACCATTAGGATTAATTCGCAGGATTACGAGGTGAAATTGGTTGATACGGCGGGCCAAGATGAATATTCGATTTTCCCGGTGCAATACAGCATCGATGTCCATGGTTATGTGTTAGTTTATAGTATCACTAGTGCTAAATCGTTCGATGTCATCAAGATCATTTACGAGAAACTTTTGGACATCACTGGCAAAATTAAGTGAGTTCATTTTAACCCGAATTAAAAATATATATATACATATAACGGCCATTCACCACATATACGGCCGCCATACTACTCTACTTTCGTTTTTAAAATGGCGCTTAAACAAACTTAGTGGTCTTGTTTGTTTGTTTAAAAATCATTTAACTATATATATATATATATATAATTTGCTTAGCTTGTTATAAATGCGGCCGCCATACTACTCTACTTTCGTTTTTAAAATGGCGCTTAAACAATCTTAGTGGTCTTGTTTCTTTGTTTAAAAATCATTTAACTATATATATATATATACAATTTGCTTAGCTTGTTATAAATGCGCCCGCCATACTACTCTACTTTCGTTTTTAAAATGGCGCTTAAACAATCTTAGTGGTCTTCTTTGTTTGTTTAAAAATCATTTAACTATATATATATATATATAAACAATTTGCTTAGCTTGTTATATATATGTGGCCGCCATACTACTCTACTTCTGTTATTAAAATCGCGCATAAATTGGCCTTATGGTGTATATTGATTCTAAATCGATCGAATTTTAAGTGTTCCAATTGTGCTTGTCGGCAATAAAAGTGATCTTTTCAATGAACGTGCGATTAAAACTGAGGAAGGAAAAGCTTTAGCCAACTCATGGAAAGTCGCCTTTTTGGAAACGTCCGCTAAACAAAATGAGGTAAGTTTTCTGCTTGATTTACTTAAATATTTAACGAGTGTTTTTTTTTTTTTTTTCAGTCTGTCGCCGATATTTTCCACACTTTATTAATGGAAATTGAGAAAGTGGATGGAAACATGCAAGATAAAAGTAATTGTTTATTATCGTAGTAACGTACGTAATAAATAATTACTTAATATAACAAAATTATGATCATTTTGAGAGTTTACTTTTACTTATTTACATAATTTTTATTTCTATTTCTACTTACGAAAACAATATATATATGAACAATTATAATAGTTTGTTTTTTTTTTTTCAAAAAAGAAATAAATAATCATTTTTTTGTTTACCAACATTTTAATATTTAGATTAACTAATTGTGAATGCTTTATTATTTATATGTATTAAATCTTTTTACCCCAAATTTAAGTACACATTCATATAATAACCCTAAATTATTTCGTTAAATTCTAGAAACTAAACAATTTTAATTGTTATTAAGTTATTGTTTAAGTGCACATTTGTTTAAATAACGTTTCAACAACAAAATATAATGAAATCGTAGACACATTTAACTGTTCCTACCTAAACATGGCGGACAATACCATAAATTGGGGCAAAAAGAGCAATTATAAATACAAAATTTAATTCTAGTTTTGTTTAAAACATGTCAAATAATATATAAATAGTTAAATAAATTGTAGGATCTTATTTTCCAGTAAATAACTGCATATAAAAAAGTAAAAACACACTTGTATATATTTCTACTAACATCTGTACGTATAGTGTTCATTTAACACTATTTTATGTAAATATATTGCATTAAAACTGGTTAATTAAATTAATACAATCTACAAATTGACCTCAAATCATTTTTTTTTCGTAATAAATAAGTAAAAATGCAACGTTTTAATTAAAAATGCAGTTAAATCGTTTTGTAAAATAAGATCTACTCTATTATTGTAGGATAAACTAACAAATTGTGACAGGAAGTGGATAAAAACTCATTTTATTATTTGGTTAATTATTTTTTAAATCATTGACAATTATAAAAACATATTTATAGCCGCATAAAACAAATATTTGTCGCGCTTTCGTCTCCAAAATATGAATTATAGCACAATTTTTAGTCGATGATTTAAAAAATAAATCAATCGACTAATAACAAAACGGGTTTAAATATATGTTGATTAAAATTACATGTATTGTTCATTTATAAATCTAATCTCAACAGTAATAAATTAAAATCGGAGATTAATAACAATAAAACACGTAAATTATTCCGCTGCCGTTAGTAAAACTCGATTTACACGATTTTTTGTAAAATTATTTTGGTTTTTAATCGATAAATTCAATTTTTTGGATTTGTAAAAACAAATTATTAAGAAATAACAAGAACGATCACATTTTCCTTTATCGCGAATATTTGCAATTCTGTTAAATCTCGAATTCGTATAAATTTACAATATTTCGTGTAAAAAATCTCGTGTAAATCGAGTTTAATTCACTTTGAGATCAGATAATAAATGATGTGATTAATATATTTTATAATAGGATTAAAAAAAAATTATATGAATAAAATACGAAAACTTGTTTGTTTTTATTTCTTTATTTTCATTTCACTTATTTTATACGAAGTGACAAAATAATTTGTTTAATTTACATACATATTAAAGTTTTTCCAAGCATTCTGGTTGTAGAAACAAAAATTGAACATATTCCTGCTTATATTTTTGTATAAACGTAAATTTTCACAGCCATAAAAATGTGCAACATTACAAAATTCATTCAATAAATAATAACTATTAGTATAATCCGAATTTAAATCCCAAATAACCGATTATTAATTTAATTGTGTTTTTAAAGAACGAATTTAAATCATTTTACCAATTTAAACATTCCAGAAAGGCAATATTTTAAATATAACCGGTTACATTTCGGAATATACTATATATAAATATCGTGTGGCTGCTTAAAAAGTGTACATAGGAATTTGGTAAGGAATTTCAGTGTTTCTACACGAAAAACAAAACCCGAATAGAAATATGCGCCATTTTGTTAATATCGAAGCAAAAATTATGACAGTATTATCAAAAATATGTTTTATTAACGCAAATTAAACTTATTACGGAAGTTTCAGCCCTCAAATGTTTGTAAAAAAACCCCCTAAAAACACATTTCAACATTTAAAAATATATTTCCGTTCATTAACAGGAACTTTCATTAGACAAACATGGCGTCTATTCATTACAGTTCATATTTGAATTTCCCCCGACGTAAATTAAAATAAAATAATCGAAACTCCGTTTTAAGACATTATTCATAAATAATTAAATTGTATTTAATCATTTTTCATATTAATATATCATATTTCGTATATATATATATCGATATTTTAACGTAAAAACACACCTACCGATACACAGTGCGCCATCTATCGTGTGAAACAGGTATTAAAACACCATGTTTTTTCCTATGTACACCTTTAGCGCACAAAACGTTTTCAAGGTCGCGTGAATTACCTCAAACCTATTTTTTATAATAGGTGCGAGTTCAATGAGATTAACAAAACGGAAGTAACGGCATAAAAGCACGTCAGTCATTTTTGAATTTGCTACAATTGGCGGGGGAAACTGTATTTGCTAAGTAACCTCATTGAACAATTCAAAATGGCGACTTATCTTAACCTGGAAACACGAAATGGCGGCTTGCACACACACACACATATGTTTACATCTCGTGAATAGTTACAACTGTTTTAACGTGTAAACAAAAATGTTACGAATTTGAATATGGTTAGAAAACAAAATGGCGCGACCTTGAAAACATTATTACAAGTCGGTTATATTTGTTCTTTTAATGAATATACTGTAGAATCGAGAGAGAAAAAAGAAAATATGGTAAGTTTAATGAAATTCGTAAGTTTTTTCTTTAGAAATTATTCCGTATTTTTTATGTTGTGTCTCTATGAAGTATTATTTATATATAATAAGCATTCAGTTTCATTCGAATTTGAACTGTTTTAAATTGTATTTAAAGCTTTAAAAGCTGTTTTCTTGGTATTTCGATTTGATTTTGCAGTGAACTCACGTAATATTTTGTTATGATTAGGACACATTTCCGGTTATTATACGGTTAACCGTTATGTTTATATAACAATCGAATTAGTTAATAAAATAACGATTACTAGACGGTTAACCGTTTAGTTTAAATAATAAGCATTTAGTTTTATTTGAATTAGTTAAATAAATAACGATTACTGTACGGTTAACCAGTTTCTTGGAAATATATAATAATAAGCATTTAGTTTCATTTGAATTAGTTTATAAACTAACGGTTACTATACAGTTAACCATTTAGTTTAAATAATAAGCATTTAGTTTCTTTTGAATTAGTTTAAAAATAACTGTACGGTTAACCAGTTTCTTGGAAATATATATTTGTAATCTAGAATCAGGCCGTAAGTGCACCTAATCATAGTAATATTTTGAATGTTTTTTTTTATACATTCGTAGATACGGAAATATTGAAAAACACACATTTTGTATGTTTTTGTGGTTGCAGATGCAATTACGTGGACAAGTAATGCCACTTTTACATAATAAACAGAACTACGTATGTAATAATATTTCCAGTGAGGCTAGCACAATATATTATTGTTTAAAACTTACATTTATAGAAATTCAAAACCAAGTGGCACCGATTTCATTAAATACGCGGTTACAAATTTAAATAAAAAGGTATATACAAGTTATCCTTAATTATAGATTAAAAAAAAAAAAAAACAGTATCTATATAGTTAAAGATCGATAAAAATAATCGATAGAAAAAGACGTAATACGAAATAAATAACTGTGTAATAAAACGCTTAACTCATTTAACAAATTTCAAATCGTTAATAAATAAAATTATAAAGCAACAAATAAAAATAATGTTACTAATAAAAGTTTTAAAAGAATTATTAAAACGCGTCATTTTAAACATTTAACATATAAAATCTAAATTTTCAATGTTCAAAAGTCCGAAGTTTGACTCAACCTTTATATTAAAATTTCTAAAAATATTCTTTTTATTATCGATAAATAGGTTCAAATTTAAAACATCTACTTCATAAATATTTAAGATTCAATAAAAACGCCGCTAATTTAAAGAAAAATTCATAACAATATATATTTATATATAGATTTTTTTTTGGATAATATCTAGATTTAAAACAAATATAATTATAAATGCGTACCTTGAACCACCAAAACAATAAGACTTTGGTCCTTCGAACCGGATTTTCTTTAAAATCGCTAATATAACTTAGTAACAAATAAAAGAACGTGCTTTAAGGTACGCATAGTTAGTAACACCAATTGACGGTTTAATTCTTTTCTTTTTACTAAAAACATTATGCATATAGATTAAAATTGTTGAATTCTGCGTTTTACATTTTTCTTTTCGTATATAGTTATAATAAAAATGCGGTTACTTAGTTGTTTTATTCGATACCACGCGGCCCATCAATGGGCATTGTGTGAAGTACCTCGTCTAGTAACTGAAGTGCTCGATGCAAATGCACTTCAATCCAACACGGTGTCTCTTTGATTGACTGCCTGGGGTAATCTGGACCCCAGCCCTTCACGAAACTCAGTCTTAAGATGCACAATCTTCTCAAGTCGTCCACACCGATCCCAGTCGCAGCCGACAAACCTTTTTAAACAATTCTTTATCTTCAATCCACAAAAAAAAAATTCTTAAATTAGATTAAACAGAATTAACTGAGTCTAAATAAACAATACAGTTATATTTCGCGTTCTGAAATGGGCATACACTTACTTATTGCCGGCGCGATGCCGCCCACTGAATGTGGGCCGGGTATGTGGCCCGCAACCGCCGCCGCTTGGGCCGCAGCAGCTGCCTGAGCTGTAGCTGCTTGCGTTGTCATCTGATGATGACATTGACGCAAATCGAACACCTAGAATCGAATCGTGACATTTCCAAAAGCGATTTTTCAGGGTATAAAGTTCAACAAATCGTATTAACTTTCATTTAAAATAAAAAAAACAAGCAAATCGGTCCAGTAGTTCCTGAGAAAATAGAATGTGTTCTGCTTGTCATAAGCAGTTTTGAAATAAACGGGTTTAAATCCTAGGGGATTATTACAAAACTGCTGTTAAGGGACATTTAAGGGACGTTTAAACTATCGAAAAATCTTACTTTGATATAAGCGGATGGGTAAATTTTATGCACAGCGTCTCCCGGCGCACGACCCGCTTCGCGATCCAGATAATAACTCTGCACGAAAACAGAGTGATCGCTTAGACATCGTAACCAAACGTCCCCCTCGCCCCGTAAATCCAATTGTACCCCTTTGCCAATATGCAGGCGAGCCCTTTCCGATTGTTCGGTCCTGTGGACGTTGCTTAGCGCCCCTAAACAGAAACGATTGCCGCCCGACGGGTCCACGTAGCCATCGATGGTCACATTCGGGCAACTCGACGGCACCTTGAATGTTTCACCCACTTGTGTATCTAACTCGAAATAGGCAACTGAGCACCAATACTCGGGCGCCGGTTGCGTCGATAACAACCCTGCTATCCGGATGTCGTTGCCGATTTGGTTTGTCTGATTGTGGCTCCCTTGGACCCCCAAAATAATTATTAGATTTTTTACTAAATCGACTATAATACACATATTTAGGAATGTTCAAATTAACTGTGTTGTAGTAAATTAAACGAGCTAAAACAAGTTTCAAGTAAACTAATCTATAAGATCACTTATAAGCCCGCAATAAATTCTACAGTAAAACTCCTTCACAATTTCCCATAAGAGAGTAAAATTTTGTGAACATTACTTACAATATGGGGTGTGATGGTTCCGATTTTCGGGCGGCTGCATTGACTGAGTGTACGTTAGGGTGTTGGAGCCTTTCCAGTTGCCTTGAGCGCCTGTGAAATTTTGATCGGCTGTCGGTGGTTGCTGCGAGCTCGGCGTAGTGCCACTAGTGCCCACCACGCCCGTACCATTATTATTAAAGCCGTTTTGGTGTAAATGCGATGCGGTTGGCGATGAACTATCACCTACTGTCACATTTCGTTAGAAACTAAAAACACGTTATATATGTTTTAGGGGTTTTTACCAATTGCTGCCGCAAGTGTTTCTGGAACATTTCGTACGTCTTGTATTGCGGGCGTCGGTGGCACATTGAAAAAAGTTTGCGGCGGATGCGGATTGGGCTGCACGTGCGTCAGGGGCGCCCCTGGCGACTGCTGCGGCGCGATATTTTGCGGCGGAATCGGTTTGTTCGCCAGTGGGTGCTGATGCGCTACCAAATTAAATTACAATTAATGTATTGTTTTATTTTTTTAAATTATTAAATCGTGGTTTATTTACCCCCAAATAAATAAAAAGTATAAAATAAAAATAATAATCCTTACTAAGGCGAATACGAGTCGGTAACCATGTGGATCTCGAACAGTTATCGCTGGTACCTTCAATTTTAGGAACACCAGCGGTTCCCAACAATGACTGGTTTGACCCTTGATTTGAATATATTGTACCCTCTCCTAATCATATATGTTTAATGTCCAAAGAAATATAAATAACACATGCAAATTTTAAATATAAATAATAATAAAAAACACACACACAGTAATTTATACAATTTAAATAAATACACAAATTATTTGTACGCAACACATCAGAAGTGGGATTATAACAAAGTAATAATTAAAACTGTGGTGTATTGTATTGCAAAATAAATCAAGAACCAAAATAAACAAAGAAATAAATGATTTAAAACGTATGCAACATTCAGAAGTGGGATTATACAACAAAGTAACAATTGAATCATTTGCATTTAGGCTGTAAATATTAATTTCTTGCCAAATTTCAAAGCAAACGATTCAATTGCGTAATGATGAAGTCGTTCAGAAGTGGGATCACTTATTGCAAATCACGTTCATATAAAGTCCACAGTAAGTTAAAATGAAGTTCTTCACTAGTGTCTGCATATAGCACATACCCGGTGCTGACTGTTGCTGTTGCTGCTGCTGCTGCTGTAACGACGCCAAGTTGAAACTCTGTTGCGGCGGATGATGTTGGATTGTTTGAGAGACGTTTACTCCTAAATCCCCGTCGATTTCCATACTGCTACCAGCCACAGCTGCGCCGCCGCCTCCAACTGAAACGGCCCCTGCGCTATATTCATCCTTGATCAAGCGACTCGGACCCGATTGCAGAGTCAAACCCGATAAATCTAATTACGACAAAAGTATACTTAAAACAAGTTTAGGTATAACGCACGTATGCGTCTTATAAGTAATATATGCGATGATCCGAAAATGCTACAGACAGACAATTGCTTTAACGAGCGAAAAATGTAATCGAAACTGTTGCAATCAGTGCAACAAGAGAACTCACCGATCCCAGGAGAGACGACGCGTTCGTAATGATATGGATTTACACATACGGAATCACATTTCAGATCAAATGCGAATTGGCAATATTTAACGTGTTTCAACTCGTTCTTGTGCAGGTCGGGCCATCGCCAAATTCGGGCGTAAATAACATGCGGAAAGCCTTTTCGGCCAGCGACCTTTAAAAATAGTTAAAACTTACTTATTTCTGTAATAACAAAAAAAAAAACCCCCCGAATAAATGGTCACTAACTTGTAGCCTGCCATCCAGGGTCCTTTGGATGGTGACACACTTGGATGGGTGTGCCCCATTGGTGGTGATCGCCGTAATCAGCGAGTCAAGTTCATCGCGCTTTTCTTTCAGCTTCTTCACTAATGACTCAATCGCCCGTTTCGCAAACCCCTCACTCTCCCCGCCCTGCCGATGGCACATCAAACTGTGGACTATGCTAAGACAGGCGTCGGCGGACGTCGGCGCGTTCGTCGCGATACCCGTCATTTCTCTCGCTACAATTCATTCCATTTTCAATTCATACATTTTCGCCCAATTTTTACAAAAAAGGACATTTAAAAAGTAAGCCAGACAGCATAAGCCAAATAGTCACCGTAGCAGAAATAAAAAAATAAATTGTTTTAGAATCGATTATTCGACCCAAAAATAGAAATAAGTCAAAAAAATCGACCCAAATAGTCCCTGTAGTAGAAATAATAAGTAGAAAAAATATTTGGGGGGGTCTTTATAATCTTTAGGTCAAAAAAATCGACCTAAAGATGAAAATAGGTCGGACACATGAGCCAAATAACCGTTGTAGTAGAAATAATAAGGTAAAAAAAATGGTTTTACAATCTTTGGGTCAACAAATCGAATTTTCGACCCAAATATAGAAATAGGTCAGATTGCATGAGCCAAATAGTCGCTATAGCAGAAATAAAAAGTTGAAAAAAAAAATTATGGATATAATTATGCACATTTTTTTGTTATTTACAATCTTTGGGTCAAAAAATCGATTTTTCGACCCAAAGATGCTAATAAGTCAGACAGAATGAGCCAAAAAGTCGCTTAAATAAGTTGAAAAAAAAAATTATAGGGTATCATTATGCACAATTTTTTTAAAGGCAATATTTACAAACATTGGGTCAAAAAACGATTTATTCGACCCAAAGATGCAAATAGGTCAGACAGAACAAGCCAAAAAGTCGCTGTAGCATAAATAAGTTGAAGAAAAAAATTGTGGGGTTTATGCACAATTTTTTTTAAAAAGACAACATTTGGGTCAAAAAATGGATTTTTCGACCCAAAGATAGAAATAGGTCAGACAGAATGAGCCAAAAAGCCAGAAATAATAAGTAGAAAAAATATTTGGGGTATGAATATGCATAATTTTAGGGTCAAAAAATCGATTATCCTATGTTTTTATGTAGTTCGAATATGTATTTAACCGAAATAAACCGATATTTAGTATTTCGGTTCAGTTCCGATAATAATAAGTGTTATTTCAGGTCCGGTTCAAAACCCCCCTTAATTAAAGATTTTTTAAGTTTAATTAAAATATCTTACTCCTCATCTTGATAAGTTTCAATAAAACCATTATGTATAAAAACACTATATAAACACTAATAATGCACATATCTAATAATCGAGTTAGTAGAATCACTCATAACCCATAAATATAAACACTTGTACACAATGAATAAACCGTAGCACTCCATTGCTCATGTAAGCTAACAAATTAGCCACAAAACAATAATAACTGAACATCCCTTTCGTACATTAAGCACAAACAACCACAATTGTGTCCAAAGTTGCTCATTCGAACGCACACATACCCGAAACACCGAATCATTCAACAAAATCGTACATTATAAAGGTTTGTTTACAGGGTATCGCCATTATATTTCGCGTTTATATTTTATTACATTTATACATTAAAAATCATACTTTTCACTACGTAACAAACCTTCTTGTGAATACAATTGTCCCGTATTGGTTAATCCTACCATAATCTTTGTATTTACATTCCCAGACAGATTATGTTTGTGGATTTAGACCATTTATTTTGTGTTTTTAGTAATCCAATCTAAATAGAAACATTATTTTGGTAAAAACCCTTGTTGTTATGACCCAACTTGAATATAATTATTTCGTCGTTTTATGCCGCTAGCATTTTTCTTTTAATTGCAAACAACATATAAACAATTTTAATTCGCATTATTGCTAATTCGTAATTTGCAATTTGTGATATATTTTACATCATGTGTATACGACAGAAATAAAAACAATATCAAACATTATGGAAGTAATCAACATGGCGCGAGCCCATGCGCAACCCCGAACAAAAAAATCGATTAAATCCCATATTAAATAAAAATTAAGCAATTTGTTCAATCTACATATTTTAACAATTACATTATTTATTATAACATTATTCCTACAAATTTATAATAATTTTATAATCCGCGGTTAAGATAAAACATCCTTCGTTCCAGCGTTACTATTCAGTTCATCATCTCTCTCCCACTTATAATAAGCAACAAGGACAGATAATAAACTGAACAAAAAACTGCAACCTAACAACTGCGTATTTAAAACCAAGCATTTTCATTGGCTATTACATTATCCGTATTAACCAATTAAAATGCTTCATTCAAACGAACGCACCATAACATCGTTGACTGAATGCACTTTTACAATACTCTAAATAATAATTTCACGTAATGAAAAAAAACAATTAAACATTGTAGAATTTGAACATTAGTCAACATTTATAAATATAAAGTGGGTTCTATCTAATAACATTAGCCCTATTCTTTTATACACAATCTCAGCTTGTTCAGTTAAAACTCATCTTCTCGCTCTGTCTACACATGAAACAGACAGAGCAAAAACATGAGCCTAACTGTGATTTTGTGTAAATAGAATACAGTTATTTCAGGTTTCTTGATTTTAAAGCTGCGCGGGAAACTGTACATTCTGCATTAGAATGCACTAAACACGTAATATATCCATGATATAAAGGTGTTATCTACGTAAATATTAACTAAAACTTACTGTATATGCCATAAAATTATTTGGGAATAGTAATGTATTAGATGTTTATAGCGTTTAAACTCAAAATTTAAACGCTATATTATTTAGTATCTAATTTACTATTCCTTAAGTATTTAAGTTAAGAACACCTTTTTATCTTACGTGTTTGTGTTTTAATTTACAGATTTGGAGATAAAAACCTCCAAAATATAGTTTTTATCTCCGAAACTGTAAGTTCAAAAAAAATTATATTTTTACCAGGCACGTTATATTATATATATATATAATATTTTTTAATATTTAAAATATTTATTGTTTCTTTAATAAAATGCATATTTAGTACACGTTATGAACAGATTAAAATTAAATGGAATTTGAAAACGTACAATTTTTCAATGTTCACACAATTAAAAGAGAATAAATATTTCTTTTTTTTTCTTTTTTAAAACAAACATACTGTTTTTATATAAATTCCAGACAATTCACTTATATTAACACCTTTAACACAATGCAAACTCAAAATATATAAATATATATTTCAATGTTAAAACAATATATAAGTACTGCAATTTTAATTTTTGTAATTGTAATAATAAACAAAAATAATTTTTTTTCTACTTGATTTAAATGTAATAAAAGACAATTTTGATTGAGTTTTGATTAAAATTAAATATTAAAATTGCAGACAAACAAAATTACAATAAATCCATCATTGTAACATCGGTTGAATCGAATATGGGTGCGGGTATCGGTTGCGTTAACATAGTCGTTGGTTCGGTAACCGTATTTGTGTTTGTGGTTGTGGTTGCGGTAACCGGTGTTGTTGTCGCGGCGGTTACAGGTGAATTGATGTGAATCAATGTGTTCTTTTGGTTTTTTAGCACTTCGGGCATGTTCGTAGCACTTTGTACGTTCGGCGAAGACGACCGATCGCGCGCGCCATCTTGCTCTTCGAGAAACCGGTCCATAAAGTCTGTTAAACCGGGATGCAATGTATATTTCTTTTTCTCTAGCCGCGTTTTATTCGCGAACACATCGTGCCGTTCGGTTTTCTTCCATAGGTAGTAGAATTGGACGAGTTCCCCCACGGAACGGGTGCGAACCTGTGTGCGAAAACCACAAATACATCCCCGATTTTGCCATCTTGTTCTCAATCCCCTGAGCTAAGCATCGAATTAGAAATAAAAGCGGGCTCAACGCCACTAAACTCTAAAATAGCTGCGGAATATATGAAAAAAAAACGGCAAAAGTCTCTTATAAACCCATCCGAACCTTATTCTGTTGTATCAAATGGAAATCTTTGCCGTAACTGCGTAAGCCGCTCTCGAAATTGCGGCACTCCTCCTCGGACCACAGGCTCATCGTTTCCGAACTGGGCACCGAGTGCATGCGCCGCCGCCGTAAGGCTTCGTCGACGTTATGGCCGCACTGCAGCAGCAAGAACAGCGCCTGTTCGTCGTCCTTAAGTTGGCAGCCTTTTGGCAGTGCGTTAATGCCGGTGATGCCACTCAGCTGATTGGCACGACGCAGGTAATCCTCGGTTTGAGGTTCAGGGAAGGGCGTCGGGTCCCACAGCAGCTTATCCTCGTTCTCATACGGCAGGGCGTCGTCGTAGTTCGATAATCCTTCAGGGATGCTCGCTTGGTAATCACTACCGACCATTATGGTCTATTCGACCAGAATCAGTTAAATCAGAAGCTAAAGCAATTGTGTGTCTGTAGCATGCTCGGATCAAAAAATGTTATTAACAAAAAGTGTTTGTCTCGTCGTCCTGAATCCAAAAATATATATAACTTATATATTAGTCGTTGTTCGCTCGTAAGTCCCTACGTAAGCGTTAAGTACAACTTTGAAGGTACTGGAGCGATTCACACCAAATTTGGTACATATACTACTTGGCATACGATTTGAATACGCTCGCAATTTAAATCCAATCGCTCGTATACTTCCCGAGTTATAGGGCCCCAAAATTTGAAGCTCCTCTTAATACTACCATTATAAAAATAATTAAAACACTAAATAATTCTAAGATATTTTATGTCTTTGTTAAGAACATTTTTTGATCCGAGAATGCTACAGACACACACAGAATGCTTATACCTTTTTCCATTCGTCCTCATCCGGACTATAGTCATAGTCTTCGTCCTCCTCTTCGCTATGAACGCGAGATACTGCTATGAGAAAACGTTGTTAAATATACATTAATTTCCGTAAAAATGTTAATTCAAATAAACTAACATCTCAGTAGTCTGGAGCCGTCCTGTTCATGCTCAATTTCCGGCAAATTGTCGTACAATTGTTGCAGTTTGGATGGTATCAATTGCATTTTACTATCGTCGGTTGTGACGGGAGATTCGATCGGTTCTGGGGTCGGTTCGGACATTGGTTCGACTTCCGATACTTCGCTCTGGTTGCCGTAACCGTACAACGCCAATAATTCCTCCAACGGCATATCTCCTTCCTGTATTTTGCAAAAAAAAAAAAAGTTAACTAAACCGAATCTTTCATTGGTTAGTTCTGGCATCGGGTCTACGGCAGCTTCGAACATAGTTTACTCTTAGATGGAATAAAAAGCATTGTAATCATTTTATATATAAATAAGAGCAAAAAGAAATGTAGATTGTTAATAGCGGGGAGAAGGCTTACGCGTTGTAGGCTGGAGAGTTCGTTGTTGGCGTCCTCTGGGTCGCCAGCGGCCAGTGCCTCCTCCTCCTCTAGTGTCCGTTCGTCATCGAAATCATTGACCATCATGTCAATCGAGGGATCGAACAGTTTGTCCTGCGTTTTGGCGGCAGCCGCCGTCGCCGTTGCAGCCGAAACTTTGCGCGGTGAGCCATTCGGTGTTGAGGTCGTCGTTACCGTCTCGTTCTTGAACACAATTTGGCAATTGGACATGTTCGTTGCAGCGCAAACAGCCGAAAATCATAGCAATTTACGGGCGCACTTGTCTTGACCACAGATCATTTGTCATGTACACACGATTTCGTGTATACGGATGTCCATATACAATTCTTTTTAATTTATCCTAATTGTGTTGTTTGTAGAATATTTTACAAATCGCTATTGCTTTAAACACGGATGAATATATCAAAGTAGATTAATTTTGAACTGTTTTTAGACATGTAAATATTTTTTTAGCCATCATAATATTTTACTAGTAATGCCAACCATGTCTACTGTTGCCAATTTACTAATAAAACCTTGATCATATTCTAGGGATTTTGCTATTAAGTGCATTACGCACACTGATTGCAACTATCTTCGTGCATCAGTACCAAAAACCCTGCTACGCCAGTGGCGTATTTATTAATTTTCTCCTCAGCGTTTCAGCATTAACCATCTTCAGGATTCAAACTCTTGAAGATAGCATAAACAATGCCAAAACGGTGTGAAAATAATTATTTTATTAAAAAACGACGTTTATAATCAATTTTACTGCCTGTTCATTCTCAAAATACTTCTAAAGTTCAAGAAATGCGACATTTTGAAAATAAATAGGCAGTAAAATAGATTATAAACGCTAATACTATCGAAATAATGTTATTATGGCTCTTCAAACTCAATTTACTAGCCTATATATTCTCAAAATACTTTTGGAGTTCAAGAAATTCAATATTTTGAGAATAAATAGGCAATAGAAGTGATTATAAACGCGAATACTATCGAAATAATGTTATTATGGCTCTTCAAACTCAATTTACTAGCCTATTTATTCACAAAATACTTTTGAAGTTCGAGAAATTCGATACTTTGAGAATAAATAGGCAATAAAAGTAATTATAAACGGTATAACTATCGGTATAATGTTATTATGGCTCTATAAAGTCAATTTTCCTGCCTATATATTCTCAAAATACATTTGGAGTTCGATAAAATCGATATTTTGAGAATAAATAGGCAGTAAATTTGATTATAAACGCTAATACTATCGAAATAATGGTATTTTGTCTCGTCAAAGTCAATTTTACTGCCTATTTATTCTCAAAATACTTTTGGAGTTCGATAAAATCGTTATTTTGAGAATAAATAGGCAGTAAATTTGATTATAAACGCTAATACTATCAAAATAATCGTATAATGTCTCGTCAAAGTCAATTTTACTGCCTATTTATTCTCAAAATACTTTTGGAGTACGAGAAATTCGATATATTGTAAATAAATAGGCAATTAAATTGATTATATGCACTAATAATGTTATAATGGCTCTTTAAAGTCAATTTTCCTGTCTATTTATTCTCAAAATACTTTTGGAGTTCGAGAAAATCAATATTTTGAGAATAAATAAGCAATAAAATTGATTATAAACGCAAATACTATCGAATAAGTGATAAACCATATGTACGCTTATGGGAAAAGAGCAGGGTTTTAACATTACAAACTGTTGTATGAAATTAGTTGCAATCAGTTAAATGAGAAATGACTAGATAATATTTTGTGGTGGCAACAGTGTTAAATTGTGTTGTACTAAATATTAGCTAGTAATGAAATATTAGTTATTAATTTAAAATCAAAGACAATGCCTGGCCACAAGGAGAAAAGTATTGCTGCATTGTATGTAGAGTTGGTGCGTTTTGGGCAAATCGACGAGTACGAAAGAGCTCTAAAAACATGCAACAAAAGTAGGTGAACACATTTACTGTGTGTATATACACGTCACTAACATATGCTACATTTCAAGTTTTAAGTAATGCGCCTACTGAGGGCAAGGCGATGCAAAGTAAAGCCGTGTGCTTAATTCATTTGGGCAGATTTGACGAGGCTTTGCAGCTCATCTTAAAAAACCCGGAGTTCACGAGGTAAGTGCACTTAGTGCACCAATTAGTGCTATTAGGGATGTCGGTAATGTAGGCAGCTAAACTAATTTTTACGCATTGTGGGAAACACGAACAAGTTAAGGACCTTTTAGAGTAAAATAAATTCACAGAGTTTTGAAATTGTAAATAATCATATATATATATTCATACAAAATTAATGCTATTCTAAAAGTTGGCAGATTAAATACTCGTAGGGTTATACTGTGTATCATACACGTAGCTTACCGAGCGGACTTCGTTGAAGCACGATTCAACGAAGAAGAACCTGTGTTAAAATAGTTATAATACTGTATAATTTAAGTAAAATTTGGGTAAATACACAGTGTTTTTTTTTTAAATACACAGTGAAATGTATTTCGAAAAAGCGTACTGCCAGTACCGAGTGGACCAGCCGGAGAAAGCGTTAGTGACCCTGTACGCAGCGCCCGAATTAACTCACCAATTAGCTGAGTTAAAAGCGCAAATTTTTTATCGTTTAGAGCAATACGATGAATGTTACGCAGTGTATTTCGATATATTTAAAAATATTAGCGATGAATTCAACGATGAGAGATTAGCGAACCTGAATGCTACAATCGCTAATTTAGCGAAAGTTCAAGTGCCAGATACGTCGATCGTAACATATGAGAATTTGTTTAATATCGCGTTTCAATTGATTGAGAAAGAACAATTTGTGGAGGCGGAGAAAAAGTTGAAACAGTGCGAGAAAATGTTCAGGGATACGCTCAAGGAGGATGGTTGCACTGATGAAGAAATTGAATATGAACTTGGGATTGTTAAGTAAGTTTTTTTTTTTCAGGGGTTTTTTTTGTTTTAAATATTTTATAAGATATTTAATATGGCTTGCCGTTTTATTTTTAATTCTAACGTTTGTACAAGGAGTTATAAGGCTCCAAAATTTGAATCCCCTTAGATTTATTTTTGAAAGTATTCAAAAATTCTACAAAATAAACCGAGACACTTTATATCTAGCAAATTTGTACAAATTGTGAACCTGAAAGCTATAAAAAAATTATTAAGTTTAATAATTTTGAAATTAATAACAACAAGAAAAAAAATCTACGAAAAAAACCGAGACATTTTATAACTATTAAATATTTACAAAATTTGAACCCGAAAGCTACAAAAAAATTATAAAGTTTAATAATTTTAACATTAATAATTTTTGTGTAAGTTTATTTTATCTAATATATTTTTTTTTCAATAAATTCTTTTCAGTTTGAAAAAAAAAATACAAAAAATAATTTAGAAATTTAAAATATTGTAGCGATTGCATTAAAAGACTGTTGCAATCAATCAACAACAATTTCACTATTATTATTTATATTATATCTCTTCAAAATGCAGTGGTTATAAATAGTTATACTTCCGATTAACCGGTTACTACGATTATCGTAAACGAAACTAACCGGTTATTTACAGCGGTTAACTGGATACGAGTAACCAGTTATTTACAGTGGTTAGCTGGGTACGAGTAACCAGTTAACCGGTTATTTACAGTGGTTAGCTGGGTACGAGTAACCAGTTAACCGGTTATTTGCCGTGGTTAGCTGGGTACGAGTAACCGGTTAATATTTATATAACTTAGTAACTGGTTAGACGAGTAACCGGTAAGTAACCGGTTATCCGTTTAATAAGTAATCTGGTTTTCAAGTAACCATAACATAACCGGTTAATATTTTCCTGGGTTACTAACAGTTTTAGTAATGTTCTTCTTTCAACTAAGGTGGTTAAAAAATGTGTTCTATATTATAGAATAAATTATTTTAACTACTGATGTTTAAAGAAGACAAAAACTAGAAATAAATTAATACAACTAAAGATATAGGAGCATGCACCTATGCTAGTAATATTACTGGACTGAATTATTTGTCGAACAGAATACAACTTGCGTTTTGTTACCATCGCCAGAATCGGATAAAAGAGGCGCACCAGCTAAATTCATCCGTTTTAAAAGTAAAACCGGACAACGTCGCTCTAGTCGCTGTCGCTAGTAACAATGCAGTTGTTATGAACAAGGATCAAAATATATTTGATTCAAAGCGAAAAATAAAATATGCGACGCAAGAGTCATTAGAGAACAAATTGAACAGTTCGCAACGGAAAATCATTGCGTTGAATCATTGTTTGTTGAGTTATAATTTAAATCTGTTGGAACAATGTACTAAATTGTGTGACAAAATGATCGCGAAATGGCCGGATATGACGATGGACGGGACTATTGTAAAAGCGCTTGTATTGGAGAAAGAGGAAAACGTTGCGAAAGCGGTGGAAATACTGGAAGAACTATGCGTTTCGCATCCTGAACAAAAGTTGTTCATTCAATTAACAATTGTTCACATTTTATTATGTCAGGTACGGATAAAAAAAAAAAAAAAAAAAACGATTCAGACTTATGGTGAACGCATAAGTGCGTTGTACTCGATTTGTGACTTATTTCATAAAGCATCCATCTTAGAAGTATACAATATCTACAATATTATTGTAGCTGTAATTTGTTTTTTTTTAAATAACCATTTTACAGCTACAATATATAAAATTCACCATAAGTCGTATTTCAAAGAAATGGTTTTAAACGAAATTAATAATAATAAATATGTAGGATGAGAAAAGTCAGGCATGCGATGTATTATATAAATTATGCAACGAAAAGTTCAGTCCGGGCATTGTGGGCGCCTTGGTCACAATATATATGGGCCTTAATGATGAACCGCGAGCAGCAAAGGTATTCGAGGATGCAATCGCATGGTATCACGGCCATCAAGTATGTTAAAAACGCTAGACACCGCCATTTTGTTTCTAAAAACTTTCGTTTTGAAATTATTATAGGAATGCCAAGGCGACTTGAGCAATATGTGGATGCAAGCCGCTGAATTTCATATGCGGCACGGTCATCCAGCGATTGCCGCCAAAAGTTTGGAGGAGTTATTAAAAAAGAATACGGATGATCAACGCACTATTGCACAATTGATCATGGCATACGTTCAGGTAATATAAGACATTGATCATTGATAGTAAATAAATTGATTCATGTAAGACCGCCATCTTTGATTGACTGTTATTAGACAGTTACGTAATTATTATATAAATGATGTAAACTTTGAATTACAGTTTGATATTGAGACGGCGCGGGTTTATAGTGAAAAATTGCCGTCACTCGAAGAATTAACGAGTGCATTGGATCCAGAAGAACTTGAGGCAACACCAATATATGGCAATCGGACCCCGAGAAGTAGAAGTGATCATTCGCCCGGGTAAATTTAAAAAAAAAAATCGTAGATTTAACGATATTTATATGTATTTATTTATTTAGAACGCCGAATAATGAGTTGATAGAGAGAAGAAAGCACCGGAGCCGTAGGCGCCGCCTGCCGAAAGATTATAATCTTGAAGTCGGGCCCGACATGGAGCGATGGCTGCCGAAGTACGATCGGGTCGGCTACCGGAAGAAAAGTAACCGGCGATCAAAGGAAGTCATTAAGGGGTCGCAGGGGATGGCATCGTCTAGCGCCACTGATTTACTGTACAGCGATTCAATCACTACAAATTATTACAATAATCATGATTTCATTTCTTTTTTTTACAGTGATTTTACAAAAGTTGCTGAAAAATCCGACGATTCAGTGGAAACTGTTGATTCGAACAATGGCAAAAGTAGAAATTCGAACAATGGTAGAAATTCGAACAGTGGTAAAAATTCGAACAATGGCAAAAGTCCAAATAATGATAAAAGTTCGGACAATAGCAAAAGTTCGGACAGTGGTAATGTTGATAAAGGGTCGGACAATGGCAAAGTTGCGAATAATGACAAAAGTTCGGACAATGATAAAGATTCGAGCAATGGCAAAACTTTGAGTAATGATAAAGATTCGAGCAATGGCAAAGGTTCGGGCCAAGACAAAAGTTCGAGCAATGGCAAAAGGCCAACTTCGCAAACTAAGAAGAAGCGCAAGACAAAAAGGTAACAAACATAATTTTTTTTAATGGATTTACAAATTATTTGGCACTTTTATTGTAATTATATAAACGTAATAAAATGGTTAATTGATATTTTCGTCAGTTATTGATTCTTCATACATACATTTCCCTAACAAATCCAATTAGTAAACACGAATAAAAATACACACAACAAAACAATTAGTAATTAAGCTTAGAAATTACAATTGTTTGTTCTATGACAAATGATGCAAACATTCACAGCAACAAAATTTATAATTATAAATTCATTTTCGTACGTTTTCCCAACAAAACCAATTAGTAAATACGAATAAAAATTACACAACGAAATTAGTAAATAATCTTAGAAATTACAATGAATACATTCAGTTTGCTTCATGACAAATAATGCTAGCGTTCACAGCAACAAAATGTAATAAAATTGTAAAAATTGATATTTTCGTACGTTTTTCTAACAAAACCAATTAGTAATCATGAATAAAAATTACAACAAAAAAACCAAGCTTAGAAATTAAATTAATAAATTCAGTTCATTGTATGACAAATGATGCTACCGTTCACAGCAACAAAATTTATAATTGTGTTAACATAATGGAATAAAATTGCAAATAGATAATTTCATCCGTTTTCCAAACCAAATCAATTAGTAATTCAAAATAATGGGATAATTAATCGTACATATTTATTTAAATTGTTTATTTTCAAATAATAATACATTATATAATATTTTGGAGTCTTGAACGTTCCTTACCTAAAATAAAAACACATTTTTAAACATCTTTAAACACTTGTAACTAATTTGTAATTTATAAATAAAGAGCATCAGATAGTTTAGTGTCAACATAATTCTTTATGACGGGAAAAGAAGACAATTTAAAAGTATCATCATAATATATGCGCATTAAAAAAAAAATATATATATATATATATATAATCTTACCTGTATTTAAACCGGAAGTTATCGGAAACAGCATTAAAATCGTAGTTATCTATAGCAATAAACAAAACAAAATAGCTTATTAAAATTTAATAGACATTTAAACGTATATTAGATGATTTTTTAGTTTTAAATCAGTTTTATAAGTTTGATCATTATTCATTCATTTGGGAAAAGAAGACAATTTATAAAAATTCATCATAACATACACTTTAAATAATCAATTCACACAATACGGAGTATAAATAAATTTAGTAAACTTTTAGATCAATTTAAGTTTATTTATTTACACTCTGTATATGTCCAGTTGCACCATGAACACTATTGGTTAAGTTACGCTTAAGATTTTAAGCTGGAGTAGTGTAAACGTCCATTATTCATAGTTATTAATTAGAAAATGGGCATTTCGGAATTAGGTTTTATTTTATTTTTCATTTAAAACAATTAATTTTAAGTGCAAGATTAAAGATAAATAATATTTAAGTTTTGGTGCAACTGGGCACAAGTTGTGTAAATCGTGAATAAATAAATAAAAAGACAAACTCACCAATTTAAAATAAAATTCACGAATGTTTGGATTCAATTCTTATGTAAGTTATGTAAACTTACACAATTCCAGAATGAATTCCAATTAATGTCGCAAGATTTCTACACTGAAACGATAAAAGATTCGTCGAATCAGTTCTAGTGTCTTGCATATGTGTGTTGGTGTTGGCGAGGATTTACCAAAGTTTGGATAAAAGTGAAAATTCTTATCTTTTAAACAAATTAAATTATTCTTATTGATATAGTTTTCTCAAAGCAGTTTACATATTATTGTATCTTTTTTGTGTGTTTTTAATTCTTTTTTCAAATTATTACAAACTCATGTATACAATAAATAGAATGTCGCGTGAGGGACAACAACATTGTATTGTATTGTTTATTTAGTGGGTGCGCTAGTGTTGGATGATTTGGAATCGCGCATGCTAGCAGATCGGCGCCGTTGGATCTCTTCCTGCCGGCGCGCCTTCGACTCCTTCTTACGTTGTGCCAACAATTTGGCGTAATTGTCTGCCTGCTCCTTGCGCCGCAGGCAACGCTTCTTTTTCAACGCCAGACGATGACGTTTGCGCTAAAAATACAATACATTCGGTTCATTTCAGTGATCAATTAAACAATATTTTTTTACGTTCTGGAAAGATGCATTGGTGAGCAGTATACTGTATCATGTATATGATATGGGCACATGAGTTATCTTAGTACTATATAACAAGTTAATTTTACAAGACAATTTAATATCAATGAATTTAAAAGAATAATTTAATTGTGTTGAATATAGCGTTCTAGATACATAGATAGGTGAACTGTATATGATATGGGCACTTGGTACCCACAGGTTAACTAAAAGATAACAGGTAAATTAAAAATATCAATAAATAAAAAAACGTTTGCGTTGAATAACTGTCCAGATAGAAAATTATATACATAAACCAATGAATCATTAAAGAATGGACTGTATTGTGTATATGATATGGGCACGTAGTAAGACAAATTAATAATCATCAATAAATAAAATGATTGCGTTATAAAGCGGTTCGAAGCCCTGAATAATAAATGAAATAATCGCATCGTTTTAGCGTATAATGAATTGTATTTGTGGTACACTGAGAAAAACTGTAATTTAAACAAGAATTCCTTAAATCTTTCACAAACTTAATATTCCATATAAATGAACGTTTTAATGGTACGGTTAAACCAAGAAAACTGCCTGTTTACTATGGATAACTATTATTTAAATGTGTAATAAATAAATAAATAAATACCTGAAGAGTTAATGGCGTGATAAGACGTTGGATTTTGGGGGCCTTAGTACGAATCTTCTTGCCTTCCTTCTGCGCCAACGGCCGTTTTACAACATATTGGCGAACATCATCCTCCTTCGACAGATTGAACAACTTTCGGATGCGGCTCGCACGTTTCGGCCCCAATCGACGTGGAATTGTTGTATCGGTTAAGCCGGGAATGTCCTAAATTATACATTCATTCTATTCTTATATTTTATTTACGTTTTTTTTAAAATTATTTTATTAATGCTTATAGAATTGTATTTTGTTTTGCTTTTATAAGTGATATGTATATTTTATAGGGTATCACTTAAGCTCCTTTCGTATTTTTGTCAAGATTAATTATAACGTAATTTTAAATTACTCATTTTATTCAATTTTTTTTTAATGAAATTATACAATATTTTATAAAAACTGTATTTTGTTCAGCTTTTATGAGTTTTTAAATTCAGAGATTTGTATTTTTATAAGTAGCACTTGAGTTCCCTTCGTATTTTTTTCAATTTATTCATTTTTTTAAATGAAATTATACAGAATTTTATAAAAATCTGTATTTTGTTCTGCTTTTACAAGTTTTTAAATTCAGATATATGTATTTTTATAAGTACTACTTAAGTTCCCTTCGTATTATTTTTAAGTTGAATTAAAACGTAATTTTAATATTAATTATTGGCAAAACTAAACAAATTCCTTGCATTTTTTAATATTTATAGTTAAAAAAATAAATGGTGTCAACATTAAAAAAACAATGTACTAAAAACATATTTACATTTGTTTCTTGTGACCCAAATACGGTCTATTTAATCAAAAAAGCTTAGGTGTAGGCAGCTATGCTTTCCAATACAGTAATAATGAATATTATTGTCTTCAAATTTAAATATAAAAAAATATTAGATACAAAAATCGTTTCCAAATTCATAATAATTTTATATGACCTAATCTGTAGATCTGTAACGCTATTCTATACATATTTACACGCTTATAGCTTCCAATGATTATATTATGCAATAAAAAGTATTAGTTTTTCCATTTGCGAGTCATTTTTTTAAGAAATCGTATGAACTATGCCTGAACTTATATTGTCAGAGATACACAAAATAGAAATAATTTGTCATTTTCCATCGGTTAAAACGTGTTAAATACATTTAGAAAAACAGTAAACGTAAATAAAAACTATATTTGTATATATATATATATATATATTGATAAAGTGAATATTAAAGCAACATGTATATTTTATTTATTTACGTTTACTGTTTATCAAAATGTATTTCAATATAAACACAACAAAGTAACAGTATTTTGTACTACATTTCTGGATATTACTATGTAGTATTTGATAATTTGTAATAGTTGAGTGAAGGCCATTCCTAATTTCTTAAATGAGCAAAACAGTATTTCATAACGTAATAAAATAATTAGCTAAATTGTATAATTTTAGGGTATTAATTCGTTCGGGATAGTGAAAACAAGGTAAAAGTCGAGTGTAGGCCACTATTGATTTCATTAATTCATAAAACTGGTATAGTTTTTCATAACGTAATGAAATAATAAGCTAAAGGGTACAATTTTAGGGTATTAGTTTGCTAGGGATATGTAAAAGTCGAGTGTAGGCCACTACTGATTTCTTTAATTCATAAAACTGTTATAATTCTTCATAACGTAATAAAATAATAAACTAAATGATTTTAGTTGGTTTGGGATACTTATTTCTATAGAAAACAGTGTAAAGGTCGAGTGTAGGCCCCTACTAATTTCATTAATTCATAAAATTGTGTTGTCAATAATGTAAATACTCAGAATTTCGCTATAATCGTGTTGGTACACACCTGTTCGCCTTTGCGTACGACGACAAGCGACAAAACGCTCAGATTCGAGTCAACAATGCAGCCGCGGACCGACTTGCGTTTACGTTCGCCGGTGCGGCGTGGCCTGTAGCACGAGTGCCCCTTGGACAGCAGCAGACGCACCCGACTATTAGTCAAAACACCCTGCTTCATAGGGAAACCCTGTTTATCGTTGCCACCGGTAATACGGAACATGTAACCTTTCCATTCGTCGCCCAGCGAGTCGGCCTCTACTTCGGCGCCCATGCGTTTCTCGTAGAACATACGCACTTTATGTTCGTCCACGATTTCGAACAACTTCTGGCATCCCGTTGCCGGGTATGACACGTTCAGCTGCAATAGTCAACATATTTCCCCTATAAAATAACTTGACAGCATGGTGTGTGTCTCAATTTACTAATCACAATTTATCTAACACATCACATATCACAATCACTTAGTAATCGCTTTAAATTGTAGTTAACACTTGTCACTAGTGTAACACATACATATTTTTTGTTTATTTATAGTTAAATTGATGTTTTTCAACAATTTGTGTGAATGATTCTTACCTTCATCGTTATGTATTTCCCGATGAAAACTAGTGAAAGAGGTTGCTCTGTTGGCTGTATGGTATCAACAGAATATTCGGTTACGTTCGGGTACACATCGATTACCTTCGGGTCTTCATATAATGGTTGCGTTCACTAGACGTAATAGTTGTTTACGCGCTTGATTTATGAACGCTATTTACACACAATCTCAGCTACACATGGGGCAGACAAAGCAAAAACATAAACCTAGCAGAAATTTTGTGTAAATAGAACTATTGTTTTAAGGCAAAATGGCCGCAATTAGCCCCTAAATATCCCCATATTTAATATAAATATAAAAAATGGATAATAAACTGACTGAAAGGTCCCCTCTAAAAAACCGCGAAAGCAGAAGCGGTGTGAACCGTTATAGTAGGAATGGGATAAGAAAAACACAATTTTATTTTAAATATTTCTTTGTAAACAAATTCAAAATGGACATATAACATGATTTATACACTAAAGCACAGTTTACATTAGATTTACCAGTTATTTCCGCGTTATAATATTCATCTGTTGCGTTTAATGCATCTAGCGAGGGTCTAGAATTTAAAAAATGCATTAGTTAGCGCCATCTGTGATTCAATACAGAAAGTGCAGTTTCCCGCGTAGCCGTGTTTACACTAAACAAAAATACTTACGTTAATACGTAATGTACTATGTTCTCTAATATGCTGTTACGATGCGCAATGTTTAGCTGCATTTGTGTGGCTTCGCAAATTGTTCGTAATAAACAATCTTTCCCTTCGAATCCGAACCTAAATGGATTATACGTTTAACACAATTTTAAGGCGATGAATGACCTTGAAAAGACTAACCCTGATAATATATGAATAATATAAGTGTACATTGTTTCTCGATTTATTTCAAAATCGGAGATTGAGCGCGCTTTGATCACAGATGGCGTTAGTTGGGATATATTCGATGGTGCATTGAAATTGCCTTGAATACACATATTTAACGCGATTGTCCGATTTGGAATATCGCCGGGCACTGATACACAACACGATAGCTTTAAATAAATAAATCATATAAAACTAGCATACACCAATGCCTTCAGCTTGCCCTATATTATATTCAAAGCATTCTCGAAACGAAAGATACCATTATTATTCAATGGGCGAGCTGAAAGCATAGGTGCCTGTACCTATGCACAGTATAAATATATTATTTGTAATAGTCAATTTAAAATACTTAAAAAAATCGACACAATTTGAAATTGCCGCGCAATGTACACACATAAGATGGCCGACAATCACATAGAAAGGACGACGAGGAGAGTAACTCTACTAGTTATATATGTGACCTAAGCTAGTTTTTTAAATAACAAGGGTAACGCACCAATGCGTCCAGCTCGCCTTATATGTAATATATACGATGCGAGCAACGTTTATTAATTATTATAGCCTTTTTGTTAATAATTTGAAAAAATGTTATAGATATAAAAAGTCTTAGAATTTTATGTAGATTATTTTGATTAAAAAAATTATTGCATTTATATTAAATATTTTTTTATGGCGTTTGGGTTAACAATATGAAAAAATATAAAATATCTTAGAATGATTAGTAGAATTTTTGGGATTTTAAATTATTTTTATAAGGGTAGTATTAAGGGGGATTTATAACTCGGAAAGTATACGGGTGAGTGAGGATACAAGTGGGGTGGTAAATAATATGTGGTGTAAATTACACGGATACCTTCAGAGGGGGTCGAGCAGAGTATATTTTTGGATTTAGGGCGACGAGACAAATAGTATTTGGATTCGAGAATGCTACAGACACACAAGACTGAATGCTTTAGCTTTAAAATAAAATAGGAATAGAATATATGAATAAGTATTTTGAAATCGAGATTTACGCTTTAATTTTTCGCAAAAGCTTACAAACTAAATTATTTTGCTATCCTAAAACAACGATTTGCTTAGAAAAATTATACGTATATGTTGTAATGTTTATATGATAATTTTCTTTTCTTGTATATATATTTTTTTTATATATTATATTACATGACTTATCAATATATAAAGGTACTGAATTTAAAATGCAAAAAGATACCAAAGCACGGTTACAGCCAAGTGCAATATGTTTTGTCAGTTATTTTATTATGATTTATTAACGTTGTGGCTGCCAATTGTAACAATTCTATTTAACAATAGTATAAATACACATTTCTTGGGACTTTTAACCGAAATAAAACACAAAATTCATTTAATTTAATAACAAACCACAAAGTTAACAAACACAATAATGCTTCTTTTTTTGTGTTTTTAATTATTTATTTGTATTTGTTTTATATAATTATATAGTTATTATATATTCATCTACAATGGGGCAAACTTACTTGTAATACAAATGCTTCTGGAAATAAAAGTGCCCGTTTTGTAGTATGATGATAACAATGTGTGTATAATATCCAAGCCAAATATATATAGCACGCTTTCAAAACGGATGTGGGACCACCAAACATCTTCGTTTTGTTATTTTATGAATTTGTAAATAGTTAGTTGAAACTACGAATTCAAAAATAATGAATTTTATTTGCAATTGCCCGCGCTACACACATTAGCAGCCGCTGCACGCGTGTCCGCGACAGTGTGGATCGACCATTCAAGCGCGTAAATGCGCGGATCAAGTTAATAAATTGAAAATAAATAAATCAAAAAATACACACACACACACAACATAGATAGAAAAATTGCGATTGCCAGTAGTTACAAATAGAAATAATAATTTGTTATCACTTTGTGTCTTCGGTTCAGAAGAAACGTAAATTCGCGCGCGGGCGCCTTTTTTAAATTTCAATTTCGTTGCACTAATAATGAAATGATGGGATTTATTGATGTTTAGGAATAATGAATGGTGTTTAACTGTATACAACGTTATATATATATATATATATATATATATATATATGTTAATTAGAGAAAAAAAATATGTTGTTTGTTTTTTTTATTCACAACTTTTGCGGATATAAATAATTATAATAGTTAAAATATTAAGCAAAACGCCTGCGCGCAATACAAAAGTACTTCTGAACCGTACTTTTTTTTTTCTTTATTTAATTGTTTATATAAACTTTTAACAATAATATTCTAAATAATTTAACGGAATTATAGTTTTTTTTTATTAACAGCGTAGCACAGTACAGTTTTTAACTGTACTTTAGTGCAACAGATTCAATTAGTTACGAAAATTGTTAATTTTAAACACCGTTTGACGATATATATATATATATATATATATATATATATATATATATATATATATATAAATATATATATATATAAATATATATATACATATATATATATATATATATATACATATATATATATATATATATATATATATATATATATATATATATATATATATATATTTATTAATAAGAGACGTGAATATCGTATGGGTGACATTTTACGTTGATTTTAATGCGAGATCATATATATAAATGTCTGTAAAATCAATATATTTAAATATATTATAGATAAATATATGATTTACTTATGGGCACAGGGCCGGACTGAACTACCGGGACACCGGGAACTGTCCCGGTGGCCCAACTCGTTGTACAATTATTGGGACAATGCGAAATATTATTCCCGATGGGCCATATTGTTGCGAGTCCGGCTCTGTGCAATTTAACAAAAACGTAAACTTAGTTAACGCTATAGTGTGAACCGGCCACACAGTTAGCGTTAGTTAACGTACATTTAGAAAAAATAACATATCTAACTACACTGTGCTCAAGATAGATTGGAGATATAAGCCTTAAAAGCCTTAAATCTTCAATCAGGCTCAATTGTGCTATTTTTGGGTTGTAATCACATATTTAGCGCACGTTCCTAAACCTTAGCCTACAGTTAAATTCACCCTAAGCGTCAGTTAACTCTAATTACCGTCATTTCCGTTGTTTTAATACTCATTTATTTTTACTTCGCGCAATTTCAAACATATTTATTTCAAAATCTAAATTATTAACTATTTCAATTATCTAGGGTAATAATTATTTTAAATTATATATAAATACAGTTAAATATTTATGTTTAACATAATTAGTTACGTAATTTGTAAAAAATTAGGTTCATTTTGCAATTTTAAGTATGTCGGCCATTTGCTTTTCTAAAACCTTGGTTTCTGGAGTAAATTTAACTCTAGAATAAAGTTTAGGGAGCGTAGCCCTGTTTGAATAAGTCATATTTGGAATAGTCTCACATTAAAAACAATCTTGCTTGTTTATTAAGCCAGTGAGTGTACATGTAAATTATATAAAATCGTTTCAGAGACATGTGTATGTTATATGTATAATTATGTTAAATGTATGAATAAATGTTGGAATGAAAAGGCGTATATATATTTATATATATATATATATTTACTATTCACAGTATCGTGTTCACACAGTGTTCACACTGAATACACAGTTGCACGCGTGTGTGTAAGTGAATCACAGCAACACCGTGCCACGTGGAAAAAAGCGCGCGCAACTGTATCTAGTGTGAACACACATTTAAACGTTGTTTGACTCATTTTATAATTATAATAACGAATTGCATGGCTTGAAAAGCATAAAGGTTAGGACGGGGTTGGTATTTTATGTTAATATAAAGTGCTTATTATAATAGAATTAATTGTATTCCATTAATCACATAGTTATAGGACACACAGCATAGTTAAACGCGTTATTACTAAATATAATCGAATAATAGCCGAGTGTAGCCGACATAGGTTCGGGTCTTCACGAGAGAAGAACCGAATACGAGGCTAGCGGCATCTAACGGGGTATTAGGTGTCTCCGATTATAGTGTAAACTGATCTGTGAATAGTATTGCTCTACTGAGCGTTTAGTAACTCTGTCGCACAGTTCAGTTGAAATAAAATAAGCGGTGATTGGCTGAAGGCTTGAGAGAGTTACTGAACGCTTTCGTAAACTTAATTGTAGGAAAATCATTACACATTATGTGTCGACACCACTGTTTTTACTCGTTTCCCTTATCATGTCATCTAATTATTATTATTAATTATTAATTTGTTTGGGTTTTCTCTTTTAGTTATTTTTATATATTCTAAAAATGAAAACATTAAAAATATCACACATACGAAACATCTATATATAATATATATAAATTTTTATGAGGCATACAAAAATGTTTTGGTTATTTTTTTTCTTTTTTGTTATTATCCCAGTCGCCCCTCCCATTTGAATTGCAGTCCATATGTCTTATTTTATTTGTTTTTAATTTAGCATGTGAAGAAACAGCATTTTTTGAAGAGATTAGCAATAAGATAAAGCACCATAATGTTAAAAAGTTACTTGAAGATGTAATTCGCGCGTATATATATAGTTTTTTTTTTTTGTTTATTGTTCGCTTTTTGTTTATATTTTTCGTATTGTTCATAGTTTCGGGTCCCCATTTAGAAGAAACCGGTTCTTCTGCGTACGAAATTTTTATTTAAAGCGCTTCGCGCGCCCACCCAAATAATTTTTTATTTTATAAATTGTGCAAAATTAAACCTTGAAAATTAAATAAAAATTTGTACTCTGAGCCGGTTTCCCTTAAAAGTTTTTGAAACCCAAAAGTGTCTATTTACCTTACTTAACTAACTAGTTTAAACATATTTTCGGTATCACCAAACCGAAAATATTCGGGAGTCGTCCTTGGATATTAATCTGTAATATCCAAGATATTAGATTGTTGAATTCGTATGAGCAAAAAAACGTATGCATTGGGTCATGCACTATTAAAGCATCAATTTCGCGGGAAAAGAGAATTGTGTCGGGAATAAATCATGATTTTATGTAATTACGATGTAAATAGACACATTTGGGTGACATACGCATGTAATGCGTATACACGCAGTCATCACCGAGGTACTGAGCGTACACGCGTTTACATTTGTTTTAAATCGCGTTTTATTGGTTTCCCTTACAATGGCAATAGTTTTACTAATAAATAACGATGCGAATATGTGTTTTGAAGATTTAAATGACATATTTCTCCAAAACGGAAAAATGGGCTTTCATGAATCGTAATTATAGATATATATACGTATATATATAAATATAAACATATATATAACTTAGTCAGAATATAAAATTATGGTGACAAAGCACAAACGTAAAGCACCAGAATTAATAATCAATAAAACCGCATATATTCATCATATTTACATGCATCTCGCATCCACAATTAAATTGATTGAAGCTAAGTGTCGCATAATTTTATAATTCTGATTTGTGTTACTGAACCGAAAATCCAGACGATAAAGCACCAAATAAATAAATAACGTAATCATTTTGTTTACGTTATTAGATCAAATTTGCCGCCAAACACAATACGTAGACACGACCAAAAACGCTAATCTATACACTTGCATACTGTAAATCAAGCTTTAACCGCTTAACTCACACTATCCAGCGTTATACACGTAATATATTTATGCGGCAACTAATTCGTTGTGAAATTTTGATATTATTAAAATGATAGAAAATTGGAGATTTCAGTGTTTACGTATTGTGTTTGCGGCAAAAAAACGTGTGTTTAGTTAAAACTAAACTAAATAGTCACACTCGTTACAAGAACATTCAAAGTGTTCGCGCGCTCGTTCGAGACTCACAAAATGGCGCGTCGCTGAATTAAATTAAAAAAACACATTTAAACATATAGTAAATTCCCATTGAGAAGGGCATAACGTCCTAAAGTGTAGAATTAAATGTTTATAATCCAAAATACTTGTATTTCGTTTTATAAAAATCGTATTCTTTGTAATGGGAATTAGACTATAGTAGGTTTTCGTTCAAGGTCAAATGAAGGTAAACCCCCCGTGTAGACCATTTTTAATTTAATTCTGGACGCGCCATTTTCCAGATTGTATGAATGCTGATGGTATTGTTGTAATAAGTAACATGCCAATTGATTGTAGAAGTGATAACCTTATTGCATTATTTCAATGATACCAATTACGTCAATCAACCTTTTTTTGTGTATAATTTCCAATTAGTACGCCCACACGTTTGTGTATTATTGAAATAATTAGTACTTTCATATCAGTAACAGTAATTCTAGTCATGTATTTCGATGAAAGTAATCATATTTAAAACGGTTGCAGTGTGACTGTTCAGTTTATAAAATTATAGGATTTCTTGTTTGGTTTTTGTTGCATTAACTTAAGTTTATTGAAAATATAAAGGTTTTACGTTCATTTTAATGTAGTTTGGGGATAATTCCGTCCAGAGCTATAGTTGCATATATATATACTAAGCGAATAAAAACGACAACAGGTACAAGATTAAATTCGAAAAATAGATGTATATGCTATATCAAATATATGATTTCAGGCAGGAATCTTTTCAAGAAAAATGTATATATATATATGTATATATATATAGGTATATATACGTAAATATATGTATATATACGTATATATATGTATATATATATATATGTATATAAAAGTGAATATAAGTAGAATTTGTTTACGCGGAGAAGTGTACGGAGCAGTAGAACGCAAGCAGCGTCCGACTGAACGCGATAATGATAATAATGTAAAATGATGAAGGAAATAAAGTGTGAATGTGTGTAGAAACAGTAGTAATGTAGTTAGAAATAGTATTGTAGTGGGTGTAATGTATAAGAGTAATGAGAGAAAAGAACATGACTAGAATAATTGTTTCTAATCCGAATCTAGTTCATCTAGGGAGGGACGAAGCCTGTTTCAAACATCTGCCGTTTTGGATGTGATACTGGGCGTTCGCGAATGGATGACAACGCGGTGTCCATTTTTCGTCACGAATCCATCACTTTCAACTAGTACGGCGGTCTGGCGGGCGGCCTGCATGTCCGTGTCGCCGCCGTCGTCCGACTCGCCGGTATTGTCCGCACCGCTACGGTGTCTTTTGTGTTTGCGCCACGCGTTTTGTATGAGTCGCGCGCAGTACTCTTCGCGTTGTCGCCACAGCGTCGACGAGACGGGCTCGTAGCCCTCTTCGTCGGGCCGCGCTTGCACCTCGCCCAGTTCCGCGGTCTCCTCGATCGGGTTCCCTTTGCGGGCGAAGAAGTCTTTTGTCAGTGCGTCTAAAATGTCCACACAAAACATCAGATCTCCCTTGCATATCGGGATGTCCATTGACACTATCTTGTATTTGTTCGGTTTGTGGATCTGCAGCGGCGGCTCCAGTACGTCCAGGAAATCGGACAGCTGATCGTACCGGATGTACTGTGTGCCGTCCGGGTCAAATTGCTGCCAGATCTCGTAGTACATGTCGTAGTCGTCGTCTGTCAGCCCCTCCTGCACATCTTCTGTGGCCTGGGACCAAACAAACACCATTACTCTCATGCGCCTTGTCCCCTTGCCAGACCATCCAACTACACCTTTCTCACATAAATACATCTACTTCGAAGTAATAACCCCTCTAATTAGTAATCACGCATCGAAATTGCAACTTTGAACAATCACAACACATCTAAATTACGCCCAATTTTCAATTAAAGTATGGACAATTGAATGTGACCACTGAATAATGTAATATGTGGCCAAAAGGTATAGTTGGCTTGTCTGGGGTGTCAAATTTGATAAAGACCTGAGAATAATTCTCCAAAATAACAGCAATGTACATGTTGATAACGATAAGAAAGCTAATAACTAGATAGGAAAGCAGAAAGGCGATGCCGATGGTTGAGGAGCCGCAGTTGCCCGGGTATCCCATTTCGTTATTCGGTTGCAGACACTCTTCCTCGTTGATGATGCCGTCCAAGACGCCATCCCAGCCGGCAGACGTTGACATCTAATCGTCAACAGCGCCATTATTTATTATACATACAACAATAATAATACATTCATTTAATTAGCAAATATGCACTTACTTGAAACAACAATATCATACTCTGGCCAAACGTCTTAAAATTATATACATCATCTATACCATTCTTCTCTTTGACATGCATGAAAAACGACATGCCGAATATGGCAAAGATAAACATGACCAAGAACAGTAGAAGGCAAATATTGAAGAGCGCGGGCAGGGACATGGCCAACGCGAACAGCAGCGTCCGAATCCCTTTGGCACCCTTCACCAAACGCAGTACTCGGCCGACTTTCGCGACTCGAACGACCCTCAACAGTGTCGGCGATACGAAATACTTCTCAATTATATCACTTAGCACCAAACCTAAACGGAAAAACACAGTATTAACGAACACTTCCCACAGTTAACGAACACTGTGCTGTGTATTTACATGCACCATTCCATTCTAATCTAGACAATGCTACACTATAGTGGTGGACGCTACATGCTTCAACCCCGATAGCGTGAACTGTCGCCAATGCGCAAGTTCACACTAACGAGATTTCAAACGTCTGTGTTTCCTTGTATGTTTTATTTGTTGTGATTATTTTAATATATATGTATTGTTGTTGTGTGAACATTGTGTAAGTATATGAACAATCATATATAATCAGTAAAGAATGCTCTGAGACAGTGAGCTGAGTGTTAGTTCGCACTCATCTCAGCGTCAAAGTTGCGTTTATATCTTCGTACAACAAACAGTAAACACCCAAACATCAGCACATCTATAGTGTTCATCGGCCGTTATAATATCTAAACTTACCTAATAAAGATAATATAACGACAACCAAGTCAAACAAGTTCCATGGTTCCCTAAAGTAATGGTAACGCAACGCGAATATTTTCATCAAACATTCCGAACTGAATATAACGATAAATATCATATTTAAATTGTCTAGCACCATACTAAATGTTTCCTTCTGTTGGTAATGATCTAGTGTCATTGTCAACATGTTCAGACCGATGAAGATCATGATGAACATGTCGAACTTCTTATTCGTTACTATCTCGAACACAATCGCTTGAGGTCGCCACTATTTCGGGACAAACAGACAACACACATTATGATTCGGAATTATATTTTCCTTTCGGCCACCCTACGTACATAAAAATACCCTTAAGGCGCTTAGGTTAAACGCACTTATGCGTTCAGGTCGCCTTATAAGTAATATAACTCGGGAAGTATACGAGCGATTGGGATCAAATGGGATGCTAAATAAGAATCAGTGTCGTAGGTGACCGAAAGGGGTAAAAACGTGAAATATAATTACCCTCGGCCTGGGAATAGCCTTGAGCGGTTTCTTCGAGCCCATTTTCTTCATCGCGTTATAATATTTCTTTTGATCTTCAGTCATGAACATTTCTAGCGATCCACCTGCGTATAGAAACAAAACAGACACACAAATCAAACAAACGCATTGCTTATATCATTCAAACACACACACACAAAATCAACACAATATTTGTTAAAAGTAGACTTATCTTCTTTTTCTGTTCGTTAAAGTTGTCAATGATGACTCCAATAAACAGATTCAGTGTGAAAAATGAACCGAAAATAATAAAGAATACAAAGTATAAATACATGTAAATATTTGTTTCGCGTATTGGTTGTTTTCCAATCTGAAACATCAAACACATTACATTGTTACATAATTTACATATTCAAAAACATTGGGCGTTTCTCGTCACGGTGCCGACTGTTCACATACTTCTCTTGAATCAATCGCGTCGTTCATGATTTGAATCCATCCCTTGAATGTCGCTACTTGGAACAGACACAGGTACGCTTTTCCGACATGATCGAAATTCATCGGTGAATTTTCCCACGTGTAGTTTTCCGCGAAACACGAGTTACGGTCTGCGATTATCTCGTGGCTGATTGTCGTTTTGTTTTTATCGACGCACTAATCAAAACGTTCACATAATATTCATAGAATTCATTGCATAATGAGATAAACCATCAAGTTCGGAAAAAAATCGCATTTCATTTTTTTTAATACGTATCGATGTCTGGAGTTCGTAGATTAAGTGAGCTTGATGGTTTATCTTAAGCGTGCAAACTATACATACTTTGAAATATTTGCCAGCAAATAATTGTACGCCCATAATTGCAAATATAAGCCAGAAAATCAGACACACGAGTAGCACATTGAAAATAGACGGAATTGCTTGAACCAAAGCATTCACCACCACCTAATAATTCAAATTACAACTAATATCTGAAGATAATAGCGCAAAAGCATGGGTGACTTACTCTCATGCCCTGCATCCGAGACATCGCACGTAACGGCCGCAACGCTCGCAGCGTCCGCATCGTTTTGAACGCTTGAATGCCTCCAGCACCAACCAGCGATGCGACGAAATTAATTAACGACACCATTACAATGACGAAATCGAGCCAGCACCAAGCGTTCGTGAAGTATTTCGCAAAGCCGAGCGCCAGCCACTTTATTAACATCTCAATGAAGAAAATCACCGTGAAGATTCGGTCCATGTAGTACAGAATATCCTGCAGAATCGGACGTTGTTGCAGATGGACATCCTCCAGAGCCTACATCGAAAATGAAAGTATTTCAACAATGCGGCACATGAATAAACCGCTTCCTAGTTTATATATTATATTAAATACTCGGTTAAGGGAGTATCGGGTCTGCGCCAGTCGCTCTTAGTATAGTTTTAAAAGTAAATATTTGTGGACCGTACCAATGCCAAACTGCTGAGTAGGATCATCGTAATGACGGCGGTTTCAAAATATTTGTTTTCAATCAATTGGAACGTTTTTAATCGTAGATTGCTCCATCCTTGCCAGAATGGGGCGTCGTCGTCGCCGGCCAAAAACGGGAATTTCTTATAGCAATTATCCGGGAAACAATCGGATGGGTAATCGCCTAAAATGATGTCCTCCGTCGCGGCAGCTTCAATGATTAAGCCTTCGTCTAGTGGGCCAGCGCAATCGCATTCTTCATCATCTAAACCTTGCACAATAAATTAATTAAGACCCCCCGTAAACATTAAAATAAATAATGCGTGTACCGTCTTCAATCCCCAGTTCTTCTTTGCTGGCGTCCCGTTTCTCGTCCTGGTCTTGGTCCAATGTGTCCGCGCTGCCCTTGTGGCTTTCGTCTTTGAACCGGTGTTTGTGGCTCCCGTACGATTTGTTGCTTAATCGGTCGTCTTCAATGCCGCAGCCGATGAATTCGCCGTGTTCCAATATTGAATTCGCGATTGTTCGGCTTTTGTTCAAACTGTTTTTACCCCGTTTTAAATTGCCCTTTGAATCACCTATATCATAATAATATAATTAGCGGGGATTAATTGGGGGTGTTAAGCTACAGTACCATGTATTGTAAACTCCATGCCATCACCAATTGTAACTTCTAAACGGTCTTTCGGACTTTTCTTATCCCGGAATATTATCCCGTCCGCTAAGATTTCATCGCCGGATAATTCCAAACCGCCGTCGCGTGTATCTGCAGACAAATATTCCTGCCATCTTTCTGCAACTATTTTCACCGCCAGCTTTTATTGTAAACCTAACTAGTTTGTTTCTCAAAAACAATTCTAATCTAACTGATTTAAAGTAAATTACAACTAGAAACCTATTATATATATATACACACATATATATATATAATACATTTTTAAATGATTGCGATCGAAGTTTTCTTAGCGGAATGCACATTCAGTATTAAAATCAGGGCTTCGCACCGAAAACTGAAATAAACCGTTATTTTATCGTAACGAAAACCGGAGCTGAACCGAAAAAAAAAAATCGGTGCATTTCGATTAGGGACATGTACAAAAAAAAAAGAATTACACTCTCGTAACTGAACCGAAAACCGGTAAAAACCGTTATTTTATCGGAACGAAAACTGAAGCTGAACCGAAAAAAAAATCGGTTCATTTCGGTTAGGGACATGTATAAAAAAATGTAATTACAATCTCGTAACTGAACCAAAAACCGGTAAAAACAATTATTTTTACCAGAACCGAACTGATATTTTTTTAATTGAACCGAAAACCTATAAAAATCGTTATTTTTTCCAGAACCGAATAGATTTTTTTTAATTGAACCGAAAACCGGTAAAAATCGTTATTTTTTGCACTAAGAAAACTTTAAGCGCAGTTTTAAATAATCTGATTCTATACAACATGTAAAAAAAAGTTTGACTTTTAATATAAAACCTAAATACTGAACGTCAAACTAGATAATATTACTAAATACTTAAACCTTTTAATTAATGAATAACAAATAACATAAATAATTTAGTGTAAATTGTTTATGTTATTGAATTATCATGAATATAAAATTGATTATGTACAAAAAGTACATTACGAATAAAAACAATCAAATTATAAACGTTTTCTAGAATAATTATTTTTTATTTATGAAATCAGATTGTTTTAATTCGTTCAATAATTCATTCAACTTATATACAATGAGACCGCTTATATTATATACTAAAATGTATTAAAAAAATTGTATCTGAGTGAGTAGGATGTGGAAAAATTACTAGTAAAATAATTTCAAGCAGTTGTTTTGGTGAAAAACTATAGAGAAACTGTTTAAAATATACGTAAAACGTTTCAAAAGAATAAACTAAAATAGTGGAACACAATATTTACCCAATGTTTACACAAAATAATCGGCAAAATTAATTCTGCACTCTACGAATTGATTTTTAAAAGAAATTGGTGTTCAAACAACAAAAACAAATAAAACAACAATGCAAAAACGCATGCAAACAGACAAACAAACAAAAAAAAAACAAATTAATTTATGTATACGTAAAACTAATTTTAAACCACAGTTTTTCGGCTAGAAAATTTAATTACTAAATTTCACATTTTAAGATAATAATAATTATTTAGTATATATATTTTTTTGTATTAATTTATCTTAAAATGTAATAAAATTAATAACAATTGCAATTCTGATTCAATAAATAAAAAAACATCGCGAATCGACAATAATTATTGCCACAATATTTAAATAAAATAAGAAAAGTAATTTCTTGCCGAAAAACGTATAAAGTAAAATTAGTAATAGTAAATTTAATAAAACTTCAGGAATTGTATCATTAAATACATATATAATTTTATATATATATTAATGAATTAAATTCCTGCTAAAATTTAATTAAATTTGTACCATATATTGTATAATACATGACGTAAAAAACAATAATTAAATAAAGAACAATTAAAAAATTAATTAAATAACTAATATTTTTATTTATATATATATAGAATTTGTTTGTGAAAAGCAACTTATGTTAGAAATGCAAATTATTACAATTTAGAGCTTCGCACGCAAAACAAGCGATGCATAAATATAAAAAAAAAAAAATGTGTGTTTTTGTGCATTTTGATTATAATTGTAATTAAGTTTGACTGTAAAACGTTGCTAAAATTCTATTCCAATATTTCTGGAATACGCGTTTCTAACTAACAAGTAAAAATTAATTAATTCATGTGTTTTTACTATTATTTCGTTTGCAAATCGCCCAAATATATTTATTTTTAAAGATATTCATATCATTTAGGGATTTCAACGGAATTCGGCCAGTGTGAATTGGGCTTTAAACAGGGACGCACACAATTCAAGGCGCATATAATATACAAAATTAAATTAAACTATTGAAACAAAAAAGAAATATTGAGTAAATGAATATGTAAAAATCATGTCAGGAAAGTTATCGTAAATATATATATATGTATATATATATCATGGATACGTATTTTCATAAAGAATATCTGTTAAAAAAATTAATGTTTCCTATTTTCTGTGGTTACTAATATAAAAAATCGGATATCGACAACAACTTGCTACATTTTAAATTATTTACATAAGAACACAAAAAAAAATAAAAACCAATAAAACCCCTACTTTAAAGGCCAGTTCACACTGTTGGGGGGCGGCGTGAGAGCGTTTTAGATTATTCGCAATTGTATATAGGGAACGATACGTAATGAAACCAAAGAAACCATTGTCATTTAAGAACAGAATTGTAAACGTAAACGTAAAACAAAAAAGCGATGCAACGTTTTGCATTCTTGAGCAAGCAGCAAAACCAACAAGCGATCAGATTGGATAAAAACCTTGGTTCCAACTGTCGGACGGGCCCTCACCTGACGGCTGATCGGATATTTGATTGGTGAGTTTAAACCTGACCATCTTAGCCACGTACGAGCCGCTCGATTTTATCCACGCCGAGAATCGGGCGATACGATCGAACGCTTCCGCGATTTTATTCGTCTCGTTGTCGGCGGCGGGCGCTGATAAACTCGACGAGCCAAAGTTGCTCAAAAGCAACGCTAAGAAAAGATTTAGGACCTGGGAACGGCGGGAATAATCACACACATTAGTATAGTTTAGAGAGAGAGAGAGAGAGAGAGAGATAGAGATAGACCACATATACACACTTACCGGACACTTTTAATAATACATACCACAAGATTACCAATTACAACCGTCGCCAAAAAGAATGGTATACAAGAGACATCGCCAACGAGCATGCAATCCCACATGGACTCGATCCATTCTCCGCACAACACCCGAAAGACAATCATGAAAGAATGCATGAAATCGGTAAAATTCCAGCGCGGTAATTCCCCCTCAGGAAAACGATCAACGTTATCTAAAATTATTTGTTAGCTAATACATGTAACACAAATATAACAAACCCACTGGAAACCAAACTGCTATTTTTACGTACTTTTGACCCCTTAATTACATAAAACTACCTATCATGATGAAACAAACGTCGATTACGGAAAAAAAACGTCGATTAGACCTATATAAAAAAAATATCAATCGATTCGTAATTGCATATATAATAACTGGTACAAATGGTTTTTCATTTGAATTTACAGTTTCGGAGATAAAAAATAATAACTATAATAAATGCCCTATTTTGGAAGTTTTATTTTTTATCTCCAAAACTGTACGTTCAAATGAACAGATATTTATACCAGGTATTATTTATGTAATTACGAATCGACTGTATTTTTTTTATACAAATCGGGTCGGTGAGACCCTAAGGTTAACAGTTTGATTCCCAGTTGGTTAATAGTCAAAATGTACCGATATAATTCTTTCCGAACAATTGCATTCCCATTACAGCAAATATGAAAATAATAATGCACAGCACGAAGGTCAGGTTACCCAGCGCACCCATCGTTCGACCCATGATGGAAATCAGTAAATTCAATGTTGGCCAAGATTTAGCCAATTTGAATACTCTCAGCTATAAAATAATTATTATTATGATAGTTCAGCTAGAGCACTAATAAATATGTGTAAAGCTCCGGTAGAACACTAATAAATATGTATAATGCTCCGGTAGAGCAGTAGTAAATATGAGTTAACTGGAGCAGTAGTAAATATGTGTTAACTGGAGCACTAGTAAATATGTGTTATGCTCCCCGGTAGAGCAGTAGTAAATATGTATAATGCTCCGGTAGAGCAGTAGTAAATATGTGTAATGCGCCGGTAGAGCAGCCATTTTTGCTGCAATACAGAGAAATAAGACACGTACCAATCGAAAAGAACGCAACACAGACAGACCCTGGACCCCTTCCAGCCCCAATTCCAGTAATGACAACGCAACAATGATGAAATCAAATATGTTCCAACCTTCCTGAAAGTAAAACTTTGGACTCATCGCAACCAACTTCATGGTAGCTTCAATCGCAAATGTTGCCGTGAAGAACTAAAAGTATATCAGTTGCATAAATGTTATATTTCTAATTAGAGAGTTAATATAACAAGCACGATTATTCATTTAGGACCAGTTCGTACCAAATATCGTGCCTGTTGTATTTAGTTTAGTTGAGGACAGAGGACATACATAGTTACCGCTCTTCAGGGCCTTCTCCATGTCCTTATTCATATCGTGGTGATCAAGCGCCATGAACAAAGTGTTCACAACAATACACAATGTAATGAACAATTCAACGAATGGATCGAACACAATGATTGCCACCCATTTTTGGATGAACAACCACAATTCACAACAATCCCAAATGCAGAATATATCGATGATACGCATTGCGTTCGCAACGATTTTCTCTTTCATCGTTGGCCCCTCGTCGTCGTCTTCGTTTGCTGAGAAATAATAAACAGACACTGAACGAAAAGGCTGGTTAGTAAAATTAATGACACACTCTTTTTTGGGGAAAGAGGTTTTTCAGATGCGTTTGCTTTGCAACGATTGATCGGCAATGTGCGCGTGATCTAGCAGGTGCAAAACGGCAAATCTTTACATTATTATCAGTCGATTTATTATCTGCATGGTTAAAAAGGCTGATCGACTATACATCTTAACAGTAGTATTATAATAAATAAATAGTAGTATTATATAAATGTTATTTCGTAACGAATTTTTAAGAAATGAATCTAATTTCTATTAAAATTGTATGAAAAAACTAGCTTAACAACAAAATTCAAGTTCATAATGGGGTGTAGAGTGCCCAAAAGGCATTATAAAGTATTTCCGAATTGAAAACAAAAGTGATCAGCCTCTTTTTTGTTTATATATAAAAAAAAAGTAGTAACTACAACGTAACACCATCGAAATTGCTGTTTTAGGTGTAATTCGATTTGCTGCATTATTCATTTTGTACTCTGTAACTAAATAAATAGAAACTAGACAAAAAATTATCCCCTTTTCCCCTTTAGAACCCGCTAATTACTACGAAAATTAACTAAACTTAAAAAAAATTCCTAAAGTGTGGATTAACAATTTAAAAAAAAAACTTATTGGTCAGGACCTATTTTGAATTTTCCGTTAAGTTATAAACACTTTTGGATCTATGTTTCAAAAAATCTTTAGATTGTTATTTAATTTATTTATATATTTTATATTTTTATGTGAAACTACGTAATTTAGAAATATTGGTTGTGTTTAGTTTTGTAAATAAATAAATAATCAAAACTGATTAAAAATATTAATAGTTGCATTCACTAAAGTTTGGCTTTACGCAATTTACTGTAGGTTCAAAAATTATTTAATTCGTTCCACAATTTATTGAATTATGTAAAATAGGAGATAACTTTGGTGAATACAACTATAAATAATCAAAATAATTGTATTTAATTTTAAATTGCTTCGCTTATAAATATTGGCCGCTAATTAGTATTTACTTCGTCATAACGGAAGTGGCCAAATTGGCGTATTAGCAATAGCAGTCATGCTTTAGATGATGCATATATTTTTGTAAACAACAAAAAAACAAATAAAATCGATTCAGCAACTACTTAAGCTCCTTGTACACTATTAGTATTAGCACTAATCTCACCCTAGTGAAAAATTGTAGAAATAAACGAAGTGTACACACACTAATCACATTGGTTCTACAATTCTACTCTATAATAATGAAACAAACCTGAATAACGGGTAAAAACGTCGATTTGAACATTATAAAAAAAATATCAGTCGATACGTAATTGCATATATAATGCGTGGTAATATATTTATATTTTTTGAACCAACTGTTTTGGAGATAAAAAATATAAACTATCATAAATTACACATTTTCGAAGTTTTTATTTTTTATTTCCGAAACTATAGGTTCAAAAAATAAAAATAAATTACCAGACATTATTTAAGCAACTTCGAATCGACTGTATTTTTTTTATAATGATCCAGTCGGAGATATTTTCATAAAGTACATTTGGTAAAAATATAAATGTTTCCTACTTTCCATGTGAATTAACAAAGTTATCGTAATATATATGTATCATCGATGCGTATTTTCATAAAATATGTTTCCTACTTTTCGTGTTCATATGGGATTTAAGAAAAAGTGTACACTTCGTTTATAATTCGTGCCCTTTGCTCAATAGTTTTAAACTGTTAAAGGCAGCTTAATATATAATAAAGCTTGTTACTAGTTAATATAAAATAGTTATTTTAAAGTAATGAATTTTAATATTTAAAAAACAATGTTTGGTAAGCAGATAGATGAAAATACTAACTAAAAGAATGATTTTGTGCTTGTACTATTATTGTTTAAGTTCGTTTAAGTACAATTGTAGTATGTAAATACGTAACATAACACTTTTTTTAAAATTGATTATGTTACGTACAAGCAATTTGCGATGGTGTACGTGTGCCAATGACTGGGAGGACAAGACAGGGATTCGTATCGAAAGGATTGAGATATATCTTTTAGTTTTTAATATTTAGCAAAAAACGTACCTCCATGGTCGCTAGCTCCACTTTGCCGGCCAGCGGCTTGCTCGATTATATCGTTTAGAACCATCACATCTAAAATATACGAATTGGAAATCAATATAAATCATAATGCCAATCATTGAATTCGCGTACCTTTCATATCGACCACTGTTTGTTTCTGTCCATTATCTATAAACGGGTTATCCAGATGTTTTAATTTGCCTTCACACATTGGACCGTCCTAAAATTATTTCACTGTTAAGCTACGCGATTATATATTTTATTTATTGCATTTTTCGATAGTTTCAAGTGTGTAGATCAATTAAATTGAATAACGAGTATTAAATTCGGGCCATGGTAAATTAGTATCAAACTTACATAATCACCGCGATGAGGTTTATGGTTAATTTCCGCGTAATTGTTGGCAGCGTTCGCCGGGCCATTCCTCATCGATCGACACCGCAACTGACTTTCCTTCGTCATAACTTTACCATTCGTGCCAACAACACCGCCCAACAGATCGCCATGCGACGTGTACGACATACGCGACGCGTGCGACGTATACGACGAATGTCGCGACCCTTTAAATCCAACAAAAAACATCATTTGAACCTCTCACTCTCGCAAAAACTTACCATAACTACCTAAATTACCATAATAAACGGGTACAACCATCGCGCCGTTCTCCTCGCTCATCGGCGTCACCGCGTTCGAATCGTCCGCGTACGGCAGGTGTTCTTGCGCATCTAAATACGTTGACAGCACTAGGGGTTTACGGTCCCCAGGCGGCGCTACTAAACGCCGCCCGTTGCGCAACGTGAACTGGTGACTGCCCCGAGAGCCCCGGCGCAAATTGAACGGCGACCCCGGTAAACTTAAGCTTGCCGTGCTCACTTTACGGATTTTGTTGGTGTTCGTGGGAACGCGGCGTTGCTCGTTTACGGAGTCTAAACCTTCGGATCGGACGCTCATTTTCTCTTTGTTGTTGTCGTCGTGCCCTTTTTCTTGCCCGACAAATAGTTCGTAGCTGTGACAGGAGAAATCGGATGGGGATTTGACGATGTTGTCGCCCGCAGCCTCTGCCGCCGCCAAAGCGGCGGCTGCTTGTTGATGCGCCTCCAGTTTGTGTTGTTTCGCCAGCGCGGCTTCTTCGGCTTCCTATTACAGCACAAAAACGACTTCAGAGAAGTACAAAAAAAATGGTAAATATACGTACTCGTATCGCTTCCTCTTCGGCAGCTTCCTCTTCTTCGGCTTTCTTCTGCAACTCATCGTACGACATGGCGACAATAGCCAAAATCAAGTTGACCAAGTAAAATGAACCCAAGAAAATGATCACAATGAAAAATAACATATGCCACGGCCCAGCTGATCGTAACACCTACAAAACAGTATTGTTATTGATAAAGAGATTCTCGTTTATGTGTACGTGTACCAATTGGTATAGATTCTCCCAGTAATCTTGCGTCATAAGTCTGAACGCTGATAAAAACGCCCATCCGAATGTGTCGAAACTCGTGTAGCCATAATTTGGATTGTCGCCGAAGCCTTGTAAACACCTGTAGCCTGGTATACATTGCCTGGGGACCCAAAATGCCAATTAGTGGTTATATATTTGTAAATATGGTAACAAATCGAATAATTACCCGGCACCAGATGAATTCCCACATAGTGGAATATCGTTATTATCCAATCTAAACCAATTTGCTACACACACAAAATAGTAATTAAGTATTTAGAGTAAAAAAAAAAAGAGTAAGCGATACGTACTATCGTTACTGTTGAATTTCGCCCAGTTCTCATGCGTGAAATTCCCCCAGGAGCCGTCCATCGGAAAGTTTTTAATGCATTTCTGCGTTAAAACCCCCATATAAATTTGCAGGCCCATCAGGGCGAAAACGGACAATGAGAACATGGTTAAAATTATCACATCGCGCAGATTTTTCACGGATTCAATAACAGCACCGACGATGGTTTTTAAACCTTTGAAAAATTGTTATATATATATATATATATAGTCTTACAATATTTTGAATATAATTTTCTCACCTGGCACAATGGCTACAGTTTTCAGGGCACGTAGCACCCTAAACGTTCTCAAGGCAGCAAGGTTTCCGAGGTCTATACCCATTGTAACATAACTGGAAAAATGCAAATCACATTTTAAAAAAACATGTAAAAAATTTGTTAAATCACTCTAAAAAAAGGAATGATATAATTTAATTTGAGTTTTAAGACGAATGACTCGGACTCCTATTAAGGTCTACATCTACGGACATTTAACTAAAACTTTTAAAATTGATTGAATCATCTATTTAGACTAAACTATGTCTAATTAATTAATTAATTACGTAGAAATACCAATAATATTTATATAAAATTTTACTTGTACACAAATTTAATTTAAAGTCGAAATAGCTACATTCTACTCTAGAATAGAAGCGAATATTTTTACCTAATATTTATATATATATTAAACCCAAACAAACATATAAATATATTAAATGCAATATTTTACGTTTATTTATATTTATATATAGTTGCTGAGTTGCTATCAAAATGTCTAACACAATTGGCGAATTGTCGTGATGAACCAAAACACGATTTTTTCATATTAAAATTGTAATTTTAATCCAAATATTTGCAATATTTAATTCACAAAATGCGTAAATTTTTAACATAAACGCAGAAAAAAAAAACAAATAAAAATAGAATATCGAAAAATAAAAAGTCGATTTTTAAAATGATTCCTTTTATAAGAAAAACCGTTTTCTTTCTAAAATATTAAAATTGTGTTAATTTAAATCCAAATATCTACATTATTTATGAATCATAAATCCAAAAAATAAAGTAACAATAGTAAATAAAATTACATTTAAATATTAAAATTGTAAATTAAATCCAAATATTTGCAATATTTATTTCATAAAATGCGTAAATTTCTAACATAATTGCAAAAAAAACCCAATAATAAACAAAAATAAATTAAAATGATCTTTTTTTTTCCTGTAATATTAAAATTGTGTTAATTAAATCCAAATATCTGCAATATTTTTGAATCATAAAATGAAAAAGAAAACCAACAAATTTAACGCAGATAGTTTTGGTTCGTCGTGATAAATCGCTAAATATTTCCAATCACACAATAATAAAAAGTACAAATAATTGTAAAATACCTAAAGTACAACTAAACTCACGTAGTACCATTATTATATATATTAATTTTTGGACAAATTAAACTAACTAGCCTTTTTACCAGTCGTAGAATCTGTAAAACTAAGAACAATTTCAAATTAAATTCAACTTTGTGGCAGTGGCCTACACTCTACTATAATTGACGATGAAAATATGAATTTATTATTCATTTAAACGCATTTTTTTAAACTTAGGTTATATTAGTGTTCATTAATAATTTGTCGGCCATGTTTAAGTGAACGCGCCAGTTTTGTGTTTCAAATGAGCATAGAAATTGTATGATTAGGAATAGGAAGGGGATTGTTTGTTTTTATTACAAATGGGAATAGTAGAGATAAGTATTAAATAACGAATTTGGGTTTGAACACAGCGACGACATAAAGTGAGGTTATGTATATAGAAATTCGTGTTGGATGTGTGTCTACTAACTAAGTATGGAAGTAAACTACGCCACTCACGCTAAAGCTATAACTACGAAGTCGAGCCAATTCCATGCATCCCTAAGGTAGGTAAACGGTTGAAGGATAAAACCTCTCGCCATCACCTTGACGGCTGACTCGAACGTATAGATGCCGGTGAATATGACTCTGGAATTAGTAGCAGTATTTAAGGCCGCGTATTCGTGTGCGACTTGCCACCGTTTTGTTTAACTCACTCTGTTGACTCAACCGTAGGCGTTGTAGGCATTATCATTAGAATACAGTTGACTAAAATGGTTGTTATTATGAACAGTGAGAATAATGGATGTACTAGGATGTAGATGGCAACACGACGGATTGGGTTGAAGGGATCCAGTATATATAATGCGTTTGTTGCGCTGAATCGAAATATATCTTTGCCCCTACTCACTACTACAAATGTCTGCAACACACAAAATCACAACGCATCTATAACTTATTCAGATCTATTACACATAGATGCACTGTGACAATATGCATACATTTCTATATGTTGCTATTTTACATGAACGTGCGTGATAGCACCTTTATGCAAAATACCAAGAATTAGAAATGTATGCATATTGTCACAATGCACCAAACGTCTTCAAACATGTTGGAAATTGTCAAGAATACACGATAGAAGCATTCACAGAATTCTTAACGCATCTATAGCTTCCAAAAGAACTAATTAAGATCTATTACACATGCAGTGTGACAATATGCATACATTTCTATACGTTGCTAGTTTATATGAACGTGCTCGATCGATAGCACTTGATAAGTGGCTTCCACAGTAATTTTGTATAGAAAAAAGTGCAATAGTGTAGTTTTTAAAGGATAAAAGTGAAATAAGTGACTGAAAAAAGTGAATAAAATATACATTTTGTAGACGCCATTTTGTTTTTAGACCGATTTTGAGGCCAGATTCGTAATTGGCAACCCCAAAAACCTTGTGTTATCAAATTTTAGGCGATTTCATGCAAATTATAAACAAATTGAAATGTATGCATATTGTCACAATGCACCAATCGTCTTCAAACAAGTTGGAAATTTTCAAGGGCACACGATTACATCATTTTGAATTAATAAAATGTTTAAAATGAATGTAGTTTGGACGGTGAATAAAATTCAATTAGTTTAAATTCATTGACGCTACTGCAGTGTAACCGGCGTATATCGCTTTGCTTGATTGTACTCGGTTTTGCAAATCAATCAATGATTAATTTTACCATTCTGAGGAAACTATAATCACTGACCTTTATATTACTATAAAATGGATCTATGTCTTCTAAGGGCGTGCTGGCCAGTTCAGGAGGAAACCCGCCCTGAAGTCTAACCGGTATGGGGACCCCCTGTTCGAGGGTCTGATCAGGTTGGGGGCCTTCATCTTCGTCCTCGTCCTCATACCGAACCTAACGCAACATTACATCCAAAATTTACACCAATTCCACAATATATACGACTTCCTCTTATTTACTCCATTTTTTAGCTCGCTAATCTAATGTACACTGCTGGTCAGCCACCCAGACGAATGACCAATCACAGTGTACCTATTTTTATACATAATAGCATAAATTAAATATATTTAATATGTGTTCATTATTTGGTTATAAGTGTGCAAGATAGTAAAAATAATCTAGAACTACATTGCAGATACGTTCCACAATTAAAACCACGTAACTCAGAAATTCCCGCTCATTTTTAAACAGCAGCACACACAATCTCATCTTCTCGCTCTGTCTACACATGCGGCAGAAAGAGCAAAAACATGAGCTAACTGTGATATTGTGTAAAAAGAATACATTACTATCGAATTTATTTGACCTTAAATGACCTTCAAGGTTCAATTAAGCGATAAAATTAGTAATCACGACTCGAAATTGCAAATAGTAATCAATTAAAACAAGCATTTTAAATTAATTTAGTTATAAAAGTTACGTAATCATTTCTACGGAACGCTAAAGTAATAATAAGATTATTATATGTGTTTTATTATATATATATATAAGTACTAGAGTGCGAAAAGATTCACTACTAAGACGAAAATAATTCATATTTATGCAATATTAGTTACACAGAAGCAGAGCTGGTTGCATTCATGCCACAAGTATAGTAAAACGTTTAAAAATCGCGTTACAGACGATACAATATAAAATCTATCAAAAGATAGCTTATTTATCTTAAACACACTGTAAATTCCGCCAAATTTGTATTTCCCGCCTATAAGTACCGGTTATTTACTATAACTGTGGTTAATGTTAATGATTGAATGACAGCTAAGTGCAAATGCAGCATAAACCTACCTTTACAAACTTAGCTGTATTCCTTATACAGAAATCTCAGCTGTTTATGTTTTTGCTCTGTCTGCCCCATGTGTAGACAGAGCGAGAAGCTGAGATTGTGTATAAAAGAATACGGCTCAATACTTAAAGTGTATTCACACAGCCGTATTCTTTTATACACAATCTCAGCGTCTCGCTCTGTCTACACATGAGGCAGACAGAGCAAAAAGATGAACCTAGCTGAGATTTTGTGTAAAAAGAATACACCTTACAACATTTTTGCCCTATTTAGACAATTTTAAACACAAAACAGATTCAAATATACTAAAATATGTAAAAAAAAAATGTTTAAATACACAGAAATACATAAACCCAACACTTATATCTATGTTACATATCCTAAACATTAGATTTAATTACGTCGAAGACAAAAATTAATATGATATTGTAAATAGACAGAGGGTGGTTTATACAGTGAATATGTAAGTTAGATTGTTGTTGGGTGATTGTAAATAATAAAATTAAGGCGTTTAAATCTACGATAAGCAAAGCGAGATTGTGTATAAACCAACTGACGACTGTTGAATGATTTGAATCGAGTTTTATATGTGATGCGTTTGATGATTAAATGCATTTTTAATATAGGAATATAGTAATGGCGCCCGACAGTCGTCAGTTACAGCTAAAAATCTAATATAAAAAGCAAGTGACGGCATCATTATTAATTAATAATAATCTGTTGATGAATATTAATGTTTAATATATATATATATTTAGATAGGGATTAGTGTCTTACTTCTTTTTTCTTTTTCCTTCGTCCAAAACCGGTCTGCAATAAATTTAACATCGATAAGCACATAAAATAGCTGACGACCTAATGAACCGTCCCAACAATACAAGATTCAGCCGTTTTTTAGCTTTCGTACACAAATTATTTGAATCTTATGTTGTTTAAGTAGAGTATTTACAATCTTTGGGGCGATTTTTTTTTTTTGCGTTTTTAAATAATTTAAAAAGTGAACAATAACCCTTTAAAACAGTATTTTCAGCGATAATTGAATAGATTTAAAATAAAAATTATTAAACGCGTTTTTCTAAAAACTGCTTGTTACAAGCAGAACATTCTATTTTCTCAAAACTGCTTCTTACAAGCAGAACATTCTATTTTCTCAGGAACTACTCGCCCGATTTCCTTGTTTTTTGTTTTAAATGAAAGTAAATACTATTTGTTGCACTTTATACCAACAATATGCAAACATTTTTATAAATAACTATTATTAATAACGCCCTAAAGTGAAAAAAACTTTGTTTTTTACCCACAGCCGCCATTTTGCTAAATATAAGCTATTTACACCAAATATTGGTATAAGCTCCAAAGCTCCTTTGAAATCTAGTATTAAAATTTGATGACCCGTTGATTCGCCCGTTTAGTGGTGACCTATACGCTCCCGTTAACTAAACCCGAAATTATGTGGTAATTGGGCCAAAGATTGTAAATATCCCGCCTTAAGTCAAGTCAGGATTTGACAGTTACTGTGCATTAGATTAGGAAAATTAATAAAATTTAAATAGGGCGGCCGCCAATTTGCCTCGAATGTCCGAATTTACCATATATTTTTTTTGTTGTTGTCTTTGCATAATTATACAGTACACTCATGCATATACTCAATATTTATTACAAATACTTAATATATATATAGTATATAAATAACCATTTAGATATATATAGCGTACAGTTTGAAATAAACGTTATTCGACCTTGACAGGGAATTCAAGGTCGAAACACGTTGTATTTCGAACCGTAACGATTAAGAGTAAGCAAAGTTCTGGAAGAGAAGAAATATATACATAAGAGAAAATTTTGTCATATTTATTGGAATTTGTGCACACGGGGATTTAATCAATTTTACTAGAAAACAGTATATTCTGTATTAAAATGTTGCTAATTACTAAATACGTAAGATTTCCATGGTGAAGAAACCTCTCATACCTAAGCTAGTGTATAAAACTTATTTGTAATCGCGCGCTTATTTAAATGTTAAATCAAAGGTGACGCCACAGTGTGTCGAGTAACTAAAATCATTTGAATTTATTGTATGTATGTGGGTGAATTTTGGTTTTATATACAGAATTTTGTTATATACACTGTAGTTATAATGTATCTAGTTTAGAGAGTTAAATAAAATATCTAAATTTATTTGAGAAATCGACATTGTTTTAAATGTATTAAAGAAACTATTTTCTTTTTTAATATTTACTCGTGCATTACACAATCTTATGTACAGTCGTTTTATATATTTGTCTGTCTTTTACAGTAAATATTTGATAATATTAAGCATGTTTCTTTATTCAACTTAACCCATTACCCACCAATATACCAGATTTTATATTTATTAATTAGAAATCTTTTATGTAACTACTTGAAATATGGTTTTGCTGCCTTTTTGAATTTTTGAAGCTTTTTTGAAATCTTTTTGGGTTTTTGAAGCCTTTTTGGGTTTTTGAAGCCTTTTTGGGTTTTTGAAGCCTTTTTCGGTTTTTGAAGTCTTTTTGAGATTTTGAAGCCTTTTTGAGTTTTTGAAGTCTTTTTAAAATTTTGAATATATATCGGCTGAATAAATAAACATGTCCATATATTGAATATTTATTGCAAAATTGTTATATTTGTGTATATTATTTCGGGTAAATTCAAATAGTAAACCCGGTCCGGTTTATACAGTGTTAGAACCCATTGGTTGCGGTTAGTCATATGTTAGATGGGTAAAATCGTAATAATATCGAAAAAATACCTCTCCTTCAGCTCTTTTCTTTTCGAGTTCCTTCTGTTTCGCATATTCTTCAGCAATGCGAGCTTCGATGGCTGCCAACGATTCGCGGGTGAATGGACGGAATAGGCTACGCTCCTCCTCGGACAGTGAGTCTGAGGAGTCGGACATTTCTTCACGCGCCTAGGCCCCCACGATACCCTAACATAAACAAAACAAACAAAAAACACATTTTTACTTCCACCATTAACTCAAAACTATTCAAAAATTCATACAAATTAGGAAAGTAGAACATAATCCTATAAGTTTATAATAAAAATCTGTATAGATTGCGACGTCACAGGTTTAATGAAAAAAAACTTATAAATGATTTCGCTGATATATTATTATGTACTTACATATTTATTGTATTAATAACAACAAATATCAAACAACACTAGTCAACTAATATACAATTAAACGTCAAAACACATTCTTGCCAACTGCAACTGCAGTATTAAGGCCCGTTTATGCTATATTCAATTTATAAGTTAACTCAAAACAAATTTAAACAATTTAACATCAATACACATTCTTGCTAACTGCAACTGCAGTATTAAGGCCCATTTATGCTACATTAAATTTATAAGTTCATTCAAAACTAATTTAAACAATTAAACGACAATACACATTCTTGCCAACTGCAACTACAGTTTTAAGGCCTGTTTATGCTACATTCAATTTATAAATTAATTCAAAACAAATTTACACAATTAAACTCATACACACATTCATGCCAACTGCAGTTTCAAGACCCGTTTATGCTACATTCAATTTATAAATTAATTTAGAACAAATTTACTAATAATTAATTGCAAAAACACATCTATATAAACAAAAATTAGTACTAATTATGTTTTTTAGTCATTTCGAAAGTTAAATTCACTTTATAGGATTAAATTGATAGTGTCTAGTGTGTTTTAGAGTCAGAGTTAATTTAAATAACTAAAATTTGTACACCCCTGAATCAGTTAAAAGTAAAACATATAGCCGTATTCTTTTTACAATGTCAGCTTGTGTCAGTTAAAACTCATCTTCTCGCTTTGTCTACATATAAGACAGACAGAGCAAAAACATGAACCTAGTTGAGATTTTGTGTAAAAAGAATGCAGCTATTGTTCAGTGGCGTATCTTAAAATAACATGTTTTGTGTTAAATGAAAAGAATAAAACATTTTTCAATGCAATAAAGCTCAATTTTATATGTTTGGTAAATATAGATGATATTATTGGAAATTCGATGTTTGGTATATGTAAGGTGAAGGGTGGGCGTTGAATTCGTCTCTGACGTCATCACCGAACACCAACGTCGATCACTGGCTGTCTAGTACAGCCTACACATGCGCTGTACTACATTATTTATATATTAATGGATTAAAATACCTGCTATAAATATATAAATAACAGTATAGAAATTGCCACATTTATAATAACAAAATTATTTTATTTATAGTCTTTGAGTACCAAATCTAAAGAAACTTTATAGATATAAGTCTTATAATTTTTAGTAGTTTCTTTATATATATAAAAAAAAAAAAAATTGTATAATAATTTAAATTGCACAATTACTATTTTTAACTATTTATTTATGGCTTATGGGTGCAATATCTAGATATATTATAACAAAAATATCTTGTAATTCATTGTAGATTATTTTGGTAAATTAAAAAAAAATATTGTAAGGGCCGTATGGTCATATTATGTAAATATATTCATGCAAAGAATCCATTCGTTAGATGCTTGCTAAATATATATATATATATATATATATTCTAAACGAATAATAACAATGAGATTAAGTGTCAAAGAGTACTTTTAAAGAACGCGAAAGTTCGTTGCTGTATAGTGTAAACAAACCTTTAAGTATATTACATAGTATACGCATTGCGACGAAGTTAGGTGTACAAAAAAATCAATATGTACACGTTCATATTATAAATTTAAATAAACAAAGATTAGATTTAATAAGAATCCATTAGTATTGAAAAGATGTTTGTTTTTACATCAAAATGTGTAGTTTAATTACTCATCGTTGGCAACCCTGTTTTTTTGCGCTGATAATCCGCAATACATGCATGTAATGTTGGTTGCCTAAAATCGTTGGCGAATTTCAGTTAAATAACTATGATTATGGAAGTTTAGGAAACTATTTAATAGTTTTTCGGTTTTTACATAATTTAATAGTTTGATATGTATGTATATGTGTATTTGCATGCAAGTAAATGCTTGGCCGATCAATACTATACAGAAATAAATACGGTTCGATAAAACTATTTTCATAGTTATTAAATATTAATGTTTGACTGTTGACTGAGTTCTTTCCATTAAACTAAGAGTAACTTTACTAAGCGTAATAATAATTTAAACCCCATAAACCGAATAAATTATTTAAAAATACTATTTATATAACAATACGAAATGTATATTTTAAAAACTAATTATAAAATTGTTTAAAATTAATTTTCGACTATAACATATCCTGATTGGTTTCTGTCGTAGTAAAATATTGATTTTCTAATACTTTTCACGTCGTACAGTAGTACAAAAGAGCTATAGTATTCCGTCATAATGTTTCTGTTTTAAATACTAGATTAAAAAATCGTTTAAAATTAATGTTTCAACTATAACATGTGTTGACAGTTTTCTAATCGGTTTCTCGTCGCACAGTTGTACAAATGAGCTATAGTATTCGGTCAAAATGTGTCTGTTTTAAAAACTAGATTACAAAATCGTTTTAAAAATTAATTTTTCAACTATAACATGTCTTGACAGTTTTTTAATACTTTTCTCGTCGCACAGTAGTACAAATGAGCTATAGTATTATATAATATAATATTGTTTTATTTTGTTTTAAATTCATGATAGATCGTCGTGAGAATTAATATGTATGCTAAACTAAGCAGGGGTGGCCTTCACTCTACTTATTCTTCCCTTTACTATATAATAACGCTTTATTTTGATTAAAACTCAAGCTAAATCGCCGTAAAAATTAATAAATTGTACATTTTTACAGAAAAAAATATGTTTAAACAAAATTACTATAAACATTAGTTTTTCTTTAACTTTAATATTAAATATATTGTATGAGAATTATGTTAGGGTTGGCAACACTGCTAATACGTTAACAAAACTGCATTTCCGGGGGAGCCAACCTAGAAATATGAAATTTGACACAAATATATTGGATGACCGAATCGCGCGATTGTCGATTCGATTCAGATGCAAAGATCAGATAAATTTGATCGTAGATCGGGAAATATTCAATTCACAAATGTTACACACACGCGTTGCGGTTTTAGGTCAGGGGCGTTGAATAGGGCGGGGCGGGGCGGGGCAGGGCGACGGGAACGGAAAGGAACGGAACGGAACGCGGCGGCGGTTTCGTATTACTGGGGAATTTCAGTAATCCGAATACGAATCAAGTATTACCTATACCACCCCCCCTCCCCCGCCCTCCCTGTGTACAGATTTTATTACAAATCATAAGTACACTAAAACAAATTTACTGCTTTATGGTGTAAATATCGATTAGTTACTAGGGCGGATTTGTAATCTAATTCAATAAAGAAACATTTCAACCGAATACTATAGCTCTTTTGTACTACTATGCAACGAGAAAAGTATTAGAAAACTGTCAGGACACGTTATAGTTGAAAAATTAATTTTAACAAATGGTGTAATCTAGTTTTTAAAAGATACATTTTAACCGAACACTGTAGCCCTTTTGTACTACTGTGCGACGCGAAAAGTATTAAAAAAGTTTTTTTTATTTGTTTAAAATATATAAATACGGTAGCTGTGACTGTCCACATAGCTTAACTGTACAAATATAATAATTCTTATGGAAGTTGGCAACACTGCTGGATAGACGAACATAGAAAAGGAATAGAGAGAAGAAGAGCTTTATGAAGGGTAGGGGAGGGGTAGACAGCAAAGAGGGAAGGGAGGGAGGATTGATTGTAATCATACAGTCAGTCAGTCGCAGTGTAGATTGTAGCTAACATTTTTCTGTGGAAAAAATTACGCTTTTTCAAGCCGACAAATAATGTATAATTATTGATGACTATTTCGTGGAAATAACCATGAACATTCTTTTTTGGCAGATACATAAACACGCATACTAAAAAACAAGCACCTATGCGTCCAGCTCGCCTTATAAGTAATATATGCGAGTAGCGGTTTTTAATTATTATAGCTTTTTAGTTAACAATTTGAAATAAATGTTATAGATATAAAAAGTCGCACAAATTCAAAATTATAATATTTAATTTATTTTTTTACGGCCCTTAGGTTAACAATATGAAAAAATCTTGTAGATATAAAATATCTTAGAATTATTAATAGAATTTTTAGGTGTTTAAATTATTTTTGTAAGGGCAGTATTAAGGGGGGCTTTAAATTTTGGGGCCTTATAAATCGAAAAGTATACGGGCGATTAAATTTAAATTGCGAACAGATTTAAATGGGATGCTAAATAATATGTGTAGCAAATTTGGTGTAAATCGCTCTGGTACCTTCAGAGGAGTAAAGGGCACAAATTATATTATTTAATATTTTTTTACGGCCTTTAGGTTAACAATATGAAAAAATCTCGTAGTTATAAAATATCTTAGAATTATTAGTAGAATATTTGGGTGTTTAAACTATTTTTATAAGGGCCGAATTAAGGGGGGGGTTATTACTTTTAATGTAAAATTACATAATAAATTAAATAATTTTACTTAATTTAGACTAATTTTATTATAGTTGTAGTTTTATAGTAACAACGATGTAAATTTATTTATGATATTTTTACAGTGTAGAAACTGGTAGTGTAAAACGTAAATTGTGACACTTTTCGAAATAAAAGTATTATTCGTAATTAAACTTAAATGAAAATAGTGCATTTTAGGTCTACACTGTAAAAAAAACTATACAGAATTATAGTAAAATTAGTTAGTTTTTTTAGTAAAACCGATGAGTGTTGTATATTACAATTAAAATCTTTTAATTATACAGAATTATAGTTAAAATATTCGTTAAGTTTAGTAAAATTATTGTTTTTAGTTTTATAGTAGTGTAGAAAGTGTTTACACTGTAAAAAAAACTGTTGTAAATTTACAAGACATTAATGTAAAATTACATTTAAAATATTTTAATTATACAGAATTATAGTAAAACTAGTTTAAAGTTCAAGTAATGTTACTAAATGAGATTAAAACAATTTTTTTAATAAAAGTACTGTAAATTTACATAATTTTTTACGATGTACATATATTTCTAACAGTGTAGTATTCTAATCTACAGGATAGGTGTGCGTTACTAATGTGAATGCTCAAGCCTCAACTCTGTTGTGATGTGTGAATACAGTGAAACGGACATGAAAAAGGTCTTTTATTTCGTATCAGAAATAAATGTCTCTAAAATGTATTCAAGAGATTGAAAACCAGTCTAAATGAACAATTACTGTCTGGTCATTCATTCAATATATATAAATAAATATATATATATTAAGCATAGGTGTAGGCACCAATGCCCTTTACCACGCCGTATTATCTATACAAATATTTAAATTAATTTTTTTAAATATATAAAACAGAGTCTTTTAACTTCTATAATATTAAAACTACTAAATGTTGAAGAAATAATAATATTGTTATTGATTGATTGCAACAACCCCTAGTCTTTTAAAACGATCCCTATATATTAAATAACAAAAATATTATTTTTAATTTTGATTATTGAACTAATAAAAAAATATATGAATACTTTTAGATTCAAATTATTTTTTTATAGCTTTTAAAAATTCGCTAAACATAAAATGACTTAAAATTTTTGTAGAATTTTTTGATATATTCAAACTTTTTCTAGAGCCAACATTTTAGTTCAAATATATATATAAGTAATCAATATAAGAAATAAGAATCTAAAACTTGAAATAGTGCCAACCGTATTTCAAAATAAAAAGCGTAGATGCAGTTCTTAATATACACTGTAAAAAAAAATGGGCGTAAATTGTAAAATTACCCTAAAAAGAAAAAAAAAAAAACGAAATGTTTACTGTAGATTTATTAAAATTCGGTAAAATTACCATAAAATTGTGTAATGAATTTTTCTTTTCACTCTCGCTTAACTTTAGGCGGAGCTTAAATATTATCCTTAACAAATAAATTATAATTTGGTTTTTATGTTTCAAAACTTAATTCATATTAATTTTATACTAGTTTAATGTATAATTTCGTGATTAAAAACTATTTAAGCTACGCTTACGTAAGTTTAACTATATACGTATACTTTAAAATCTACCTTAACTTAAAAATTAAGTAATTTTCTTAAATTAACTGGTGCATTTGCTAGTATAACCTAAGTACACTGTAAAAAAACTTTACTATCACTGTAAAACTACAGAAAAGCTGAATTTTAATGTAATTTTAAATTTGCATGCATTTTTTTACAGTGTACATGTGTAATAAACACATAAAATTGCATTTTTACAGTGTACATGTATAATAAACATATAAAATTGCATTTTTACAGTGTAGTTAAAGCAATATATCGTCCCCTTAAATTTAACTATTCAAAAGCAAAACGTATTTATTATAAATTAAGTAAATTTTTCAATTAAAACAAAATAAATAATATATTTTTAACCTATTTGAAACGAATAAACGTAATATATGTAATTATAGTACACATTTATATGTAAATTATACGTCTGTATGCATAGAAAACGATTTAATTGATTATTTAGAAAAGAAAACGTGAATAAATGTGCACATGTTCTCCCTTTAGACCTGTTTTAATTTCAAAACAACGTAAAACTATATAACCGTTCACACAAAACAAAATGTTGCACAATTCAAAATATTTCTTACTAGCATAAAAGGGTGTATAGACATAGCTAGAACTAGTTACTATAAAAAGATCGTAAAAGCTTAAAATGCGAGTAATATTAAAGGAGCGATAAGTGTAAATATAAAAAGCTATTTGAAAGTGTAACGAACCTCATTTGATTGTCGAGAATATTTGTTTGAAACACAGCATGGTCAAATTAGCTATATGTATTAGTATTAGTATTAGTAAAATGTCTGATTGGTAAAAAAGTAAATAAAATTAGTTTCGTTCGAATCATGAATATAAATGAGTTAAGAGTAAAAATACACAGAATAGTGGTTGATTTGAACGCAATTAACGCGAGAAATACGACAAGGCAACGTCAAGTCGTTGTATGTATCCGTGTATACACACACCGCGCGGCCTAGCAGTCACCTCTATGCGGCAAATAAATCGATAACGCGCGCAGAAGTGACCCACAAAAATGTTTAAACCGACAGAGAACATGAACGCGGGTCAAATATGATTCATTCATGCACACACACACACACACCACATTTTCACATCAAATATAACACAATTAGGGAATACTTACATCAACTTTCTTTAATACGGATGTATGTCCTTGAAAACCCATAAACATCAGAAGTCTGCATTTATTGGTCGTTGTTTTATAAACAACGATCGAAATCCGGTTGATATCCGTACGTAATAAACACAACAAAACCGATGTGTGTTTGATGTTCGATGGAACACATCAAACACATGCTTCGTTGCAATTGCGATTATTAACGAAGCTGTTATTCGAACTGGTTAAAAGCTGACAAAACACACACACTCACACGCACACACACACACGCACACACACAGAGAAAACCGCACACTACAAATTTTAATGTAAACAGCGATATTTCACCCGAATATCAGTCATATCGCTTAAGTATACGATTACAGTTACGCGTACGAAATAAACGTATACGTAACTTTATTGTGCTTGAGATAGATTTTTTTTCATATCTTATTAGTTTAGTTGTGTGTGCGCGTATGTCTACATATATATATGAAATAAATATGGCTGGCGTATTAAATTTAGTTATTTATCCACAGTTTCATGATTTGAATCACTCGTTATAAACAAAATAAATTGCGTATGAAATATTTCAACTCGCAACACCACTCACGAGTCCATTACTGCTGCGTAGCACATAAAACTATACATATGTATATTTTAACAAAACACTATAATAATAATAATAGAAATGAGTCAGTCGTCTTCATCTTCTGTTGCAGGTGTGCGCGTCGCTCTTCAATAGAAACGCCATTTTCTTCGCAACACTGACAGCACGGCCATTTTGTGTGCGCGAACCCGGCCTTTGTGCGCGCGTGATACATATACACCGATACGCGACGTACACATATACACACCGGTGGTCGGTGTTCGCGGTGGGTTGGTGTGTGGTGCGTTGCGCTACGCCGCCGGCCCGGGTTGTACGGCTCGGCTCCGGCTGACCTGCTGTAACGTAACTTCGGTTTTACACTTCGGCTGTACAGTCCAACGCCGAACACCGTACCCGAAGCTCAAAAGTTCCTTTCGGCTTTCAGCCGCAACGTCGATCGCGTTCGGCTGCTTCCGTGTTCCTTCACTCCCTGTGCTCTGGCTACCGCTGCCGCACCGCGCGCGCATTTCCCGACAATAACACCCATTAATAAATAACATTTTATTCAAATCATTCCCGATTTTCCTTCTTACATCCCTAATCAATCCCTCATCTAATCTTCCCAAATCGCCGCATTCTGCCTTCCAAATCATATTATTAAGTATTTTTATATATAAATTAGGCAGTTTAGGCAAGCGTTCGCAGCAATAAAATGTATAATTAGGTGTTGATTTTGTTGCTGTTAATGCTACAATTGTTTATATCTAAGCTTAATTACTAATTAGCTCATTGTTACGTATTTATTAAAGCAACTGATGCATGCATACGTAATACTTTAGTGCAAGTTGGGTTGCGTATATTAACTATTAACTGTTTTTATATCATATTTTATAAGTAAACATTTTTATTAAAACGGGTATTAGTCGTCTATATGTGTGTCTGTTCACCAATTTGGTGGTATGAGAGGCGGAATTGTGTAAGTAATAATGATATTTTTGTAAAATCGATATACCTAAATGAAGTGCATGCAGGACAAACATTGTGGTGTCTAGAATAGAATGGAATAGGAGAATAGACTGGAGGGCGCTTTTGACGTCACTTTTCAGTCGTGTCACTATACAGTAGTAATGTTGCGGAAATGGTTGCTATGGCAACGCGTAACGTTTATACGCTGCCATGCAATGCTATAGGAACAGAAGAGAACAGAACAGAACAGAGCAGCGGCCGCCATTATTATAAGTCTCTCTACTACAGAGACGATTGCAGGAGAGCAGACGTGCTTTGGTTTGGAGCGGATCAATAGACGCGCGACACCGAGCACCGACACCATCGCCACAGAGTATCACCGGCACCCCGTGCAATGCGGGATGCGGGTTGCGGGCAACACTACAAAGCTAGTGCTGCCACCAAATACTGCAAGCAGCCAGTGTCACCACTACAGACTACGTTTGTCCGCAGTAGCAGCCAGTCGGCTGTCATCGCACGATAAACTTATTAACTTATTATGGATTACAAAGCACTTACGCACTAATGCCTTCAGCTCAACGTATTATATATGTATAAGAAACCCTATTTTAAAGAGATAAAATGATATAAAACAATTACAATTAACCCTCTAGTCAACGCGTTATTATATTATGATTTTTATTCATTTTTTTGTAGCATTTAGGTTCACAATTTGAATAAACGTTATATATATAAAAAGTCTTATAATTATTCAAAGAATTTTTAATATATTAAAAATAAAGATTAAATAAATATTTAAAATTACATAATTTTTTTTTCTAGCCTTTAGGTTCATAAATTGAAAAATTATTATATTTATAAAAAGTCTTATAATGTTTTGATTTTTTTTTTAGACATTATAAAAATATAAATTTAGTGAATATTTTTAATTTCAAAATTATTATTTTTAATCATTTTTTCTAGCCTTTAGGCTTAGATATTGAAAAAATGTTATAAATATAAAAAGTCTTATAATGTTTTGAAGAATTTTTAGATATAATAAAAATTTAAATTTAGTGAATATTTTAAATTTCAAAATTATTATTTTTAATTATTTTTTTCTAGCTTTTAGGCTTAGAAATTGAAAAAATGTTATAAATATATAAAGTCTTATAATGTTTAGAAGAATTTTAAAATATAATAAAAAAATTAATTTAGTGAATATTTTAAATTTTAAAATTATTATTTTTAATTATTTTTTTCTACCTTTTAGACTTAGAAACTGAAAAAATATTATGAATATAAAAAGTCTTATAATGTTTTGAAGAATTTTTAGATATAATAAAAATTAAAAAATTAATGAATATTTTTAATATTTTTAATAATTATTTCTAGCCATTAATTTCACTAAAAAAAATTATGTTTTTGGATACAATAGTACACGCCATCTTGTGGATAAAATTTTCAAATGCGACGTAACCATGGCAACAAAAATACAAACATTTTCTTTTCCGATGTACAATTTTGAATGGGGTTTTAAAAATTTAACAGATTATGAAAAATATACTACGTGATTAATGTCAAAGGTTATGTTTAAACAAATGTAATTTAAAAATATGAAATTATTTTGTTAGGTTAGGAGTTTTATCATTAAAATTCATCAGCTAAACACGTGTACATTTTGCTAGGTCGTACATTTAATTTCCATAGGGGAAACTAAAGCACGACCTTGCCCCATCTTGCCCCATGCGACATCCTTTGGGTCAAATCAAAATTAATATTTAGGTTAAAACACTATATATATATATATATATATATATATATATATATATATATATGTATATTCATAATTTATTTACATTTCCATGTTTCCGCTTCTGTTTTTTATGTAACTAATTAATTAGATTGCTAAAAACACGAAACATGTGCATATTTTTAACTAATGCATGTGTTATATGCGCGCCATTAAGTTCCCGCCTCATTTTAAATTCAATAACCCATGTACTTCCGGGCAGACACGATGTCTGAAGCAGTCAATAGTTGTATTCTTTTTAAACACAATCTCAGCTTGTTCTCGCTTTGTCTACACATGGGGTAGACAGAGCAAAAACATAACATTTAATTGAGCTTTACTGTGATTTTGTGCAAAAGAATACAGATTTCCCGCCACAATATATGGAGATAGTATACACTGTAAATTTAAATTACATTTTCTGTAAAACTATAACTAAAGCAATACAATTTGTATTTTAATGTAATTTTAGTATATTCTGTAGAATTACATGATTTGAACTGTAATTTTACATTGCGATTATCTAGATTGATAGTGTAAAGTGGCCCTTATGTGACAGCAGATTCATTTGAATTTTTTACAGTGTAATATTTAAGAGAGTCCGTGTTATATATAATGCATGAAAGTATGTAAATATGTAGATATGTGAGTGATTATGTATGTATATTTATAAATGTTTATGATGTATATAAAGTTTGTAAAAGAAATAAATGCGCGCGTGCGCTGGTGTCGCGGTGGTGTAGTGGAGCACGCGCTTTATAGTTACGTTGCGCGTCGTGGCGCGCCGCGCGGTTGTCGACGGCCATGGAAGCAGCGAGCACAAGCGTGTATCGCGCCGTATACATACATCGACAACTAGTATTGAACACACTTACCTTTAATTAACATTTTTACCTTTATTACAATATACACCACTACATACACACATAAAAAGCAAGCGTACAATACTTAATATCGTCGAAGATGCTGTATTTACATCACTAACAGGTATATTGCCCCCGTATCTACACCAAATTTTACACCTGTGTGTAAACATATATATATATATATATATTTTTATCGAATGTTAAGTGTGTGACATCGAACTATAAAATAAACAATTGACGCCGATACTATTGTTATTTTATATAATTACTATGTGCAAGTGTTTTGTGAATAGCTCCAGTGACATGAACCGTCAAATAATACACTAAACGTTTAGAATGGTCTTAATAGGTATGTAAAAATATTTTATTCATTAATACAATTTCTAATACGATACATGAAACTTGCCCTAATAATAATCATAAAATACGTTTGGGTTTAATTTGTGGGACATACAAAGTTATCGTTAAACAAATACACCATTTATTTGGCAAATCGCCCATACGCGATACTTTATCACCAATTTAGTCGAATTTGATTACTAGAGCTAAACGAAACCCCACCAAATAATAATAAATCAACCTAATCGCACAAACAACATTTAACCAATTTAGCCGAATTTTTCTTAGCGCCTAAACGAAATTCGACCTAATTGCACATAACTAAGCAACTTAGTCGATTTTGGTTATTAGAGCTTAAGGAAACTCTGGTGATTTCGACCAATTTAGTCGAATTTTCCTAAGCACCTAAACGAAATTCGACCTAATTGCACATATATACTAATTTAGTCAAATTTGACTTTGTACCTAATCGAAATTCGACCCTATTGTATATACAAGATACTTTACTAACCAATTTAGTCGAATGTCCTAAACAAAATTCGACCTATTTACACATACGAGATACTTTACCAATTTGGTCGAATATATCTTAGCGCCTAAACACACATACGAGATACTTTACTAATTTGATGGAGTTTGCCTTAGCGCCTAAACGAAATTCGACCTAATTGCACCTACTAACAAATTTGGTCGAATTTACTTTAGTACCTAATCGTATATACGAGATACTTTACTAATCAATTAAGTCGAAATTCAACCTAAGCGCACGTACGAGATACTAATTTGGTCGAAATTGCTTTAGCGCCTAAGCGAAATGCGACCTTATCGTACACATGAAATACTCAAGTAACCAATTCGGTCGAATTTGCCTTAGCGCCTAAGCGAAATTTGACCTTATCGTACTCATGAAATACCCAAGTAACCAATTCGGTCGAATTTGCCTTAGCGCGTAAGCGAAATGCGACCTTATCGTACACATGAAATACTCAAGTAACCAATTCGGTCGAATTTGCCTTAGCGCGTAAGCGAAATGCGACCTTATCGAACCTTTGAAATATGTTCCACTTTATAACCATTTTTCGGGCAAATAAGAGTTAATTGTTAAGCGAAATTCAACTCTATTGGCATTTGGGTTATGGTCGAATTTAGCTTGAATGGTAAGGGAAATTCGTACAATTTAGTGGGCTATTTTAAGAGGAACATTAGGTCGAAGTATACGTATACGTATATTTGTGTGGATATAGTTTATAAATATGTAATGTAGTATAAATATAATCGTATGTAGTAGTTAGTATCTGATGATATTTATCGAATGTATTCATTGCATGAACCATCATTGCGGTTTCAATGTATTTACATAAAATAACCATTATCTACGGTTGCCATAACTTGAAACCAAAGCTAATCTATTTCACAGTAGCGTCAGCGTCAGCGTCAGCGTCAGCGGCATTTGAGGCAAGTACCTATATTATATTATAGGAAACTGGATGATGACTCAACGACCACAAATATTTTATAGGTGTACATATGTATACACTATATAAATATCGTAGTAACTATAACGATTTTTCTAACGAAATATTTAAAATTTTGACGTTCATGTTTGATACTTGATCAATATTATGTAATTTGTTGTTGTTTTCCTAGAAAATTACTTTATTTCATTTGTTATTCTGTATATACAGAATTGGTTAAACTTAACCGCTTCGTCTATGTTAACTAAAAAGAAACATACAAACTATTTGCGCTATAATTTTCATTATTATTTCTACACATTAATCACCCGGATTTCCTTACCCAGACACAGTTATATACATTCCTATAAGAAAGTAAACATTTGAATCATATTTTTTAAGAGTTAAATCGCTTTTTTTTTTTTAAATTGATAATTATTTATTCTTTTTTCAATAAATTACTAAATTGTATAGGTACACTGTAAAAAATGCGTATTTATATTTCATTTATGAAATTGATTTTGCGGTACAAGCATTTAATTTTGGATAATTTGGTAAATTTTTGAGTACACTGTAAAACATATTTTAGGGGGAAAGTTGCTTCTTATAATTGATGATTATTTTGCGCTAGAAATAAATTATTCTTTTCTTTTTCGATAATTTGTTAATCTTATAAGTACACTGTAAAAAGTATGTTAGGGTAAACAAGGAAACTCGAGTTTGATATAAAATTAATGATAATTTTGCAATACAAATATATTAATCTATCTTCGATAATTTGATAAATTTTATAGGTACACTGATAGAAATATTTTAGAGGGCATAGCGACTTTTATATTTCTTTTATATAAAATTGATGATTATTTCACACTATAAACATTTTATTTGTTTTCGTTAATTTGCTACATTTTATAGGTACACTGTTAAAAATATTTTAGAGTTAACAGGGAATAGCGAGTTTTATATTTCTTTTATATAAAATTGATGATTATTTTACGCGACAAGTTAATTTTTATTTTTCGATAATTTGCTAAATCTTATAGGTACACTGTTAAAAATACAGTTAACAGGGATTGTCGAGTTTTATATTGCTTTTATATATAATAGATGATTACTTTACACGCTATAAACATTTCGTTAATTTGCTATATTTTATAGGTACACTGTTAAAAATATTTCAGAGTTAACAAGGAAAATAGCTTTTTTTTATATATATATATATGACATTTTATTAATTTTTCGTTAATTTGTTGAGTACATATAGGTACACTGTACAAAATATTTTGGAGTTATATTTGTTTTATTAAAAATGGATGATTATTTTTATATTTCATTTATTAAATTGATATTAGGCGAGCTGAACGCATAGGTGCTTTGCACCTAAAAGCTTATTATAATTATGAATAAAATTGACATTTGGCAAAATTTCTTGGCCCGAAACACAGGTTATTTTCGGAGTATTTATTACATTTCTAGGATTTATATTTATGTTTTATAGTTTAGAAATAAAATTTAAATATTTAATGTTTTTTCATAATTAGTCTATCTCTCTCTCTCTCTTATACATGTGGCCATTAGAATAAATTAAAAAAACATTCGTTTTTAGTTAAAACATCACATTTTGCATCCTTTTTCATGAATGTTTAATTTCAATTAGATTTTAATGCATTTATTGATTTTTTACTTTCTTATACGCAGTAATAAGTCAAATTTGAGTGTCCCTAAATTGTGAGCGACATTTTTAAGGGTTTATTTCGTGGTTAAGAGGGGGACAAGTGAACATAGTTGATATTTAGACATTTGTCCTTTGTTCTTTATATTAAAAAAAAATAAATGGTTTGTGCGTTGTATCTAATAATTAAGTTCACGTCATCATCATTAAAGTATACATTGATCTTGTCTTAATAAATTAAATTTGAATAGATAAGCAAAGTTATTAGGATACGTGTTTATACACGCACATCCATTTTTAATAACGTTAAAACAGTTTTTAGTAACGTTAAAGAAATTTATAAATTAAATATCTATTAACAACAATGACACAATTTTTAGCTACATTAAAAAAGCTAATAATGAATTTAAAACAGTTTCTAAAGCGAATTTAATGTAATTTTGTGATTTTTTATAGAAATTTAGGGTAAAATAGTTGAAATAAATGTGTATATATATATATATTATTTTAGAAGGTGAAACAGTAGTTTTTATCAGAAATAATCTATATAAAACACGTAGTCTTTAAGTAGGTCAAACATGATACATTAATGACGAGTTCTTATATTTATTCTGTTTAGATAGGTTTACGTGTACATATTGTAGGTTATATACGTTGCGTTCAATATTATGAGAGACGTGAGCTTTCGAAAACTTTATCTCGAACTTAAAACACGCTTACAATACGTATTTCAATTCCTAACTGTTTTATAACTGAATGCTGCCACCTTTACATTATTGTGTAACTGGTTGCATACATCTAGGGGACATTCTAACAAACTTTTAATCGAACATAAAACACACCTACAAAACATATTTCAATGCCTTGATGTTTATCTCACTGTTTCAACAATCTAAATGCTTTCACCTTTACATGAATGTGTAACTAGTTGCAAATATCAATTATAAAATCTATTTTTCGACAAAGAAACATTCTAACATACATAAAACACGTACAAAACGTATTTCAATTCCTGTTTCAACACTAAATGCTGCCACCTTTACATAATTGTGTAACTGGTTGCATATATCAATTAAAATCAAGTTTTTCGACAAGGAAACATTCTAACATACTTTATATCGGGCTTAAACGACTTACAAAACGTATTTCAAAACTTACAAAACGTATATTAATTAAAATTAAGTTTTTCCTCAAGTAAACATTCTAACATACTTTATATAGTACTTAAAACACGTACAAAACGTATTTTAAAACTTACAAAACGTATATCAATTCCTATATCAACACTAAATACTTCCACTTTTACATGAATGAATAACTGGTTGCATATATCAATTAAAATCAAGTTTTTTGACAAAGAGACATTCTAACATACTTTATATCGGACTTAAAACACGTACAAAACGTATTTTAAAACTTACAAAACGTATATCAATTAAAATCATGTTTTTTCGACAAGGAAACAATCTAACATACTTTTAATCGGACTTAAAACACGTACAAAACGTATTTCAAAACTTACAAAACGTATTTCAAAGCTTACAAAACGTATATCAATTAAAATCAAGTTTTTCGATAAGGAAACAATCTAACAAACGTTATATTATACTTAAAACACGTACAAAATGTATTACAAAACGTATATAAATTCCTGTTTCAACACTAAATACTTCCACATTTACATGAATATGTAACTGGTTGCATATATCAATTAAAATCTAGTTTTTCGACAAAGGGACATTCTAACGAACTTTATATCGGGCTTAAAAGATTGACAAAGCGTATTTCAATTCCTGTTTCTACACTGAATGCTTCCACCTTTACATGATTGTGTAACTGGTTGCAAATAACAATTAAAATCTAGTTTTTCGACAAGGAAACATTCTAACAAACTTTATATCGGACTTAAAACACGTACAAAACGTATTTCAACGTATTTCAATTTCTGTTTCAACACTGAATGAACAATCTGATACTATATCGGGCTTAAAAGACTTACAAAACGTATTTCGTTCCTTGATGTTTATCTCACTGTTTACATGAGTGTGTAACTGGTTGCATATATACCAAATAACATTATCTTTTCGACAAGGAGATATTCTGACGAACTTTATATAGGATTTAAAAGACTTACCAAACGTATTTCGTTCCTTAACGTTTATCTCACAGTGAGATAAACGTTAAGGAACGAAATTCTCACTGTATTATCAACAAAACACAACTGTCTGCATCGCCAACTGCCTCAACACTGAATATTTTCTATATTAACTATAAAACTGGTTACACAAATTCAATTAAAATCAAATTTTTCGTCAAGGACACTGTTAACAACTGTTTCGTTTAGCTACTAATTTAATTAATTAGTCTAGCAGACATGTTTGTACATATCAGATACGTGTTTAAATGTTTGTCGAGTATTTTGAAGACTGCATACACATTTAAATCGTGCTAATATATTTGTGTTTTTGTGTGTGTGTGTCTGTTGCTATGTACATAGATAAATGCCGGTGCGTTGGATTTGGATAGAGAAGAGAGAGAGTGCCAATGTCCGAGCATCGTTTCCATGTTGTTGTTATTTTTCCAAAGAATAATAATAATTTAAGAGAATATTGTTTCGTATTGTTGGGTGTGTGGCCGCGTATTGGGTGTTGTGCCGGCATTTAACTAATGAGTACCCAAGATGAAACGGCTAGTTTACTGGTGGGTAGCGCAATCAGCACAAGTGCCAACAATAACGCATCGTCGTCAACACCAACAACAACGATCAACTGCTCGAAGCCGGTGCTGATGCGACAAGAATGCACCACCTTCCTGGTCTCCTCACATCATCCCCAGCTATCCGTTTTCTCTGACAGCGAGGAGGATGGCTCACTGTGTCTAGAGGAAAACAGCACCCGCTCCGTTCCCGACATTGAACTACATTGCAGGTATACATATATATATATAAATAATAACAATAAAGAAAAAAAAAAAAAAAAAAATAGTAGTAATAGTTATAATAGTAATAATAGTAATAATAGTTATAAGTACATTGCAGGTATAAATATATATATAAATAATAATAAAAAAGAAAAAAAAAAAGTAATAATAATAGTAGTAATAGTAGTAATAGTAGTAATAGTTATAATAGTTATAATAGTAATAATAGTAATAATAGTTATAATAGTTATAATAGTTATAATAGTTATAATAGTTATAATAGTTATAATAGTTATAATAGTTATAATAGTTATAATAGTTATAATAGTTATAATAGTTATAATAGTAATAACAGTAATAATAGTAATAATAGTAATAATAGTAATAATAGTAATAATAGTAATAATAGTAATAATAGTACTAATAGTAATAATAGTAATAATAGTAATAATAGTACTAATGTACTAATAGTTCTAATAGTAATAATAGTACTAATGTACTAATAGTTCTAATAGTACTTTTAGTATTATTAGTACCATGTACTAATAATTCTATTTGTACTAATAATACTATTAGTACTAAAAGTACTAATAATACTAAAAGTACTAATAATACTGTTGGTACTAAAAGTACTAATAATACTATTAATACTAAAAGTACTAATAATACTATTAGTACTAAAAATACTATTAGTACTAAAAATACTATTAGTACTAAAAATACTATTAGTACTAAAAATACTATTAGTACTAAAAAGACTATTAGTACTAAAAAGACTATTAGTACTAAAAGTACTAAAAGTAATAAAAGTACTAAAAGTACTAATAGTACTAATAGTACTAATTGTACTAAAAGTACTAATAGTACTAAAAGTACTAATGTACTAAAAGTACTAATGTACTAAAAGTACTAATTTTACTAAAAGTACTAATAGTACTAAAAGTACTAATAGTTATAATAGTACTAATAGTTATAATAGTACTAATAATATTAATTTATAGTAAAATTTAATTTTTTCCCATTAGTTTACTTTATTTCCATGTTTTGTGTCAATTTAGATTAGATGTAAAGGGTTGCAAACAGAGTTTGCTCGCAAATCTGCCGGGGCGTAACCGCAGTTCGTCGACAGCGTTCCAACTATTGCCGCAAACGGTGCCGCGACCGCCACTGGACCGCCGCACATCACAAACGCCCGCCCCCGCATCTACACTGAAAATCGTGCGAAGCGTTTCGCGGGAAAGCGTCAGATCCACGCAGCATTGTACGTGTCCGTGTCTGAGCACGCACCAGGTAATACATATATAGTCTATAATCTACAAATATATATTAGCAACAAACTAAATTGCTTTTTTTTTTACTATAACAACCCTATACAAATGATACTATAACACACCAATACAATAAAATATGTCAATATTATCGTTTTTATAAACCTATTTTTTATTAAAAACATATGTGAACCGAAATACTCTCGTCCCTGGACTGGATCGAGCACTAATTCGATAAAATTACATTATAAATCAAGTATTTCAGCAAAATCTAGTAAAATTACATGCTTTATACGTGTAATTTTGCATTAAAACTAATGTAGATTTACATATATTTTTTACCATGTAGTTATATCGTGGATATACCTTGTTTTAACAAGATACGTGTTTGTAAACATACGCAATGTTGCCAACCGTAGCAAAAATGTTACTAAACCCCTAACGTCTAGGCGCGAAAACCGGTTCTAACTAAATTAAACCGTTGCGAAATAAAAATAGATACACATTTCTCACAATAACGTAGAACTTATCTAGTTTTTGCATTAGACTCAATTTTAGTAAAATGTTAATGTTAAATTATACTTAAGCCCTAAATTCGTGTTATAAAATAATTTATTAGTGATGTTGAAATCAACAAGTTTATTGCCTGCTATTTTTAACAGTGTGAATTTAACAAGAGCATTTTACTGTGTACAGACACACACATACACGCCATTTTTTTTAATGCCATATTAATTAAAACATGAAACACCTGAATGCGATTCTCACATAAAAAATATAATATACACTATATATCACCCAATTTATTTTTAATTGTAAGGGGGCGTACTGCCATTTAGCGGTTAGCGCGCCGTAGTGATGTGTAGACATATATATATTTTTAGCAGTATCTTATGATTTTCTAATGTTACACGTAAACCGTACAATATTTTTTACAGTGTATAGCATCAACGAAATAGCATTGCATCGATCGATACATTACAGTACATCTCATCATATTTGTATATAAAACCAAATTTTATCGGATTTCCCGGTAAATAATACAATCTTTGGGTCGAAAAAAATCGATTTTTATTTTTTTTACATGTTTCGATAGTTTGAAATGTGTACAAAAAGTAGTTTTGTAGTAATTTCCTGGGATAACTAAATAAATGTACGATGAAAACTATTAAAGTTATCCCGTATATATATAAGTTGTACACTTATAAACGCGCCTCTCTCGAAACTGCTTGTTACAAACCGAACATTTTCTCAGGAACTACTGGACCGATTTCCTTGTTTTTTATTTTAAATGAAAGGAAATACTATTGGTTGCACTTTACAGCAACAATATGTATACATTTTTATAAATAACTATTAGTTATAGCGCCCTAAAGTGAAAAAAAAATATTTAAAAATTCTTTACATGGCCGCCATTTTGTCAAATATGAACTTTTTACACCAAAATTTAATGTAAGCTCCAGAAAATTTAATACGCTTTTAGAATCTAGTATTAAAATTAAATTCAAATGACCCGTTGATGAGATGTCGCCCGTTTAGTGGTGACCTATACGCTTCGCGTTAACTATGAAAGTTTCATATATTTTTTTACAAAAAAATTGTTTTAATGTAGACAAAAAGACTAGGATTAATTATACTAAACTCCAAATTGATACCTTTATCCTAATCAGAGAAAAAAATTCATAAAAATCATGCTTTTTTATTTTTTTGGGTCAAAGATTGTATATCTTAAGGTGTATTCGCAGCCTTATATGTATACGTATACACGAATATGTAAAGGGTCATTACCCTTATTCTATCGGTATAATTTCCCATTTGGGCAATTTTGTGCTAACGCCGACCCTGAAATGACTCAGGCGCGCAGGCGATTGAAACAAAAAGCTCTCGTAGCGCGTAGTGGGTCGTGTATTGACCGGCTACCACGTGACTGTTTCGTTATGGCAGAACAATACCAACTGATAGTCGACGTTTACGTCGGTTCAACCTCCCAATTATTTAAATATTTAAAGCTAATATTGAACAGATCGTACACATACATAAAAACACACACACCGAGACACAATTTAAGGAAACATTGCGGACAATTTTCGTACGAAATTAAACGACAAGTCATGTGTTTGTAATGTGTTTATATAAATATAGTTTATGTCCGATGTATTTTTAGCTCGTCGTACACTGCTTACAAAGAGCTGTAGTGTTCGGTAATAATTACTTTTATCAATTTAAATAAACCCCATATTTAATACAGCACCATTTATTGGTAATATAAACTCAATAAAACAATTAAATTATTAAATCGCGTCTTGTTAAAAATGGTCAATTTAATTAAAATTTATAATAAACTGTACGGCGAGCTGAAGTGATTGGTGCTAGCACCTATGCTTGTTATATTTGTAATTGTTTTACTATATATGTAATATATAATTTTAAACGCCCCCTAGAAAGCCCCTAATAAAAGGGAACAGTTCTAGTAAGGCCTAGTGATTATACGTAAATTCAAACTGGCAAATAGACCACGCCCCCAACCAGTAGCGTACCTACTGGGGCGGTCCTTTTATATAATTTATCTATAAGAAGAATCTGTAAAACCGATACATGATTTATATAATTAGTTATACTTAAATATGTATTCAAGAACTACAGTATTCTCCTTATAGATCTAAACTGGTTCAAAAGTATAAAAAAACTAGGTACGCTACTGTTCGCAACCGGTTATGGTTATGGTTAGGAATAGTTTATACTGGATCCACGTGGTTGTGGGCTATTTTTGCCCCCGTTAGGGTGTGCAATTTAGGGTTTTGGAGTAGAATCTGGGTGGTTTAGACACGAGTATGTAAGGGTAATTGTGGTGGATAGGTGTCATGCAGCTCTTTCACGACACCCTCGATGGTGGTGAGCGCGCTGCCTGGCCCCGCAGGCCAGCGAATCATCCGGCAAAGTTCACAGCCAGAACAATCGGCGAACACAACAACATATTGCAACAACGCTGCGTGCGTGCTGCACAATGCGCAGCAGCAGACACAGAGCTCACCGTCAGCTCCTACTGGAGCTGCGTCCACGTCTACGTCCCTACGGCAACTGCGGCCAGAGCATAGCACCGAGGGGGGTATCGCTGGCATTGCCGCCGACTCTTTACGTATCAATGGAGCAATGCGAAATTTTAGACAGGTACTGCTCACCTAAACCGCTTTACCTTCTTTGATTCTCTCTAGTCTCTACCTTTATCTATCTTATTATTTCTTTCTTAAGGCTAGCGTCTACCTTCATCTATTTCGGTAAATTTCTCCGACGATTTTAAACATTGCTCATAGAAGTAAGAGTGCACGGCCCTACACGGCTAGTTTAATAGCTATCTTTATCTAGCGCACACGAATGGCAGCCATCCTGCTTGTACACTAAGCTTGGTGGGAGTAGGACCGGTTGTCCATTTTGGTGCGTTAGATAGAGATAGAGCCAGTTTTTACACGGAAACTTGACGATTATAAACAGTCCTTTACCGTCACTGAATTCTTTCCTCATTTTTTCAAAATGTTTACTTAAAATTATTCTATAGGCCGCAGTCCAATTTAGAAAATTATTAGGTTTGCACCATGTGCCCATATCATATACAGAATACAGTACACTCTTCAATCAATTCGAATTATTAACATAATTAGAATGTTTGCTTTTACTTTTGCAAAATGTTTACTTAAAATTATTCTATATGCTGCAGGCCAATTTAGTATTAGGCTTACACCATGTGCCCGTATCATATACAGAGTACAGTCCACTCTTCAATCTATTCGGATTTTAAACATAATTAGATTTAGTTTTACTTTTGCAAAATGTTTCCTTTAAATTATTCTATAGGCCGCGGACCAAATTAGAAAATTATTAGGCATGCGCCATGTGCCCGTATCATATACAGAATACAGTTTTCACCGATATATCTTTTGCTCGGCTTGTTAACATAATTAGAATAATTGTTTAGTTTTACTTTTGCAAAATGTTTACTTAAAATTATTCTATATGCCGCGGACCAATTTAGAAATAAACTAGGTTTGCGTTATGTGCCCGCATCATATACGAAATACAGTACACCCTTCACCCATATATCTATAGCTCGGATTGTTAACATAAATAGAATAATTGTTTAGTTTTACTTTTGCAATATTGTTGCTAAATAAATAAATCGTTATTTACCGGAATATAAACTAGGTAAACGATAGCCTTAATCAACAAAGACAAGCTAATATGTACATTTGAAACTAGTCTGTTCCAAAACATAACCATTAGGAAATATTCATAGTTTAAAATTATCTGGTTAAGTTTTAGAACGTAAAACCAAGTTTAACTCTAAAGTATATGTATGGTTAGTTTCACCAACTGCACTTATATCTCGTTCTTTGTCTAGCAACGGTATATTTCTATATTTAATAAAAAAAATCTGTACCATTTTACAGCTACAATAATTAAATTTTGTTGTAAAAAAATATGCCATATTATAAATATGGTATAGTTCTAGGGGGGATGCTTAATTAAACTATTTAAATAAGCGTAATAAGTCAGGAATTAATTATTTAAACTTTAATAATCAATTTTCATTGTAAATCCAATTTAAGCGTATAATTGGTGCAACTGAGCATTCGATAATTTTTTATAAGGGTTTTAACCGGTTAAGCTTGGTTTAAATTAGGACAAATGGCCATGAAACTGTTATTTTCTCTACTGTCACTACCAATAAAAATCTATTTGCTCTTCTGCCATGTTTGTTTAGATTCTTTTTTTAATTTATACTTATTATCTAACTTATATACTAAAAATGGACAAATACACCTATAATACTAATTATATGGTAAGTCCATTAGATGGTGTGTCGTCTCTTAGTGTTAAGAATATTTATTTTTATTAGAAATGCGCACTTTTGTAAAACAATTGTTAATATTTATGTATTTCGATGTTTAAAAATGTATATATATATTTATATTACCGAATTTTGTAAATATGGCAAGTCCACTTCGTTCGAAATAACATCGAATAGTTGACCTTGAAGTATAAACGCGGGAAACAGTGGCGGCGACAGTATAGCAGCCGTGAAAAGGCACCGAAATTAAGTGGGGCCCAAAATAATAATATTGAAATTTAAAAGATAATTTATAAATAACTTTAACGAAATCATTTAAAAAAAACATTATATTTATGTAATGTTTCAAATTGGGAACTTATAGGCCTTAAAAATATATAATTAATAATTTTAAAATTGAAAATATTACAAAATAGTCTAAAAATAATTTTATCTATAACAAGTTTCTTCAAATTATGAACTTAAAGGTTATACAAAATTATTTAGAAACAAAGAAGACCAAATTTTTTAAATATCTCGAAAACGGGACGTGTTAGAAAAAAATTACTCTTATAAAAGTTACAGGTATTAACATTTCTAGTAACTTTTGTATGAAAAGTTTTTCTGTAAAATGTACCGTTTATACTGAAAATCCTGTTAAAGAATATTTAATTGTAAGTATATAATTTTTTAAATATCTCGAAAACGGGTCGAGTTACAAAAAAAGTTATTTTATAAAAGTTACAGGTGTTGAAATTTCTAGTAACTTTAGTATGAAAAATTTTTCTGTAAAACGTACCATTTACTAGAAAACAATATATAAGGCCACTTTAGGTTTTTCGCCGCCATTGACTGGGAATTATTACACTTTAGAGTAGAATAATTGTTGTTATTTCGAACCGTATAATAAGGTGAGTTATATTTTTATTCAGGAGTTAACTTGAACGCGTTTTTTAAATGTAAGTTATTGTAGTGGCGTAGAGGGTGTAACAGTTACGTAAATGAAGCAGCAAATATGAGCTGTATTCGTTTCACACAAAATCTCAGCTATAGTCATCTATTTGCTCTGTCTGCCCCCATGTGTAGACAGAGGGAGAAGATGAGTTTTAAGCGAGATTGTGTATGAAAAGAATACGGCAATAGTGTAGATGCGTGTTTAGATCGGCAATTGGTGGGTGTAGTCGTATGTTGTGTGCCGACCCCTTGTGTTTATTTTGAACGCAGGGAACAATGCTGTGTTCGCAAACGATGTCTCAAACTCGTCGTGCGATGTTTAAACGAGCATTTACCGAAGTCACCAGTGATACAATGACATATGTCAAGACGGTATTTTTAAATATTGCATATTTCTACTGTATTTACTATAGAGCCTACCTACATATATAAGACGCTATATTTGTCTTCGCAACCTAAACACTATTTTGCATATTATTCCTAATATAAATATATAGTTTATTACGCAAATTTGGGTTTTAAAATAATTGACATTTTTATTGATAATATACCGGAGGTTCATTCACAGCGAACCAATTAGCAATTATAAATAATAATCCAATTAGTTATATGGACAAGTAAAGATCCTATCGCAACGAACCAATTAGTAATTAAAATTAGATATTAAAATTATGCATTCAGTTTGTTTTAAAACAAACAATAATATCATTCACAGCAACAAAATTAACGCATTCATTATACATTTTGATATATATTTCCTAATATAAATAAATAATTTATTATTGAAATCGCTTTAAAAAATAGTAATTATTGAAGTTTTTATTAATTATATACCAAAGGTCCATTCACAGTGAACCAATTAGCAATTATAATTAATTATCCAATTGACAAGTAAAGATCATTTCGCCACAAACCAATTAGTAATTAAGATTAGATATTACAATTAATAAATCCAGTTTGTTTTATAACAAACAATGCTAGCATTCACAGCAGCATAATTAACGCATTATAAATTTTGTTGCTCGGAACGGTAGCATTATTTGACATAAGACAAACTAGATTTATTCTATCTAATATCTAAGCTTAATTACTAATTGTTTCACTGTAAATAAACCATTCACAGCGACCCCATTAGTAATTACAAATATAAATCCAGTTTGTTTTATAACAAACAATTATAGCATTCACAGCAACAAAATTATCGCGTTTAAACTTCGTTGCTCGGAACGCTAGCATTGTTTGTCATAAAACAAACTGGAATTATTAATTGTAATACCTAAGCTTAATTATTAATTGTTTCACTGCAATTAAACTATTCGCAGCTACCAAATTAGTAATTACACATATAAATCCAGTTTGTTTTATGACAAACAATGCTAGCATTCACAGCAACAAAATTAACGCATCCATAAACTTTGTTGCTCGGAACGCTAGCAATGTTTGTCATAAGACAAACTTGATGCATATTTGTAATGTCTAAGCTTAATTACTAATTGTTTCACTGTGAATATATCCATTCGCAACTAGCCAATTAGTAATTACAAATATATATATATATATATATATATATATATATATATATATATATATATATATATATATCCAGTTTGGGTTATGACAAACAATGCTAGCGTGCACAACAACAAAATTAACGCATTTATAAACTTTGTTGCTCGGAACGCTAGCATTGTTAGTCATTAGACAAACTAGATAATTAATTCCTTACATATATATATATATATATTTATATTTGTACAGTGTATGCAAAATGTGTAAGACAAGTATAGCGCCTTAAATACACGCCCCTTTATGCGTATACATATTTTTAGAACCTTAATTATGCAAATATTTCACTTGTACAATATGCTTTATGTATTCAAACCTTCTTTTCCCCCCCCCCCCCCCGCCCCCTGGCCCCTTGACCCCTTACATAAATGTTTTAATTGTATACTTCATAAATTAGACGTTGCTCGTCCAAAAACGAATGAGGTATGTTGTTAAAAAATATGTATATATACCAAAAATATCTCGCTTATTAGTCGAGCTTCGACCAAAAAAAAATCTTAGTCTCGAAATGTAAAATAACTCGACGAAAAATCGATATTAATAGGCAGGAAAACAATTTGTCTAAATGGCACAATGTGTTTGTTAAATTATTTTTTATTGTAAATACACTTAATTAAGTTTACATATATATATATATAATTTCGACTTGTTTATAATTTTCGTTCGGCGACAAAATCGAATTCTAGTTCAATATTCGTCCAGTTACCATTCGCACTTCATAACGTAAGTGTATTGTGTAATTACACACAAAATAAATAAAGCACACATATAACGTTTTCCGTTGGCGATACAATGCGTTAAATTCCATTTTTTTTTTTTGTTTAGTCATTGCGTTTGCTAATCCCCACGGAAAACGTTATATATATTAAACTTTTGTATATATTAAAACATAAAAAACACTATGCATATATATATAATTTATCATGTTGTTGTCACTAACACACCTATTTACCTAATATACTGCACTAATTACACCTGTGATGACTTAGTTTTAGGTATTAAACCTATTAAATCTACTTTATTATGCACTCGTTATACCCCAATTAGTGCCTATACAAAAATACTCAATTTTATACTAAAATAACACTAAAAATCTAATAAAGTTGTAGAATTATCTAAATTTATAGTGTTATTTTACTGTACGAGTGAAACTATATTTTGTTTTTAACAGTGTACGTAACGTGCACTAAATGAACACCGTGTATAATTCATCACTAATCGGGGTATAACTGTGTATCACTAGAACGCTTTTGTATTTACGTGTTAGAGAAACTAATTAAAAACCCTTAAGCCTTAAACCCTAGTACATACATATAGGTATCACTTAAACTACACAACAATACTAAACCACGCGTGCTTCTCTGCTTAAACGAAGTTTTATTTGAAAATGTGTGCACTATCATCAGTTAACTTACTACTATCAGTGTTACCAAACCAAAGAAACCAAAAACGTATCCTAAGGGTGAATTCTCCACGTTTTTTTTTTTTTAATATGGCAAGCGTTAAGCAGAACGTGGAAAATCCGAGCGATTTATTAAAATATTCTTTTACGCAATAAAATGCTTGTTTTATACACGTATTTATATTATTTAGCACTAATTTTAGAAAAAATTGTACACCTACATTGTATATAGTATAATTAGTAACATTAATTGGCTTTTTTAGTAAAATAAGGGTGTGACATTTTTAATTATCGTATAAGTAAAGAAGCACGTTCAGTATTGGTGTGTCCAGTCCAGTAATAAACCAAAAATGGCTAAAGGTCCATTTATAACTGTGCCACAGACGCGTACGTGCCTAAACAGGGGCATTTAAGAAACATAAATAAGTTTTATTGTATATTTGTATGCCACAAAAAAAAAATTAGGCTCGGTTCACACTACCGCATGGTCGTACCTCAGGGTTTTGGGATTCAAATGAATAAATGTCTGGTTACGGCCACGACAGTGTGAACATTTGATTATTACATGCGATATTCATTTATTTATTGCATATACATGTATTTGATTACCTATGTACCTATATGTACGTATCATATGTATATATATATATATATATATATAAATATACAGAGTACGCCAATGGGTCCTGACGGGTCTTTGTGCCAACTGTATCATAATGCAACAGAGAAAGTGATTTTGGCTGGTTACTTAGCAGTCTCGCCCTCTCCATTGCATTTTAAAACTGTAGCGCATAGAAAACTGAAAAATAATCTATTAGCGTTTCGTAAATATTTATATATATGAAAATATCAAAGAGAAAATGAGTTTTTGTTTTTGTATCGTTTTAAATTAAAATTAATTATTCATTTTAAAAGAAATTAGGATAACGCTTTGTTTTTTTTTTTCTTTTTAATCGGTTTTTAACCGATTATTAATTAATTTAAAAAAAATCTAAATTCAAATGATTATATTGTTTTTGATAAATGTATTAAATCGATATTTTTTTCAAAAATTCATTTATCGATTTCAAAATAAATGTTTGTTTTGTTTTTAATCGTATTTTAACCGATTATTATTCAATTAATAAATAAACAAAATTCACATTGATTTTCGCTATTATATCGTTTTTGATAAATTGATTAAAATGATATTTTTGTCAAAAATTGATTATCGATTTCAAAATTTATATTTGTTTTTTGTATTTAATTGATTTTTAACCAATTATTAATCTATTTAAAAAATCAAACAAAATTCAAATCGATTTACGCTATTATATCGTTTTCAATGAATCGATTAAATATATTTTTTTTCAAAAATTGATTATCGATTTCAAAATACATATTATTTTTGGTTTTTAATTGATTTTTAACCGATTATTAATTTATTTAAAAAATTAAACAAAATTTAAATCGATTTTCGCTATTATATCGATTTCAATGAATTGATTAAATTGATATTTTTTCAAAAATTGATTATCGATTTCAAAATTCATATATGTTCTTTTGTATTTAATCGATTTTCAACCGATTATTAATCTATTTAAAAAGTAAAACAAAATTCAAATCGATTTTCGCTATTATATCGTTTTCGAAGAACCGATTAAACCGATATTTTTAAAAAAATCGGTAATCTACTTCAAAATTCATATTTTTTCTTGTTTTTGATCAATTTTTAACTGATTAATCAATTAAAAAAACAAATTAAAATCGTATTTAACTATTATATCTATTTCTATGAATCACTTAAATCGATATTGTTCAAAAAATACGTATTTTTATCTTTATTATTAATCAATTTAAAATTTCGATTTTTCAAAAATCCATTTCATAAATTGAAACAAAATTTCAAATGTATTGTTTACTATAAAGTTCCTTCGGATATAGTTTTAAAAAATATAATTACACATATTAACTAATTTTCTCTTTGATATTTTCTAAAAAAAGTTTGAAAAAACAATGTAAATAATCCAGTTCCTAAACCAAAACGAGTGTGACTTGCAATACTGTAGATAATTCATAAAGAACAAAACTGTTACAGTTACGCAAGCCCGTGTCGACAATTTCGATTCCGGGGGCGGTGAAGAACTCCAGTCGTGATTCCACTGTGGGAATTGGCGGCGGGAGCGGCACTCGCATTGTGGCGAACAATAACAACGGCACTGGCGCTGGCGCTGGCACTGGCACCGGCGCCGGTAGCGAAGAGGCCGCCGTTGCACTAGTGGGCCACGCCGACTACCCGCGCTACATGGAAGAGCGCGGCCTCGGCGGCGGCGTGTACAAGGGCCCCTCCGCATCATCCGGCAGTCTAAAGCACAAGCCGAACGTTGGCTACCGCCTCGGCAGGCGTAAAGCCCTTTTCGAGAAGCGGAAACGCATCAGCGACTACGCCCTCGTCATGGGCATGTTTGGCATTATTATTATGGTCATGGAGAACGAACTGTCCAGCGCTGGTGTATACACTAAAGTATGTATTACTACTACATCCGGTTATACTTTATTTATTATTATTTACTATTAAATTACTTTACTTTCAAATATCGACGATTATTATTATTTATTCATTTGATTCATTATTCGTTGTTGTTTACGTACATGGTACATTCTTTCATGAAATAAACATTTAATTTTATTGGAATAATTGCAAAAAAATTCGTAGTCGTTTCCACAGGCCTCATTCTATTCAATGGCACTTAAGACGTTAATATCTGTATCAACTGTGATATTGTTAGGACTTATTGTGGCTTATCATGCTTTGGAAGTACAGGTACGACCATTTTACTCATTAAATTTATGCATTTTAGTTTAAATAAATCTACGTGCCATTATTTATACATATAAAAATGTTAACATTATAGTAAATATAGATTTTGTGTGCTGGAATGTGTTATAAACTAATTTACGCGTCTATAATAACACAATACACACCCTCTTATCCCTTATATATCAATTACACCTGTATTTGGCTCTAATACATTAGGCTAAAATTGGTTTAGCATTTAGATCTGTTTAAAATGAACGAATTTGCACGTCTATAATTCCACAATACACACTTTTTCGCCTTATATATCAATTACACTTGTATTTGGTTCTAATACATTAGGCAAAACCCACAAGAAGATTAATAAAATTTGTTTAGCATTTATATCTATTTAAAATGAACTAATGTGCACGTCTATAATAACACAATGCACACCCTCTTACGCCTTGTATATCAAGGGACTGAGAGATTTTAAAAATGGTCTGGCACTTAGATCTATTTGAATTGAAGTGCATCAAAAATACAATGAAACTAATTGTGATCGATTGATCAGCTGTTTATGATCGATAATTGCGCCGATGATTGGCGAATCGCAATGACGTGGCAGCGCTCCTGTCAAATTTCGATGGAGTTGGGCATTTGTGCGGTGCATCCGATTCCCGGCCATTATTATTTTTTATGGACGACAAAACTGGTGAATAAGGGCGGCGACATCGGCGCAAAATGGGTGCCGTACGATGTCGCACTGTCGCTGCCGATGTTCCTGCGCCTGTATTTAATTTGTCGCGTCATGTTGCTGCACAGTAAACTGTTCACGGACGCGTCGTCGCGCAGCATCGGGGCATTGAATCGTATCAATTTCAATACACGTTTCGTCCTCAAAACCCTGATGACCATTTGTCCGGGTACAGTGTTGCTAGTTTTTATGGTTTCGTTGTGGATCATAGCCAGTTGGACGTTACGCCAATGTGAAAGGTATTTTACGCTTTCATTACTCTGCTGGGTTCACACTTTACGACAAACAGCGCATTCTGTCTCAAAATGTCGATAACATAAGTTGTCTATGATGAAAATATGTCATTTGTCTTCAAATACTCAAAAAGGCTTCAAATACTCAAAAAGGCTTCAAATACTCAAAAAGACTTCAAACACTCAAAAAGGCTTCAAAAACCCAAAAAGACATTTAAGAAGAGTTAATTAATTGTTTTGTAGTTTGAACCCAGCAAAATAATCAGTAATTGCATCTATTTGTTCGCACTTAGTATGAATGTATTCGCAATTCTTGTTCTTCTTCTAGATTTCATGATGAGGAGCACGCCAATTTGTTGAACGCAATGTGGTTGATTGCAATCACATTTTTAAGCGTCGGTTTTGGTGATATTGTACCAAATACTTATTGTGGTCGAGGTATCGCCGTTAGTACAGGAATTATGGTTAGTTCTTTTGATTAATCACACATACAGAGAGTCTAATAATAAATACTTAAAATTTCATTTGAAAACAGAACCATTTGTTATTTAATATACTTCAATTTTCAATTTGAACGCTCCATTGTTTTTATAATGTACCGAAAAAGCTAAAGGATTCGGTCGTGTTTTTGTTTTTTCTTTCAATTTTTAACCCATTAATAATCTTTTTTTTCTCGCTTTTATATCATTTTCGATTAATTAGTTAAAACAAATACTCAAATAGGCTTCAAATACTCAAAAAGGCTTCAAATACTCAAAAAGGCTTCAAATACTCAAAAAGGCTTCAAATACTCAAAAAGGCTTCAAATACTCAAAAAGGCTTCAAATACTCAAAACGGCTTTACGGTATAAATCAACTTAAATATTCTTATTTTTGTCCGTGTAAGCTTGAAAATGAAAGTCTTTTATTCTTAGCGGTCTTATGTTATTTTATGACCTAATATTGTAAAATTAGCATAATACAGACAATGGAAGTTTAAACTAAGGATTCAAGTGAATGAATATTATGAATAGTTGCATTTTCGACGCCATATTTAATATTACACTCTTTAGATTAATCAAACCCATATTTCCTATACCGTACGGTGTTTGTGTGTTCTGAATATTGTGTTGGGTGTAGAAATAAATAAATTATGTTTGTATACATAGGGTGCTGGGTGTACGGCACTTTTAGTAGCAGTAGTTTCCAGAAAATTAGAATTAACCCGAGCAGAAAAACACGTTCATAATTTCATGATGGACACCCAACTAACAAAACGGGTAAGTTTCCAATTCAACTGAACGTTCTACTGAACGTTCGACCGCATTTTTTTAATTCCAGTTGAAAAACGCTGCAGCGAACGTGCTACGAGAAACATGGCTTATCTATAAGCACACCCGATTAGTGAAACGTGTTAACCCGGGACGTGTTCGGACGCATCAAAGAAAATTTCTTTTAGCAATTTACTCGTAACTATTAATTTACCACAAACAAACAAAAAACAACCTAAGGAAACACATGAACACAAACACATTAATATGTTTCAAATCGACTGTTTCAGATTGCGCAAAGTCAAAATGGACCAAAGAAAATTAATGGACAACGCCAATACGATAACAGATATGGCAAAAGTATGTTCATAAATAATTCTCAGCATGCTAAACCGCGCGTACGCTACGCGCGCTAGTGTGCTTCAAGCTTTAGTTCCATACGGCACCAAAATGTACTTCTAAATCCCGCGCAAAATTTAAAAATAAATTGTTCAGCTTTTGTTGCGCTTTTATGTAAATATTTTATATAAAAGCGCAACAAAAGCTGAACAATAGATTAGATATTCATTTTGGTCCGTATTGTTAGCTGCGTTCAGTAATTCATGAGTATTGTTAGGCTGTTTCATGAATTGGCGAACGTAGTGTGTTTTTATGAGAAGTTACGCGCGTAACTTTTGATGAAAAATGTTTTTTTTTTCGCTTTTAATGAAGAGCTACTTTGATTGGAAGCAGGGAGAATTACTTTGGAACTACTTATGTGTAATAATTTGTTGTTGTAGACGCAAAATACGGTTTATGAAATAGTATCGGATATGAGTTCGCGACAGGACACACTTGAGGACCGCTTAGCCACCGTCGAAGATAAGTTAACTACGTTACAAGAACAAATTGAATGTTTACCCGAACTTATAGCAACTAGAATCGCTGTACAGGTATATGTTTTCGCTTGTACAATGGCGTATGGGAATTCCTCTTTCTCTTCATTTCCGGTGTGGTATTCTATAACTTCTCTTGCTATACTCAGACAGCAATTAGCTCGCTGTACGAAGTATACTGCAAAAGCTAAAGCATTCGTGTGTCTGTAGCATTCTCGGATCAAAAAATGTCATTAACAAAAAGTGTTTGTCTCGTCGCCCTGAATCCAAAAATATATATAACTTATATATTAGTCGTCGTTCGCTCGTAAGTCCCTACGTAAGCGTTATATACTACTTTCTAAATACTGGAGCGATTCACACCAAATTTGGTACACATACTACTTCGCATCTCATTTTAATCCCCTCGCAGTTTGAATCCAATCGCCCCTATACTTCCCGAGCTATAGGGCCCCAAAATTTAGAACCCCCCTTAATACTACCCTTATAAAAATAATTTAAACACTAAAAAATTCTACTAATAATTCTAAGATATTTTATATCTACAAGATTTTTACATATTGTTAGCCTAGAAGCCAGAAAAAAATATTAAATATTCAAATTGTTAACTAAAAGGCTATAATAATTAAAAATTGCTCATTTCGCTTATATTACTTATAAGGTGAGCTGGACGCATAGGTGCGTTGTACCTAAACTTGTTTTTTAACAAAATAATTACAAAAAATTGTAAGACTTTTTATATCTATAACCATTTTTCAAATTGTTAACTAAAAGGCTGCTCGCATCGCATATATTATTTATAAGGCGAGCTGGACGCATAGGTGCTAGTTTAACGATGGAACAAATAAGTTATGGAATTCCACCCGTGTCCTGTTCTGTGCGATACATTTTTTTTGGTGTCCCGGCAGGCGGAGAAAATCGAGCAGCGCCGCAACTTTCTGCACCCAGAGTCTGCGGTGGGGCTGCAGCAGGCGCGCAGCGTGCCGTCGGCGTGCCCGTGGCCCGGCCCCGCGCTGCCGCCGCTCAGTAAAACAACGGCGCCGCTGCCGGGCGTCACCGCGTTGCCCGCGATTACGCCGCCGCCGCCGCCGCCACCCTGCTGCAGGACAACAACGCAGAGCTGATCGCACCGCTGCCACCCGAACCGACTGATGTTATTGTTAAAGTATTGCCGAGTTGTTGCCGAAAGCGTGTTATTCGTTCGTACATATAAACACGTCTTTTTTTAATAGTCATCCTTTCTACCATCAATTAGATATTATCAAAAATGCACCAGTCGAATGTTTCAAGTATTTTTCGACCTTGAATAGTATTTAGAATGTCGGGGGGTTTTTTTTTACATTATTTTTATTGCGTTTAAAAGCCGAAGTTGTAGACACAATGTGACCAAACAGGAAACTTGCAAAATATAGGAAATATTTTTCGTTTTCAAACGATTTTAATTGCGAAATAAAATCTCGTTTAGTCTAATGGTAAAAATTAGGGCGGTTAACCGGTTAGTACGATTGACCCAGTTAACCAGTAACGTGTAACCGGTTATTCGGTTACGCCTAACCAATTACGACGAACAGATTAAACGACTAACCGGTTAATATATATATATATATATATATATATTCAAGTAACCGGTTAACCAAGCATAAATAGTTAGTGTGTAACCGGTTAACCAGTCACGACGTACAGGTTAAACGACTAACCGGTTAATATATATATTCAAATAACCGGTTAACCAAGTATAAATAGTTAGTGTGCAACCGGTTAACCGGCAAGACGAACAGGTTAAACGACTAACCGGTTAATATATATATATTCAAGTAACCGGTTAACCAAGCATAAATAGTTAGTGTGTAACCGGTGAACCAGTCACGACGAACAGGTTAAACGACTAATCGGTTAATATATATATATATATATATATTCAAGTCACCGGTTAACCAAGTATAAATAGTTAGTGTGCAACCGGTTAACCGGCAAGACGAACAGGTTAAACGACTAACTGGTTAACTGACTAACCGGTTAATATATATATATATTCAAGTTAGGTTAGTGAGTAACCGGTTTAGCGGTCCCTTATAAAACCGTTCTTTTAATATCCGCCAAATTTTGCTCAGTTTTATAAATGAATTATTAATTGTAATTCCTAATTGGTTCGCTGTGAATAGACATTATGGTGTGTGTTCACAGTGAAACAATTAGTAATTAAGCTTAGAAATTACAAGTAATAATTACAGTTTATTTTATTATATATAATGCTAACGTTCATAGCAATTGTGTTAATTTTGTTGCTGTGAATGCTAGCATTGCTTGTCATAAAACAAACTGAATTATTAACTGTCATTTTTAATCTTAATTGGTAATTGATTCGTTGCGAATGAATTTTTAGTCCGGATTTGTATAAATGTTTCGTTGAAAAGCGCAAAACGTAGTTGTCGCAGGGGCGGACTGGCCCCAAATGCAGTAAAGGGAAATTTAAATTTATTTGAAGCACCTATAAATTGAAATCTGGGCTAGTACGTCCCTGTACTGTCAGGATTCGGCTATTAGTTTTCATGTAATTCAAGAATATAGAAAATGGAAATAGTTGCCCTAAATTATGGTAACCTACGTATAGGAACCTAACGCGTATATATCCGCGTATATAAGGTTCATTAAAAATTATGATTTTACAATATACAACTTTTTTTTTTTTTCGAAAAAAATTAGACAAGATAGGAAAATATTATTTTAACAATTATAATTTATATTTTTATATAGGCAAGTTTACGCCTACCAACGTAAATACTAAAAAAAAAAAAACTAAAAAATAGTTAGTTTTAGATATATCATAATATACATAAGTTATATTGCTACTAAAAAGACAAAACAATTGTTTTTTTAAACGAATCCCCAAAGTTAACCGTGCTTACCGGTCGGTGAAATGGGGAAAGCGCACAAACATCGTAGCTCATGTCGCAATTAATTAAATTCAACCAAAGTATAATCAGAACGTGTACTTACCTTAAAATCCCATGTTTGACCAAGTAAAAACACTAGAAAACTAGAATTTACTAACTAAAATTGCATTAAAATCTAATTTGTAGCAGTAATTTTAACAGGAAAACGATCGCGTTTACTGACTAGGTACTAAAGCCTCGTTTACAATTAAGCACTGATCACGTAAAATTAGCTATCTTTATCTTACACACACGAATAACAACCTATCCTCCTTGCACACTTGCTAGAATAAGACAGATTATCTATTCTTGTGGCGTTAGATAGAGATAACCACGTTTTACGCGAAACTTGCCGTGGAAACTATCAATTATAAACGAAGCTTGCCGGTAAGGACGGTTACTTGAGGATTCGAGTATATATTACGCTCAAAATGTTTGGTTTATAGTAAATTTGCACAGACCACTTAACCTTGCTAATAACTTGGGCAAAACTGCAAAATTACTATCAGTGAGTTACGTATTTTGTTAATTAGTGAATTAGTAATGATTTTCTATGTGTCGAAGTTTGTATTTGTCTATTAATTCATGAGATATTTAGGTGCTGGCATTATTTAAACACCAACGTTATACATTTTCGAAATTCTATTATTAGGCACAAAAATCAAATTTTAATTAGTTTTACACATTTATCCATGCATGAATCATTCGGTTTACGCCTGGTAAAATAAAAGAATAACAATGGCATTTAAGTGGAATAGATTTAATTTCGCTGCTATTTCTTATAGATTTATTTTCAATTTTCTATTCTGGTTTTCATTAAAACTCAAGTTTATTCCGTTTTAGTCCGACTTATTTTATTTTTATGATCCATGATTCTATTCTAGTTCTATTTTAATTCTATTCTAGTTCTATTCTTATATTCTAGTTTTATATTTTTTACCAGGCAAGTTTATCTCCAGGCTTAACAGCATTTGCTTAAAATTTCGAGTGGTTTATAAATTTCAATTTTGATTAGGCTTAAACCATTAAATTTAATATAAACTAAATGTATGTCAACTTAATGCATACATAAAATTGACATTAATTCTACATATCAGCAATTTACAACCTAAAGCTGTCTTATATTTGGTTTTGTTATTGTTTTGATTTGTTCTCAAAAAATTTAAAATCTGTTAAATGGCGTAAATATTAACTGTGTTGTAAACGCGTCATTTGGCAGATTTTAAATGTTTTAGCATAAACCAGACATATTTAAAAATCAACATTATCCTTAATAAGCTTGATAACTATCGAAGAATTAAGCTTGCGATTTTAAATTACGGAAAGTTTGGAGATAAACTGAATCATAATTAAAAATAAATATATATATTTTATCGGTTTGCTTAGCAAGTAAATAAAATGTGTGAATGCAAATTCTATTAAGGCCGATTCACACTAGCAAGGAGCGGCGTCGCGTGTGAACCGGCTTTGTGTGAAAATGATCGCTTGCGAAATATATATATATTAGAAATATCCGAACTCCAGTTCCAGAGTTAATTGGCCTTATTATATACATAGTTTAAGCTTGTAAAATCGCTTTTTAGTACGATTATATAAAAAATACTTTTAGTACTGATACGAAAATATATAATAAAACGCTGTTAACGCATTCTTCAAAATAAATGAATACTATTCCATTTTTTCAAACGCTTTTAAAGTACTCAGAATGTTGAATAATAATCATTTATTTTGTTCTGATTGAATCATTTAGAAACAGCTTTATAACGTATAAATGTACCCAGAAGTTAAATTTTTATTTATTACACACATACAAAAATACATTTTCACGAGTTCATGAATAATTTATAAACAGGGAACAGTTATATTCAACAAGCATAAAAGAAAGAAATCTTGTGATGCCAATTTAGAAATATAATAATAAAACTGGCACTGTTATATAACAAAATCAAATTAATCTAAACAAAATTACATATGAAACCCATTTATAATATGTTTTGTGTTATACGTTGCGTCATTCGTACAATTCGAAATAAACGGTAAAGGACTGTTTATAAGTGGCGAGTTTCCGTGTAAAAAATTAGCTATCTGTCTCTAACGCACCAAATAGACAATCTGTCTTACTCCCACCAAGCAGGATGGTTGTGTGCGCTAGATAAAGATAGCTAACTTCTATTATAAATGCACCCTAGCCGTTATAGTGTAAATGCAGCTTTACACCTACTGTCCCAAACCATTTAGGGTTAATATTTTCAGAATTTCAAATGCAAATATTAAATCCGGTTACAAACACAACTATTTTGTGTTAAAAATTTATTTCGAATTGTATTTAAATAATTTCTGACGTGTCCCAAGTAACAATTTGACCAAAAAAGTCGTACTTTTCGAGCCATTCGACATAAGGTGTAAACACAGCTTAACAATTAGTGATTTAGCTTAGAAATTACTAATAATTATTCCAGTTTATTGTATGGCAAAGTTAACGTTTACAGCAATAAAATTTATCGTAAATTGTGTTCATTTTGTTGCTTGGAATGGAAGCATTGCTTGTTATATTACAAACTAGTTTATTATTTGTAATTTTCTAATGGTAATTACTATTTGGTTCAGTGTGAATACAGCTTTAGGGTATTTTTCGTCTATTAGCGATAATTTAAACGATTATTCATTTAAATATATAACATGAAATTTTGATTTAAATTACTTTTATGTTATTTTTGGATATTAATTATTTTAATTTTGCTGTAAATTCTTACGATCATTTTTAACGTTAAATGAGAACTATTTTCGGCGACTTATGGCGGACATTGTGCAACAACTTGATGTTATTGTTACTTGGGGTGTTTGTTATTGAATTTAATCATCGTATAATATGATCATATTATAAATATTAGTAGTTTTAAACATTATGATTTTTTACACAAATAAATTTTAAATATTTTAACACGTAATTCTAATAAGGTACCACATATAGTAAATAAATAAAATTAGAAGCTAATAAGCTGGTGGTGATAGAGATATGGTGCACCTTAAATATAATATATAATACAAAAATATATTATTCAGAGGTCCAAAAAATGTTAAATTGTTGGTGTTTTCTGCAATTTCACATATTTTATATAAATGAAGAAAAAAAAAAATAAAACGAACGAAATAATAATATTAAATAAATAAATATATACGGTATATCAACATTATAACGTTCTGTTATTTATAGTGCAACTAATTTAAAAAAAAACGATATATATTTTAGTTATAAATACAACTATATACAATTAAAAACTTATATGCTGGTTTCTATGCATACGTTTCGTTTAACAATTAATTTAAACTTAATTTAATTGCGAAGCAGCAATTATTTTTATGTAATATAGTATTTAGAAAATGGTTATTTTAACGCGCCTATGTTTAAAAATCCAAAGAATCAGTTGTATACTGCAACACTTGTTATCTTTGTCTAATAGAGAGAAAAGCCCGTCGCAGAGTAACGGGTCTACTACATCCTTTACTGTAAATGCGTTCGCGCCTTTTTCTCTAATTCAAATTGAACCAATCGCGACAACGTATGCATGGAAATCCACCATTTTAGTTCATAGAGTTATCTAGTCTTGATATTTTTTGTTCTATTTACATATGGATAAATAAATTAGTTTCGTAGATTATACAATTTTTCTTTTGTATTAATATATCCAGCTCAAAATAAATAAATAAATAAAGTAAAACAATATTATTCCGCGTGTATATTATAACCCTGTCGATTAAGCCATACATATGCCCAATTATGCAATACTAATATATAATACAACTAAATACAAAAGATTTGTGTTGAAAAATTAATTTGCCTTAATGTAATTTAAATAAGCCAAACAAAAAGAACGAGAAATTGCAATTCGCTGAAAGCGCATGCGCAAGAAAATTAAAACATGGAAAATGTTCGTCCCCGAAATGCTCAAATCTGCTCAAAACTCTACAGCTACTCACCGCTAGATGGCAATAGTATCTATTATAACCATACACTTTGAGGTAAAATTGCCATCTAGCGGCGTGTTATCGTACGAGTTTTCCTGATTTGCACATGTGATGAGTTAGCTACTCGCCGCTAGATGGCAATAGTAACTATTATGGACTCGCCAAAGCACTTAAATATTATTAAATGCTCTTTTATATACAGATTCACTCGAAATAAATACGAAAATAGCCTGAAATAAATAAATAAAACGAATGTTACATTGTTTTTTTATATTTTTATTGTATTAAATCTATGATTTCTGTTTTACAGAATAAATTGTAATGACTAGTAACATGACCAGAATTGAATACTGTTTTTTTTTTTAATTTTTCGTTGTAATTATTTATAATTTCAATAACATTAAATTAATAATATTTAGTTCGGATGCTTCATTTCTTGTTTTAGGCAAACTTTAAAAGCTTCCCATCCTTCATTTTTCGCATAGGACTTGAAAACAATTGTTTTTAATATAAATTGTATAATTGTACAAATAATTGTATTACCTTAAAACCGCGGTGCAAACGATCTTTCATGATCGCAATGAACTCCCTGTAGCTTAATAAACCGTCGCCGTCTTCGTCAAATATTGCGAACACAGTGTGAACAATGTGTTCACTTAAGTTTGTACCCGTGCATATTTTCACAGCTCTATGGAACTCGTCTGGAATTTAAAAAAAATTTGCATATTTGTCCATTTTTGGAAGTAAGAATAATAACCTTTGGAAATCGGATGATCAGCTAAAGTGTACATACGCATAGCGATACTGAAATCCTCTAAATTGTTTAAAAACTGGCAGAAAACATGGAATTCCTCAAATGTGATCCCTCTGACTTCCTTAATCCTATCTAATAATCTATCTAAATACATATCATATCTGAAAAATATTTAAGCTTTACACGACTTATATGAGAGCTTTCATGTATGCATGCGTACTCGTCCGTGTCTAAGTATGTGTATCTTAATAATATTTTGGCAAAATCTGTTTCCGAAATCGTTGGCAATCCCTTCGAAAACTCACTGAATTCCAATTCCAGCACCTCTGTTTGTAAGTTCTCCATAAACTTCTCGAATCCCTCGTAACGTAACTCCTCTTTGCCTTTGGCACCAAAGAAATGTATTGTCAACGTTGTATCGACAATATGTTTACGTTGTAAGCCTTGCTCGTCGTCGACATACTGCTCAGAGATCGATTTCGGATCGGGTAATTCGGTTTCCAGAATGCCACGTTTCCCCTTCCACGCGAAACTAAATATTTTTTCCATCTAAACACAAATATCTATGTGTTTTATCAATCTTCGGGATCACTTGAGCAGTATTCAGTAATTCGAATTGGTATAAAAACGTCTTTCAAATGGTTTCCTGGGGTACGCCCTTTTACGTGTAAAATGATCTTAGCTGAACTAGTGTTACGTAAAAACGCTTCTTGGGAATCAGGCAATAACCGAATAGGTACAAAAAAGCAACCAACAAACTCGAATTACTGAATGAGTTAAATGGTAAAGCTGTAAGCTCGATTAAAAAAAGCATAGGTGCAAGCACCAATGTCTTTAGCTCGCCGTACAGTGAACTTATAATACATAAAAAAATAACTAATCGATATAAACGATTCTATCGAACACTACAGCTCTTATAACCGTACGACGAACTGAATATTATGATAATAAGTTGTTAAAAATTAAAATGCAATCAATTAAAACACACAATATATTAGTTTTTGGGCACACGAACAATAACTCACGGAGTCTTCGGTTCTTTCGCCCATTACAGCACTTTGCCTCGTTTTTCCTAATAAACGTCGAATCTAACATTTTGGATAAATAATAAAAGAATAAAAATCATACATATTCAATATTCTACAAGGGAAAATGTTGAAATTGCTCCTAACGATATTTAAACGAATGTTTACTTAATTTATTATACTCTATCCTGGTTTTCTAGCTAGTAACGCCATCTATCAAGCAGTGGCATGTACTAGTTTTCTAGTTTCCTGTAATAATGTTATATTTAAGTGAATTCAACGTTAAACGATTTTATAATTCGGTATAAAAAACGTTAAGGGATTTTATAAATGCTAATAATTTGGCAAATATAAACAATTTTAATAATAATTATGTTGATGTTTACTTATAACGCCATCTATCAAGCAGTGGCATGTACTAATTTTCTAGTTTCCTGTAATAATGGTGTATTTTTTATGTAATTTAAAGAAATAACATAAATATATGATTAATAATGTGTATAAATTATAAATTGATAACAAAAATTAATCTTACCACAAGAAACTCGTTCTTATCGACACGTTGATTCCCGTCGGTATCAAACATATTAAACGCAATTTGGAAACCGGATCGAGGCTCTATAAATATAATTATTAATTAAAAACATTTAATTATCATCAATTAATGTGTATATATAAATATACTTACTGGTTAAAATTGAGAGTAGAAATAAATATTCCGTATACGAAACAATACCTATAACATATTTAATTTAAAAAATAATCGCGTTAATTTTGGCCCATTACCTTTATCTCTTAAATTGCGAAACAATAAAACAGAACCATGGCTCAAATTCGGCGTCCCATCGCGAATATGCTCAATTTCCTTAACGGTTAAAACGCGCCGTTTTAAACGCGCTAAAAATTAAACACGTTTTACCGCCAAAATATTCGTTTACCTTGCACTGTTCAGTTCATTATTTGTCTCTTTCCTACTTATAGTGACGGACAAGGACAGATAATGAAGTGAACTGAAGCAATGCAGGTAGAACGAGTCTTACGGCGTGGTTCTTGTTCAACGACAGATTCCAGGAAGTCTTGCGGCGTCATATATAATTGGCCGTCGTACTCGACGGACGCAAATCGTATAAAACGACGTTCGCGAGATGTTAATTTCACCACACGCTTTGGTTCTTCAAACTATATACAAACATTGCGACAAATAATCCACTAAACACACAAAATATTTAAATTTTGACTTAAAAATTCCCACTTTTACTACTGGCGTAGCTTAGGGTGTGTAAAACACTTAGGTTTAGGCAAATAACACGGTTTCGTCATGAATATCTCACGTATTTAGTTGTTACCTACATTTTAATACCAAATATACTAGTCTTATGTTGATTTTCAGAGAAAATTTAGTTTAATTTTAATTTAAGAAGTCTTTTTTAAGTGAACAAAGAGTTAAAAGTTGGTTAACTTCCTAAAAATTAAATGCATTTAACTTCTTAAATTAAATTTAAATTAATTTTTTCCCTATAAAGTATGACTTTTCTTAAATTAAATTTGTATAAACCCAGCATTAAAAATAAGAATCTACTAATTTTGAAAGAAATAATCATTATTTTTATTGAAATCAACAAACTATTAACAAAAAATATATATTTACATGTTTTATTTTGTCTATTTTTCAATTTTTAATACATATATATGTATTATTTATTAAAAACAAAAATAAAAGCTATGAACACCCATACCGTGGCTACGCCACTGTCCATTACCCTTACAGTACTACTAAACACCCTCTTTTAACTATAACCAGTAGCCCTTATTTAAGGGGGTTTCCCCTATTTCCGTAAAGGTAATAAATTCATTTTAAAACCAACCAAAAATGAGTTATAACTCATACTTTCCGTTAAAATAGCAGAAATACACAAAAAATACAACAATATATAACAATATTAGAAAAAAAAATTGTAAAATAAATAAAAACTTACTAATTTAGTGTGATTAGCTAGGGCCACTTGGTGTACACTATGATATTTAAGGGTGTAAAACGCCATAACGCCACCACTGACAATATAGGTGCACAAAGGCATTAATTTTAGAGTTTGGGGCGGTTTATTATTGATTTTAACCAATTTATATGTAATAAAAACACAGAATTTTCGAAATTGATTCCACGCACTAGCCATGTTTAGGTAATTTGTCGCATTCACGTTAAATGTTCGAAATAAATACGTCCCAAATTTGCAAGGTTAGGGTTATCTTTATATGCGCAACGCGACTATAAAATAGCTAGATTGTGCGCTCGATTGAGAGAAACGGCCGCAGATGAAAACTGTGCACTGATTTCAAAAATAGAATTCAAAATTTATAGCAAAAAAAAAAAAACTATTTTAGATAGCTCTAATATAAAACAATTTGGTTAAGAAGTAGTATACTTAGCGAACTTTATAAATGTAACGCGTTATAAAAACAAAAGAATTACGATTAGGAATGAAATAAAACACATTTGTTGTTTAAAAACGATATATATACAACATATCTAAGTAGAATTTACATAAATAAATGAATAAAACGATTACATTATTCTAGTTATTTACATACACATAAAAATTTCACTCCGGGAATAGTTTTTTTTACCATTCTTAAGTGAACCAGATTTGCCCATTTAAATAAAATAATAACCGTTACCACAAAATATTTTAATAAACTAAATATGTATTTCTACCACTAAGTAGCAATCCCATTTTTGCTACTTTGTTGGCGAAATACGTATTAAGTTTATTAAAATACGGGATGCCTACTAGGCTAGCGACTACCCACTCGACTAGGCACAATGACCGGGTATTCGTCCCTAAAATACTTTCTGGAAAAGGCATTTTATTATAATTATTATTTTAAGTAACCCAAACTAATTTATTATTAAAATATAAATTATATTCATGGAATATTGATTAATTAGCTGAATTATTGTAGTTTAAAATTAAAAAAGCACTTATATACCTAGACAACCTAGTGAAAAAAAATAAAATAATAACCTGATTTCATGAAATAATCAGTCCGAATTACCTAAAAACTAAAACATTGTTTCGTGTAAATACACCCCTAACTATTTATATATATACAATATATAAATGTTTCGTTAAAAATATTTAATTCCACATAAATACCTGAGTTTCGGTAATAAAAAACGGTTCACACTGTTCACACCTACTCGGATATTCTATTAAATACATGACGAACATTTTATAACAGTGGCAAAAAACACTACGAAACTTATACTTAATTCAAGCTTGATTACAATAAAAAATCATAAAAACGAATCATATATAAGCGGCCATTTGCTTCTAAAATGTTAAATATATATAAAAAAATTACTTCGAAATAGGAAGTTAGAGCATTAAATTAGAGCAATATTGTTATTTCCCATTGCTTAGTAGATTAAACGCTATAATCGTCTATTTCGCCTATTAATTTAATGATATTTATAAGTTTAAGGACTGTTTATAATAGTTTCAAGCCACTATACGTCAAGTTACCGTGGGCTATCTCTATCTAACGCACCAAAATGGCTGCGCTAGACAAAGAGCCGTGTAATACCGTGGAATAATCTATTATAAATGCCCCTAAAGACACTATCGAAGCAAATGGCATGTTTTAACGAAGGAAATCTTCCGTATTTCGTAATAATCATAAAGATAGTAGATTTCAACCGTATGTCCTTGAATCGCAATCAAGGTCAAACTCGATTTTCATTACAAAACGAAATAATCTATAATTTCCGTGACTTATATGTATCCGTAAGGAATGGACTTGTTAATAACGATGCTTATGGCGATGTTTTTTTGTCAATTCGGGCGATTGAGTTTTATACCGTGAACTCGTTTCGCTAGCGGTAAATTTCTTTTTTGATGACGATGATATCGGCGACGGCGATTTTCCGCGCGTGTATTTAGTGGGGGGCGGCGACGGCGTCAACAAGCGATGTTTCGAGGAGACGCGTGCGGGCGCGGGCGATAACTCATACTTTAGAGATGCTGGAGACGTAGAATTACGGTTTCGTTTCGATTTGGTTACGCTGGTGGAACTGACGGCCGGGCGTATCCGTGGCGGCGTTGGAGGCGTCAATTGGCGGCTCTTTTTGCTGGACGCCGGCGACCGGGATCGGTGCGACTTTCGGATCGGCGATTTGCTGTGCGACCTACGGACATAGAAAATATGTTACAAAATATGCAGACACCCTCGCTTAAGTTCTTACTTATGGCGTGATTTTCGTTCAGGGGAGCTGTCCGATGAGCTCCTCGAACGTTTTTTTCTTCTAGATGACGATACAATACTATAAAAATAAAAAAATAAACACAATAATAGACCATTTGTTAAGAAAATTATTGAGTTTAAAACTACATTTCTTTAAATTGTTGCACAACTTCTTCCGGGCTCGAACTTCGTCGACTAACTCGTTCAGACCAGTCCTTTTTGTATTTTTCTGGTTTGGTGAAATCTTTTTCTTTAACCGGCTTCTCTTTTTCACACTGTTAAATAATATGTAATATTAGAACACAAAGTCGCATTTATAAACAGTCCCTAGAGGCACCTGGGGTCCCGTGGACCCCGTAGTGATTGCTTAAATCTAAATATACCTTCCGCAATAATTTCCGGCGATAATGTTCAACTTGTTGCGGCATCGTCCAGCCACTTTTTAGCGATCTTTGGCCCGATTCCAGTTCGTCTTGATATTGTATCGCTTTTAGCTCGATTTCACGCAATTTAGAACGTTTTTCCTCGGTTAAATTCCTGAAACGTAATAAAACGCATAGGTTTTAGGTATTTTAATCTAAATTTTGGAAATTTTTGATCTGAAAATACTACAGACACACGACCGATGCTTTAGCTTCTTCGTACGGGTAAAAAATTACCTAGCATCCGAAACATCCGAAGAATCCTGTAAATCGTTCTGATTGCTGTTATCCGAATTATCCTCATTTTCCTCTAACTGATCCCACTTGCTGGTGGTCATCGCTTGCGCTTCCACTTGATCCGGATCAATTGTTTCCCATTTCGATGGAATGAATCCAGACGGCGTTTCTTCCATGTATTTCTTGTCGATTTCTGAATAGTCGCTTGATACTTGGGGCAAAGTGGAACACACATTGGTTACTAATCACACTCTAATTTAGTCATTTATTCGATTTAGTGATTTTGTTGGTATTCTTACACGGAATCCCATCTAAGTCTGGTGTTGTCGGACGTAAATTGTGCTTAATAACACCTTTTAGTAATGCGGCACCGTCCATTGGGACTCCATCTTCAAAATCAGTGTCTTCCTCCAGCGGAAATCCTTCGAGTCGCGAATCGGTCTCGTCTTCAACCGTTTTTACCTACACATTTATAAATTTACGGATTTCGTTTGTTAATATTGTTATTGTTTAAGGAGGATTCACATTCAATATTTAAATACGGTTAAACATTTTTGGTCACGCGGCGAAATTTTCGTACGTATTTAGGTACATTTCGGTTATAGTAGAGATATATCGAATTAATTGCGAAATTGCTTAATTTATATCGATAATATTCAAAATAAATATACTTTTTTTTTGTGGTATTTTCGAAAAATGAATGTTTTTATTCTTAATAATGTCTTTAACATTATCTAAAACTGTATCGAACGATACGTATGGATTCAATTAAACTATATCCGTATCGAAAACGTATCGATATATATATATATATTAGAAATACACAAATCGTATAATTAGATTAAATCATGTTTATTTGATGTTTCTAAATGTTTTTGTATTTGGATAAAATGTGAATCGTCCCGAATTGTACCTCGTCAACCCCTAAAAATGTCGAATGCAAACAATTCACGAAGTCCCTCGGATAAATAGCGCTTTCCTCCCACGCTTTCAATATCTTAATAATACGTGCTTTAAAGCCCTCCGCTTTCAATCGCCCATTTATATTAAGATAAACCTCATATAAATGCTTAAAGATTTCCAGCAGTCGATCTTCAAAACTAAATTTATTTATTAAATTAAATCCAAAAACAGAATATATAAAACGTACGCTTTACGGTAATGCGAAGCGTTATTAATTTTAACGCCGCAATTATGTAAAATATCGGATACCAAAAAAAGTCGTGCGACTTTTTTGTTTAACTTTGTGCTCGAGTTCGACAAACAAGCCTCGATTATTTCAGCGATTTCATCGGCGGCTTCGCTATGCTCTATACAGAAAACCATCGCTTCCCCAATTTTACGCCGTTCCAACGATAACGAACGAATTAAATCAATTAAACGATCACGTTGTCTGTTGATTACAATGAATAAATTAAAAATATGTAACACCGCTAAAAGAGATAACCTACGCATTGGATAATGAACCTTTCGATAGTTCTTTGGCATCATCTTCTATCAAATCTGGCGGCATACCCTGGGTGTACACGTTCATAACCGGCGGCTTCCAAACTGACCCTCCTATTAGTAAATATTTTTAATTTTAATTTTTTTATACAGTAAAGTCATTTATAACGTCGTCGCTTATAACGACCATTACAAATTTCGTTTTGTTTATACAATAAAAGTCATTTATAACGTCGTCGCTTATAGCGTCCATTACAAATTTGTTCTCCGTATGAATGCAACAAAGCATTACTGTTAATTTACTTACCAACAAACATTCGAAATTCTTTTAGATTCCATTCCTTTTGCGAATCGCCTTGCATCATCGAAAACAATTTCCAGCGATAGTAAATATGCGCTGGACTTTGGTTTTCGAATAAAAAGCGAAATAATGGCGAATTTATTTCACGATTCATAATCATTGCCTCGAAAAATGGCCCTTCTCGTATTACGAATTCGACCATACGGTGTATTAACATTAATACATTTCTAAATTTGTATAAACAAACATATAAACACACACACACACAAACACATATAATATGTGTACTTCAGAGCAAACCAGTAAACTATTTTAGAAAATCTAGAGTGCCCTATACTCGACTTAAACATAAATTTCCTTATATATGTATATATATAACACAGTTTTATTGTGTTTTAAATACATTCTGCTATTGCGATGAAACAATTAAGAAGATATTGCACCACTGTGTGCCATAAGACTATGTACTGTATTGAATAATTATAATAGCATAGCTTATAGTATTTATGTATGAAGATAATTGAAGTTAACTATTTTAGAAAATCTAGCGTGCCCTTTACTCGACTTATACGTAGATTTCTGTATATATGTATATATATAATACGAATTTATTGCGTTTTAATTTCATCCATCGGGGTTTCTCTATAGTATAAAATAATATATAAATGTTGGGGCTTTTTATTTTGCATTATTTTTCAAAATTATTGCACAAAAATCTGCATATCTCCAACTATATTAGCAAAAAAAAAACGTAGGGATGACGTAAAGATCCTTTGGCGCACTGTTAGAAATTGGAGACACTGTTAAGAATATAAAAATATGGTTCTTATAGGATTCAAGTTAATTATAATAAAATAATAGATGCAATTCGGTAATTAAAAATAATTTAACCGGTTAGCTTTGAGGTACAAATATATAGATTTTTTTTTTTAAATTTACCGGTCAGTTGGTATAACTACTTTTACAATCGCTTGCTTTAGAACCTATACACACAAAAAAATGTTGTTGTTAATTAATAAAACTATATATTTATTTTTTATTTTTATTAATATGATAGAAAAAAAAAACCTTATCAATATCTTCTGGTTTAGGCCGGACGCACGGCTGCGCGTTGAATGGTAACCCCGACGGGGGCGGCGGCATAGAAAGCTCTAATAACGCCGGCGGAATATAAATTGGATGCGGCGGAATTATAACTGATTTTCCCCAACCAAGTTTCATTTCGTAGTTCATTATATCTTTACCTACACAACATTATTCAGTTAGTAAAAACAATTATTAAATTATGGTAAAAGTACCATTTAAATTCCTTAGTGCCCTTTCGCCATCTTTTCGGTTCATGTAAGCGACAAAACCGCAATTTCTTCCCCTAGCCTTTTCCTCGTCGGACCTTGGCCACATTATTTTTATACTTGCCAGCGGCCCGAATTTCCCGAATATTTCCATTAATTGTTGTTCTGTAATCTAAATTAAAAAAAAAACAATATATATATATATATATATATATATAAATTAAAATTTACTTTTGGATTTAAGTTGCCTAAATATAAATTGGTGGTGGTTGGATCCCCATTATCGAAGGAGCCAGTTTCGCCTGGTTTAATCAATATATCGAATTCAGGATCGATTGATTTTACAGTGCCTTTATACTTGTGCCGTTCTTCCCGTTCTTCTTGTATTCTAAAATAAAAAATTAAAGAACCTTTTTTAAGAATCACTTTAGTATATAAAGGGTTTCCACAGCAATTTTGTATACAAAATATCTGGAGTGGCCTGCACTATATATATATATATATATATATATATATATATATATATATATATATATATATATATATATATATATATATCCAAATCCAGCTATCAAACTAACCAATACTCTACAGAAATATTCTGAAATGTCATTTATCTCATTGAGTCTATTTTGTTTTCCTGCCAAAATAACAGATAATCCGATTTTATAAGCTACATGCGAATCCATGGCAACGTAAACAACATATTTATAATGTTTCATAGCATTTTTCTTGCAACTGGTACATTTTTTGAAGAAACGTTTCAAACAAAAGTTGTGCGAAATATTAATATCTTTCATTATGTATATAACTATTTTTGCCGTAAGTATAGCCGTTCTAGTGATATTGGAGATAGAACAAAACATGTATAGAGTAAACATGCGCTTCTGGTTTGAATATTCTTTTCAAAAATAGGAGGTTTGAAGTTTCATATATTAAAATAGTGACCGATTTCGGAAAGTGGAAGCCCTGATATATATATATATGTACATACTGTCGTAATTCCTCTTTGAACAGTTCCAAATTGCTTTTATCCTTCGTTTTTTTCTTCCCTAACCGTTCCGGTTTTCGTTCATTTGCTAAAATCCTAGCGTATTCCTGAGCACGTTCCGCAGATGTTAAATTCTCTTGGACCGACGCCGAAATACGTGATTGCGGTTTATAAATTTTTCCCTTATCCTTCGTGTCTTCCTCTATTAATAAAAACATGGTTAAACACTGTATAAAATCAATGTAAATAAAAAATAAATAATACTTCTCGCGCCGGCATCATAAGTGCCAGCTTTAACCCAAATCTTCGAAGTCCCATTTAACGGAGTCTCTTGAAATGTTTCGACAAACTCTTGGAAAGCCTGCAAATTGCATATCCAATGTGTACTTACCGAATACGCACACAAAAACACGACAGGATTTTAGGTTTTAGGAGTTTTATTATTAACAGCGTAAAAACATTGTATCTGCAAATTGTATTCCCATTGTGTACTTACCGAATACGCACAAACACAAAAGCACAAAACACAAATAAAAAGACAGGATTTCAGGTTGTAGGAGTTTTATTATCAATAACATCGCAAAAACATTGTATCTTACATGAGCGGCGGCTTCCTCTTGCTCCTTGCGGCGCAGCTCTTCCAATTCGCGCTTGGACAGAGTGCGTTTCCCCATCGTTCCAATCGAGAACGCTTTGAGCTTTTGCTCGGGGATATTCTAAAAGAAATTATATCGTATAATCTTAAAATCTTGTGTGCTCAAATGTACCTTTGGTAATAGTTTATCTGCCATTATGTAACTAACATAACAACTAAATGTTTAGCATTTAACTTATATTTACACCATATCCAGATATCAAATAATAAAGGTTACACAAAATCCAGCTAAAGTCGACAACAAATTTCAATGCTTCATGCTACTTCAGTGTTGCCAACTACCTATAATAAAATTCCCTAATAGCAAGAAAAATATTGCTAGTACCTACATTAGACTGTTAACAGAGACCTCTATGATACTTAAAGAGCATTAGCACCTTACACCCTAGTCTTAACAGTGACCTCTATGATACTTAGAGGACATTAGCACCTTACACCGTAATCTTAATATAAGATGGCTACTCACTACTTATATTTAGGAGCACAATAACTGGAAAAGTATAAAATAGCGCAAATATATGCCATTTAGGGAACGTTTAGGATTAGGTAATGGTTCTAAAGGACTTATAACAAATAAATCGTGTTTATGTTGCATTGAAATGTTTAAAAAAAAAGCCTCTTTATTACAATCAATAACTAATGAAAATATTGTTGTTTTTTTTAATACACCGTGTTCTTATTGGACAAATACATGAGAAAAGCCTCATATAACTTTTTTCAGAGTACATCAGTGCTAATATTAACTATTTTAGGTTAGGTTAGCCATAACTTATGGAGGAAAGCAGTTTTTTTTTAGTCAAATTACAAATATTTCGAAGAATTAAAAAAATAAAAAAAGAATTTTTGCTGTAAAAAGCACTTAATTAGTTTTTCGATACATAAAGTGTAATATAGAATTTGTTTTTTTTTTTTATACAAAAAAGTCTTAAATTGTTTATAATACAATGACATAAATAAAAACATCAAATTTAGACATTTTGTGCTTCGACCAAAAGAGGTCGAATGTTTTGTTAGTAAAATATTATATTAATTTGTATATTTTTCTTTTTAAGTTATTGACTTTTTAACGTGTGTACAAATTATTTTAACGGACGCCCTACAGATAGTTTTGCCCTTAAAAATTATAACATCACCAATTTTTTTCCCCCCTTTAGCTTCCCTTGTGACTATATACTTCATTTTTGTAAAGCATCAATCTCACAAGCATAATTTTAGTGTTGAAGTAACATACATATTAAGCTGTTTACGTTAAAAGCACTTGCTGGTCAGTTTTAAATTGTTTATGTAATAATTTCGTAACGACAAAATTTGAACGGTAAACATAGCAATATACTATTAAGAATTTCTTTTTATATATATATACTTTTTTTTTATAACATTGCATTTTGAATAATGAGCAAAATTACTTGTGGAAGAAATGAACTTTGCCAAATTCGACATTTTCAACAAATTTCGTTTTGTTTATACAGTAAAAGTCATTTATAACGTCGTCGCTTATAGCGTCGTCGCTTATAACGTCCATTACAAATTTGTTCTCAGTATGAATGCGCTTATTTTCCGGTAAACGTTAGCATTGTTTGTCATAAAACAAACTGGATTATGCCAATTGTATATATTACTACAAACTGGAGTAATTAGTTAGGTTCGGCTATAGCGTCGACGTTATATCCGACTTTTATTGTCTTGTATTTTTGTTTAATTTAATTTTTTACTTTGGCAGCCCATAATTTTACAGGCAAAGCACTGACAACGCGATTTTTTATTTTTATTATTAGCTTTGGTGAAGTTCGAGTACTTTTTAAAATGAACCAAGTGTGTGTTAAAAGATATTTATGTCATCTTTCGGCGAAGTGCTGCAAGAGGACTTCAAGGCGTAGCCATTTTTAATGTATGTATAATTTGTTGTGTTCATTTAAATTTAGTAACACTTAAATATACAATAAGTAAATGATTGAATGTTTTGGATCATTGCAACGTTCATGATTTTTATTGCTTAGAGAAACAAGTAGAAAATAAAAATTTATATATATATATATATATATTTTTTTTTGATGATTTCATTCTTCATTTTTTTGCACACAAAAAGTGAAATATATTAAACATGTTCTTTGCGAAAGCAAACATGGGAAATTCACGTATTATCACACTACGCCCTAAAATATTCATTATACTTTTTTTTTTTATTTAAAAATTTTGAACAAAATAACAAAGACGCACAGCGCGAATTTTTCCTCACAGCTCAGATATTACTCCTGCAGGCGTCGAAATACTTGTAGTCATTGTCTTACATATATTCCTGTGGAAAAAGAAAAACGAATTATTAATTTATCGAATACTTTTGTTTGGGAGATTAAACCATGTCTTAAAGACATAATATATCTTAGAATTATTGAGTGTTTTAATTATTTTTATAATGGCAGTATTAAGAGGGGCATCAAATTTTGGGGCCCTATAACTCGGGAAGTATACAGGCGATTGGATTTAAACTGCGAACTGATTCAAATGAGGTACCAAGTAGTATGTGTACCAAATTTGGTGTGAATCGCTCCAGTACCTTCAAAGTAGTATAGAACGCTTACGTAAGGACTTACGAGCGAACGACGACTAATATATGCGTTATATATATTTTTGGATTCAGGGAGACGAGACAAACACTTTTTGTTGATGACATTTTTTGATCCGAGAATGCTACAGACACACGACCGAATGCTTTACATGTTGCTTTGTTCTCAGATATGTAACATCTACATATTTACTGGGATCCCAGTGTGCTTACCCAGGAATTGAGATGGAATTTGACATAGGGACGGTCAAACTTTCGCGGCTGACCTCATCAGCCATCGCAACTTTAAATTGGTGGCCAAAACTGGCCAAGTCCTCCCGAAATACTTCACTACCCGGCGTCAACGTTTCACTAGGTGCTGGCACCGCCGATTCGGACGCATTCATCGGCACTTCCGAGCATCCGATTTCCACGCCATCCATATCCATCACTTCCTCGTCGTTCTCCTGCAGCAGTTCGGTCTCGTCATCCTCATTGTAAATCTTAAAGTACGCTATCGTCAAGTAAATCACGGAAATTATAAACGACGGAATTGGAATTGCCATTGCATAGACTAGATTCATATACGTTTGCCACATGTCCAGTTCGCTGATAACCAAACCGGGATCAACACGGCTGTAAAAGCACGTGAAATTTGTGCCGATTTCCTTGTAGATTTTCAAGAAAATCGAGCAATTCAGTATTGGGGGGTAACCGCATCCTTTCACATTCGGAAATAAACGGGCACCGGTGTAATACCACTCGGAATTATTTGGTTGTAAACCAGTTGGGTTCACTTCTTCATCTAGATTATAGTCGTCCTCGCTCAGGGTGTTTTTCTCTTCAATCATATCCAAATTCATGGATTCGTAATGAATCAACTTTTCGTCACTATCATCGTAGTTACTAATGAAATTCTTTACATCCCGTTTCTGAACATCCTTCCCATTGCCTAGGTTCGAATTATTGTACAAATGAATCCGCTCCGAATAGTTGTACAAATGTGTCCGTTTCTCAATCAGTTCCGACTTTTCGTCTATGTAATTAGTCTTAAAACTATCTGGTTGCGTTTCCCGTTTTTCGATTTGCTCCTCGTCGCCAACAAATGTCTCCAAGGTGGTCGTAAAGAAGTCATCCAAGGAGGTATCAATGCCCCGTTTGTAGTTAACACGAATTTGGGTACAATCGAATATATCCTTAGTGCATCCTTCGCGACACGACGACCACGAACAGTTGGAGGCCCCTTGTCGCGTTTCCAATCCAACAGTGACGCAATGCGCTGGCGTTTCATCGAATTCCATAAAAATGGTTGTAAACGCTGGATCAATTACGAACGGCACCAGAAACAAGAACGCAAATAGACTGAATGTGCCGAGCAGCACGAAGAATGTTGTCGTGTAAAATAATAGCTTTTCCTGCCAGGACGGCCCTAAATCGTCGTCTTTACCCATGATTTAAACAGTCACACGTTTTAATCGAGCATTGAACACCATTGTATACTACGTTGCCAATTCAACTGCATTATACCCTTAGATATAATAGCCAATTGCATAATTAGAGCAGAGCGTGTAGAAACATTCCTTTTCGATTTTTAAAACACTGAGAACACAGATTGTGCACTTGTGGCAATGCGCAAACGCGCATCTAATTCAAAATAGTTCACTTATATATATATATATATATATAACTAAATATATTAGAAATTAACTAATGTGTGTGTGTGTTTACACTTTTACGTATTAGTTAAACTACATTAGTAAACTGGTTAAGGGCACAAATGTATTTTAAGTATAGATGTTTGATGCGCAATCGCGAACAATTTTAAACGACAAAACAGTCACAAAGTATTTTGGAAAAGACGATACCATATTTCACTTGTTCACAATTATATTAATACAGTTACACTCGTTACACATAAAGATTTAATAGACAATTTGTTGTGTAGTGTAGTGGCGCAAAATTTCGAGTATATATCAGTATTGATTGTGCAGTGTACAAGTGGGGAGCTCCGGAGCTTCTAGTGTGATATCAGCGCTCCATCCATTATTTGCGGTCACTTTCTCTTTTTTCTTACCCCAACTGGCATAGAACTTAATACTCGCCATTATCCCCTGTACCGACTGGCTCCACTTACTTACTTATTTACGGGTAAGTTTAACCATTTAACCATCAAACAACATGCACAAAATTCAAACAACAAAATATATATATATATATATATATGACAATGCGCACATCGCCAACGTCCCTGTAGGTATTGATCCGACTCTATATAGCGCCTGCGTTATACACTTTGTCGCATGCACCAACCCCTTACAATCGCCTCTTCGTATTCTTGCGAAATTGTGCTAGCAGATCATTCATACATACACAAAAATAAACGACATAGATTTCTAATTGCAAATGTGCTAGTACACGGAGGTGTACTATAGTGTTTATTACTCTAACGAATATCTTTGTTACTGTGTAATACGTGAATGAGTGTTTAAGTGTACAATTAAGCCATGCCGAAACAGAAACCGGTCGCAGTAGAAGACTTAATAATCCCGCCGCAAGACGGTCGCATTTGCGGCACAATATGCATTTGCCAAATGACCGCAGTCTTAAGCAGTGTTGCACTCGTGTATTTAACAGTCGCAATCTATGTGCCATCGACTCGAGCATTTAAATCCGGCATTTCGGAGATACCTGCGATGTGCCAAACAACGCGAGCCGTTACCCAAGAAAATTGTGACTGGGGCTCCTGCGGCGAATGGTGCTTAAGCAAAACTAGCGGCTCTTGCATTCAAATCTATGTCAGTTTACGGCGTAACGGGTCGAATATTTTATTCGCGAATTGTACGAATACAGCGAATAAAACATGCTATGGCATCGATCAAGAGAACGCTAAGAAAAGTAGGTGTATCGCGGATGAATGCAAGAACTTAACAGGCACTTTTAATTGTACGATGGGCACCTGTATTAATATAACGGATGCGTTCGAGTGTATTTTTAAAGATACGGATATGCCGTTGAAATGCTCGGGGCGGCGCGGGAAAATCACGTGCATCGATTTAGAAGGCTTATTTAATTGTAATCGCGGTACATGCGAACGGATTCGTTCGCCGTATAATTGCGACCGACGGTGCGTGGATATTCCGACTCGAAACAAAAACATAATAATGCTAAGTGGGGACAAAGTGTATTTGTCGCAGTGTCAACGCGCGATAGATTTAGACACGAACGAGACTGTGTGGGTGGAAAACGAAGAGAATATTATGATGGCGTCATGCTACGCGGTTTTAAACGCAAGTGAAGGCTTTCGCGCTCAAGACTGCATCAACGGATCCCTACTACCCAATAACATCCTAACCGACTTAACTAATTTCACATATCTAAGCTACTTAAGCGTCTTTAGCACCCAACTACTAGATGAACGACGACGTGTCGCACCACCAGAAGTCGATCTATTAATCTCTAACGAAAGTAAACTACTAATTAACTTAGAAGGCTGCGTCAACACGCTACAGGATGAGTGTAAAGAGTTTTTGCGCGATTTTGGTCGCGATGGCACTGACCATAATGCTCGTGCCCGTTTCCCGTGTTTCTATGCAGAATCGAATACGGAGATGGTGGTGGCTCGATTTGATTTGATTACGACGTATCAACAGTTTTTGGTCGCGTTAATATTGCCGTCTGTCTTGTTTGTTGTGTCTTGTTCGATATTAATTATATGTCAGCGCACGATTATTGTGGGCGACGATGCGAAAATGCGTTTTCATGGCTGTGGCGGCAACGGGGGTAATTCGATATTGACGTCGGGGGAGAAAAGTTTGTCGTCGAATAATCTCGCGGATGGTGGCGGCGGCGATTCGATAATGGCACTTTGAGATCAATCACGTGAGTATAGGTGCAAGTTCCACAAGATTTGAGGTGTCTAGGGAAGGCTTTTTGAGCAAGATGGCCGCCTTGGTGTATCACTATTATTATATTAGTATTAAGGGACACTTAGCTCGAAGGAATTCTGGTCTTTGGGCAACTCCACCATTTAACTTGATACATAATATATGTAATTTTACAATAAAGGTCCATTTTTTACAGTGAACGTTATGCAAGATTGATCTTGTTCGTTTCGGTGACTAAATGTAATAATTGTTTTAAATGTGTAGGTATTCCATTACTGGGCGGCAGTCCGGGTCGTTGTCTGGACTTTTCGCCGCACTATTGCGATTAAGCCCACCGCCTTGCGCGCTCAACATCATCACAACAGCCACCAATCGCTTAAATCATCAACCGGGACCGCAAACCAACTGTCAGCATCATCGAGCCATCGACCAATAATCGTTTTATTGGCGCGTGTATATTTTCATCGCAATCGTGTATTACTCAGCCGTCAAAATTGATTCCGACGAGTCCACCGTGATCATGGGCTCCGACGCCGGGTCCGACAACGACAAAAACAGTACGGACTCGCTGTCCGGTTCGCAAACTGGCAGCGGGACAGGACCTCGGCTTAAAATCATCAATTCGGAGTTCAATCTCGTCGAGTTCCTCGATAAAATGAAGTTTTACACATCACTGTGTTTAGGCACTACCGCGTTCTTATCCGTTTTCGCCTTTTTGTTCTTAATCCCGTTCGTCGTCGATCCCGCGATCACAACCATCCTCGCCGATTACGAGCCGGAAGCAGTCACATGTTTGGTCACGGATCACGTGTACGCGGAGGGTTTGCGAAATTGCTCGTGGGCGTCGTGCCGAGAGGGTTGCACGAATGCGGCGATCCGATGCCACCAGATCCTAGTGAATTATTCGCGGATTCCGTTTCGCGAGTGGAAATTACGCAGTCCGGCGGTGATCGAGTGGGATGTGGCGGATACGCGTTTTTTGATCAACGCGGAGGGCTGTGGGTACCCGCCGCGCGTCAATTGCAGCGAATTCGCGAAACAGTACGGATACAACAGTCTGGGCACGGCGTTTCCTTGTTACTACAGTCGGACGTATCCCGAAATCGTGATTGGACGATATAGCTGGGACGACATGCTGCAGCAGCTGGTCCTGTCGCTCATCATCCCGAATTTGCTGTTTGCCATTTCTGTCGGGGTGCTCAGCTATTGGTACTGTCCGGGATGTGGACGGACGTGTAATAAGGTTTACGTCGAGAAATTTCCGATTAAAGTTTGGTAAGCGCATTCTTTTTACCGTTACATCAGATTTTAACGTATAAATATTTAATAAATATATTTTTCTTTTGCAGTGACGACGACTTCGATGACGGCGTTTACTAATATTTATATAATACAGTTGTTAAAAAATACCCATAATTTTGCTACTGCCCCTTCCCCCTTTAAATAGCTATAAAATCGGGTGAACTTTATAATATAAATTAAGTCAATTTTATATAAAAAAAATCTAACATAAAACAAAAAAAAACAATTCCCTGTTGCGCTAATAATACAATAAACTTTAGAAACTCAAAATATGTGCATACATTTTTTATAAAACCGTATTTAATATACTTCAAAGTTTATTGTATTCACTCTTAAAATTAGTAAACAGCAAAATAAACAAAATGGCTGCCGCCAGCCATTTTGTTTGTTTTCACCATTCTGAAAACAATAATAGCTATAGTGACTTGCCACAAAACAAAATGGTAACTGAATTTAATAGCATAATATGGCACCAGATTTTCGTAAATAAGTAAACTTGTCCACACTTTAAGCTTTGCAGTACCATGTTGCCTCCATTTTTAATACAGCGGGACACATTTAACGAAATTACACTGCGTTTACAACTATTTATAACACTGCTCTTAATTCTTATTGGTTGAAAACTACTCACGAATGAGCTTTTTATGCCCCTCCCCCAAACACACTATAAGAGCAAAAATAATTCCGTAATTCAACTACTTTAGCTAATTCTTTCAGTAAAACAAAAGGAATTAAAAAAAAACGATAAAATGGTTTAATTACGGACTTAATAAATAGTGTAAACGCAGTAAGGAAATCAGCTGTTTATAGGGACAGTGTTACCAAACTAATAAACTAAAACCTGCGGCTAAGCTGCATTCCCATGGATACGTATTCACGTAATACGTATAGGTGGACAATTTAAGTTGTATTCACAACTAATTAATAATTACGATTAGAAATTACAAATAATAATCTAGTTTATGCTAGCACAGCAACCAAATAAACAATTACTTGTGATTTCTACGTTTAATTATTAATTGTTTCGGTGTGAAAACACCTTAAGAGTAAACCAAAAACACTGATTTATAAATTACGCGCATATTATTGTAAATTAGTAACAAAATCAGCCTTAATACTTGTTTGTATATATATATAAATTGAACAGGGGAGCGCACCGATTTTTATCAAATTGCTCGATTTAAATTTTGTCAATGATGCCAACTGTGTGGCATTAATGTATAAATACTACTAATTAGGGTAAAATTAAATCAAACGTAATAATTTTGTCAATTTTTACGCCTAAAATTTTCAATTTCCGGTGTTGCTCTCACTGTTAAACTCATTATTTGTGGCTGTAAACAGAGCCGGGTTAAGGAGTACGCGGCGAATTTATTTTTGTATCACAAAACAAATGTAATTTGATTGTTTTTGTTTTGTTTTCTAAAATATTTAAACTAAATGTGATATCTAACAAATGTATTAACTGCCTGCACAAATATACTCAAACCGGTTCTGTCTAATTCTCAGATATTATTTATTTGTAAACTTCCATGCTGTAATATTTGTCGAAGAAAACTTGTCCAAATAAAAAATTATTCGTTGTTATTATTAAATAAATGCTTGTATATCGATTGATGATCAATCAAAACATAAACACAATTTTAAATAATAAAATGTTACAAATTTTACTTATATCTTAGTCATTTTTATACCCCAAAATATCCTAACCATTTACTAAAACCACAAAATAATTTTAACTTTTATTACAATTCTTTATTACATTTTACAATTTTTACCTCCCTGGGCAAAATATGGGGTTTATTTAGTAAAATATGACCATAAATTTAGGTATAACAATATTTATTGTATAATTCAGCATGTACAAAAAAAAAATTCATATTTTATGTACAATATTGTTACGAAATGAAACCTTTGAGTTTTACCATTAAAAAGAAAACTTGTATAAAATAGGTTTAAATATAATAATTGTATTAAATTAAGTAAGTATAGATGCGTTCAATGAGATTAGTGCAAGCTAACAAAACGGAAATGACGCCATATAATTTGTTAGGTAACGAAAATGGCGCGAATATGTATAAATTTGGCGGTTAAACCATATTTAGGTTCGTTGTTGTGAATAGTTGTATTCTTTTTACCTAAAATCTAAGCTTGGCTCACTTCAAACTCATGTTTTTGCTCTGTCTATCCAACGTATTAGAGCGAGAAGTTGATAACTGAGATTTTGTGTAAAAAGAATATTGCTCTACGGATTAAAATATTTCCCAAAAAGTTCTTGTCTCGTCGCCCTGAATCCAATTGTGTTAGGTTGGTAAGCTCTTGAACGCACCCATTATAAAATAGGGCAAAGACAAGTACGTCATTTCTGTCTATAACGAGGCGGGAAATTTAAAAACAGTTTTGGCTATTTTGCCACTGCTAACGGGTCCAAACACTACTTTTTAGTTCAAAGAGCTAAAGTAATCGGTGTGTGTGTGTATGTCTGTAACATTCTCGGATCAAAAAAAAACATTGGATGTTAGTCGTCGCTCGTAAGACCAAATTTACAACACAATTGACTATCTAAGCACTTAATCCACATTTTCTACTATATTTGTTTAGTTCGCCGTATTAAGTATAAAAGGGCTAAAGTAATCGGTGTGTGTCTGTAACATTTTCGGATCCAAAAAAAAAAAAATCCTTGTCTCGTTATCCTTGTTAGTCGTCGTTCGTAAGACCAAATTTTCCAACATATTAACTATATTTTTTTAGTTCGCCGTACAAAATACAAAAGAGCTAAAGTAATCGGTGTGTGTGTCTGTAACATTCTCGGATCAAAAAAAAATTTCTTGTCTCGTTATCCTTGTTAGTCGTCGTTCGTAAGACCAAATTTTCCAACATATTAACTATATTTTTTTAGTTCGCCGTACGAAATACAAAAGAGCTAAAGTAATCGGTGTGTGGGTCTGTAACATTCTCGGATCAAAAAAAAAAAAAACTTGTCTCGTTATCCTTGTTAGTCGTCGTTCGTAGGACCAAATTTTCCAACATATTAACTATATTATTTTAGTTCGCCGTACCAAGTATATAAGAGCTAAAGTAATCGGTGTGTGTGTGTCTGTAACATTCTCGAATCATCAAAATTCCTTAACAATTTTTTTTTGTCTCGTCTTTCTGAATCCAAATATATACTAACTTGAGTGTTAGTCGTTGCTCGTAAGACCAAATTAATGAGTCTAAGGGCCGATTTTTATAAATTTCCTTAAAGCTTACTTTAATTAAAGGGACTTTAAGGTAAATCGGCCGAAAACAATTATTTTGCGATTTATGAACCCAAAGGAATAATTATGTATTTAAAAATACATAATAATTATTTTGCGATGTTGTTCGCATTTACAATACTTAATTGGCGAGCTAAAGGCATAGGTGCCTGGACTTATGCTTGTTTTAATGCATAGAAACTTATTTCGCAATTATAATTTTGTAATCGTATTTAAATTTTCCTGGTTAAAGGCAGTTAAGACGTACTTAGATTTTCGCTCTATTTACGGATGTTTCTGATAAATCGCAGTGTTCAGTTATTGCGATCGAAATTGTCTGCAGACAATAATTACGTACGATATTCATGATGAAAAAGTGTTCAATACGTATATACTAACTAAAACGTACTATATATGCTATAAAATGAATTGGACCAATTTAATACATTGGTGCAATTTTACAGTATATATATATATAGTAAGTTTTAGAATGTATGTTGTGAGTAGATTTGTGTGCACTTTAATTATTTCGATCGCGGAGTAAAAATAAATTATTCTACATATAAATGCGACGTAATTCTGTGGGCGATGTGATCATGTTGCACTGGGGGCATAACTTCTTCGCTGCCAATGTCTGCAGCCAACAATGTTCACAATGGACATGCCAACAACAAATCGACACCACCGGCGTTTTATACCGTCCCATACAAATAAGACACTTGTACAATTCGCGATTTTGATCGCGGTCTTCTAATTCCCGAATTTTCATCTTAAGCGATTCAATCACGACACTTTTCGACGATTCCGCCGTCGCAAAATCGCGCACATCATTATTGTTCTCCACTTCCGATGTTGTCACACTAGCACTCGCGACGTCTTGATCCGTATATTGATGCGTACCAAACAAATGGGTATCATCCCCGTCGACAATAACATCGCATTCTTCATCCGCCGCAGATTTAGACACTGATGTCCCCATCCCTAAGCCCGCGAAACCGCCCTCCAGTAAACTCGAGGTTCGGATGCGCATCTGCCCGGCCCACTCGTACTCCTCGTAGCTTTCATCGTCGCCCTCCACGTCGATCGGCTCATCTTGTTGTCCGTCCAATTTTTGCAAACACATCTCCACGTGAATCGTAATATCCTCGGTAGTGATTTTATTGCACACCGGGCACGTGATTTCGTCCAATTTCCGCTTTTTTGATTTCACTTTGAGCCGGCCCTGACGATTGTTCTTCACTTTTTGAAACACGTCCTGATCTTTCGGGCCAGTTTCAGCCGCAGGAATGGGACTAGTCGTCTTCGGACTACGGCGCTGGTGCTTGTTACAGCTCAGTTTCGATAGTTTGTCCACTTCTAGCACGAGATGCGAATTTAATTCGGAATCGCGTAATGTGACGCTGCACACCGGGCAGAATGTCGGGTCGGTTTGTTTGCGCTTGTTGCGGAATCCTCGGCCACTTTCTTCGTCGTGGAATTGCTCCATTTTACACATTTAACACATTTTTAACAATGCCTTTCATTCACGAAGTTATATATTATATTCATTTGCACAATTTAAATTAAGTTATAATGAATATTAATAGTTTGGTATTAGTATCGGCTGTTGTAAACATTGTGGAATAATAGAATAATAAAATGTCTGTTATTGGATGAAGCTTTTTACGATTAAAATAGTTTGATTTTCTCTCACGATGTACAATTTTTAATTTATAAATAACCCGCAAATTATTAGTATTCAGTTAATAATAATAACAGTTTACTAATATTCATTCCTATTATTAATTAACAGGTATAAATAGTCAGCTTAAAGACAAGTACTCAACTGGTCATAGCTGCGTTTTGCGTTACTAGTTAAACAAATAGCGTTGTGAAAATAGATATAAAGCCTAGTCTCAACTTATGCATTGATTTTCACAACGCGTGCGTTGTACCGCATTATATCCAGCGTTTTCATTTTAACTCAAACTCAACAATTAAATCATATAATTTCTATGATTACTACGAATTAAGGCAAGCGTTTTGCGTTACTTATCAAACAGATGCGTAGTGACGCTAATTTTCACAACGCGTGCATTATATCCAGCGTTTTTTAAACTCTAATCGACAAGTAATCATACAATTTCTATGATTATTACAAATTAAGGCTGCGTTTTGCGTTACTTATTAAACAGATGCGTTGTGAAACTAATTTTCACAACGCGTTGTACCACATTATAACCGGCGTTTTTAGGGGTACGCGCGCATTATATCCAGCGTTTTTTAAACTCTAATCGACAAGTAATCATACAATTTCTATGATTATTACAAATTAAGGCTGCGTTTTGCGTTACTTATTAAACAGATGCGTTGTGAAACTAATTTTCACAACGCGTTGTACCACATTATAACCGGCGTTTTTATGGGTACGCGCGCATTATATCCAGCGTTTTTTAAACTCTAATCGACAAGTAATCATACAATTTCTATGAATATTACAAATTAAGGCTGCGTTTTCCGTTACTTATGAAACAGATGCGTTGTGAAACTAATTTTCACAACGCGTTGTACCACATTATAACCGGCGTTTTTAGGGGTACGCGCGCATTATATCCAGCGTTTTTTAAACTCTAATCGACAAGTAATCATACAATTTCTATGATTATTACAAATTAAGGCTGCGTTTTGCGTTACTTATTAAACAGATGCGTTGTGAAACTAATTTTCACAACGCGTTGTAACGCCATTATAACCGGCGTTTTTAGGGGTACAAAGTACCGATTGTGCGTCTGTAGCATTCTCGGATCAAAAAATGTCGTTAACAAAAAGTGTTTGTTTCGTCGTCCTGAATCCAAAAATATATATAACTTATATATTAGTCGTCGTTCGCTCGTACTACTTTGAAGTTACCGGAGCGATATAACTTATATAATTAACAAATAAATATTAATTTGTACTTGTTATGAAGTTAAAGGTGTGTAATAAATATGTAAATAGACATAGGAGAAACGAATGTTTAAAAAAAAATTAGTTTATTATCAGGTTTCTACATATTGTTTACAACAAAGAGAAAAAATATCTAGAATTTTCCAATCGACTCAAATTCTACCTGCCATTGAGACTAATATTATTTAAATATAAATACTTTTAAATTTATTAATTAACTAAGATCATTGCTAACATATTTAAAAAAAAAATAAAACAAAAAAAATAGTGATACATCACAGTACTGTTACAAATCGCCCCGCATATCCCGAATGTTCACAATTTTCCACGCGAAAATTGTGAAGATTCACCGCCATTACACATACATCCAAATAGCTTATATTTTTATTATATAATAATTCTGTCTTTTGTTTTTTAAAACTGACCAAAACGAACACCAATACAATTAAAACAACAGTCTTTCTCATTTAATTTTAATTTTAAACACTTTGGAGAGACAATTTCATAATATTTAATTTGAAAAATTTTGATCACAGTTAAAATAGCTGCTCTTTATTCATTTGGTTTCGTTATATGTTTCGTGTTTGTAAATATAAAAAATCAGTTTTACAAAAAGGCACACATCTGAAATTTTGCACGCGTTACATAGAATTTTGAGTTTTACTTTAAAGCCGGCACAGGCCATTGCGCCAATATCCAACCGGCCGCCATCTTGTTCACACAAACGGCAGCCATTTCATTTCAACTTAAGCCGCCATTACAGCCATTTTGTTGTCTGTCTACTAACACTAAATAACTAGTTTCAAACATATTAAGCTTTATATATACACAGAATATCGTTTCTTTTTTACGAAATTATTTATACAAAAACCGATTATGTTTGAATTGTAAGACAGAGAACAAGATATAGGCGGCTTAGAGGGTCCAATCTGTGCCTGGAGCTTTTGATCAATTTGTTTCGTAGCTGGTGAGAAGAGCAGCATCGACCGGTTCCATACAGCTGGGGCATGTCAAGCTCCGCATCAGCCAATCGTCAATGCAGACCATATGGTAAGTGTGCATGCACGGTAAATAGCGGATCGAATCCTCAGCGACAAACTCCATCATACAGATAACGCATTCGCGATTCTTTTTGCAGCCGTCATACTTGCCCGTTGGCAAATGCTGTATCAGCCCGATACGCTTCGCAATCTTCACCTGTTCCTCCTCTGTTAGCTGCGCCACCGGCCGCGACACACTAGGAGACGGGTGGTAAATAGGCGATGTTGATCGAGTTGAAATCGGATCCTGATCATCGGAGAACACATACATTCATTACTATTGCGACGGTTTCAGCCACTAATACTCGAATTTTGACCTAATCATTGCTTTTCGAGCGATATTTGTGGTGTTTCCAAAATAGATATACTATATACATTTTTTTTGAGCATTATTTTTAGGTTTGAGCGTTATTCGTATTGTTTTCAATATATACTATCTCACTTAATTATGTAAGCAATTAGGGTAATTTGGTTTGAGCTGTATGGTTATTAAAAGAAATAGGCATTTTTTGAGCAATATTGTTAGGTTTGAGCGTTATTCGTGTTGTTTCCAATATAGATATACTATGTCACTTAATTATGCAAGCAATTAGGACCATATGGTTTGAGCTGTATTATTATTAGAAGAAATAGACTATTTTTGAGCAATTAGGAAAATTAGGTTTGAGCAGTATGGATATTAGAAGAGATACTTTTTTGAGCAATATGTATAGGTTTGAGCGTAATTTGTGTTGTTTCCAAAATAGATATACTATATCACTTGCTTAAACAAGCAATTAGGTAAGATTGGTTTGAGCCGTATGGTTTTTAGAAGAAATACTTTTTTTGAGCAATATTAATAGGTTTGAGCGTTATTTATTCAAACTATATAACTTAATTATTATGCAAGATAATAAATAGGAAAATTTGGTTTGAGCTGTATGGTTTTTAGACTTTTTTAGTCTTTTGAGCAATATTATTAGGTTTGAGCGTTATTTACTCTATACTATATAACTTTAATAATTAGGAAAATTAGGTTTGAGCCGTATGGTTTTTTGAAGAAATAGGCTATTTTGAGCAATATTATTAAGTTTGAGCGATATTTACTCTATACTACATAACTTTAATAATTAGAAAAATTTGGTTTGAGCCGTATGCTATTTAGAAGAAAAAGACTATTTTTGAGCAATATTATTAGATTTGAGCGATATTTACTCTATACTATATAACTTTAATAATTAGAAAATTTGGTTTGAGCCGTATGGTTTTTAGTAGAAATAGACTATTCTTGAGCAATATTATTAGGTATGAGCGATATTTACTCTATACTATATAACTTTAATAATTAGGAAAATTTGGTTTGAGCCGTATGGCTTTTAGAAGAAATAAGACTATTTTTGAGCAATATTATTAGGTTTGAGCATTATTTACTCTATACGATATAATATATGCAAGGAAAATTGGGTTTGAGCCGTATGGCATTTAGAAGAGATAGACATTTTATTTGAGCGATTTAATTAGGTTTAGGCGTAATATAATTAGATTATGTAAGCAAATAGTTCGGAAAATAAAATGTATTTTTGATGCCGTTAAGTTAAGAAAGCATAAATAAAGTGTAAATTTGCAAAAAAAAAATCAAAGAAATCTTTTTATCATTTGTTTTGATGTTAGCACGAGTGATAAAGAAAATGTGACAAGGTGTCTAGCGTCATATTTCTCTTTGTTGATAAAGATTGTTGTGTTTGTCATTGATAATACTGTGCAAATGTTTGTTTAAAAAGGAAAACATGTAATCAGTTTGTTGTAATAATAATAATAAATGTATTTGTAGTAACCTGAAACGGCAATGATGATTCTAACTGATCCGAAGATTCCCGTTGACTGTCATTACCACGAAGCAACGAGATGTCATCCGTCGTAGACCGTTTTAGACAGTTGCCCATTTCAATTACGAAGGTAAATGTACATTACTTTCAATAATATTATCGTAACAAAAAATAAATAAAAAAATAATAATAAAAAAACAACAACCTAAACATACATCACATTGTTTTGAGAACACAGCACTTATTTTATTACAAATAATACCTAATATATATATATATATATATATATACAATATATCGCTTAGAAATGGCGAGAAATGCGCTACAGAATTATTAGAAATTTTCCGACGATTATTAATGCACAACAACAGACATTTTGATTGATCAACAACAAATGACGAAAGGTCACCACTCGATTTATAATATGACCTAGAACTAGGGAGACCAGAACCATTGGCGATCAGTATCGCTGTTAGTTGCGCGTTATGCCACGTGCCACCCCACTAACCATCATCAGTGGCAGCACTAGCCAAATATTTGGGGGAACGCGCCAAATTTAAACATATTTCATGCACTAAAGGATTGTTCACAGCAATTAAGCTTAGAAATTATAAGTAATCAATCCAGTTTGTTCTATAATATACAAAGTTAACATTAAAGGATTGTTCACAGCTAAAAAAATAGTAATTAAGCTTAGAAATTATAAGTAATAATTCCAGTTTGTTGTATGACATACAAGGTTAACGTTCACAGCAATAAAATTAATCATACATTGTGTTAATTTTGTTGCTTGGAATCCTAGCATTGCTTGTCATAATACAAACTAGATTGTTATTTGTAATTTTCTAAGCTTAATTACTGTGTGTATCGCTGTGAACAATCCTTAACAGCAACATAATTTATCATACATCGTGTTAATTTGCTTGGAATGTTAGCATTGCTTGCCATAATACAAACTTGATTATTATTTGTAATTTTCTAATCTTAATTACTAGTTGGTTCGTTCTAAACACGCCTTGGTGTATTCACAGCAAAAAAATTAGAAATTACATTTAATTAATCCAGTTGTTTGTTATATGACAATCAATGTTAGCGTTCACAGTTTGTTGCTGTGATGGCTAGCATTGCTTGATATAATACAAATTAGATTATTATTTGTATTACTAATTGGTTCATTGTGAATACAATTTAATTCCATAAACCGTGATTTATTTTTCCAAATAAAAATTACAAAAAATGTAACTTGCTTTATTATTATTATAAAAAAGCAACTAATCGCTAGCTCAAAACACAGAGAACAAAAACACGTATCTATGCCTCGGCGCGTTTTTTTGCGTTGCGATAGTATAAACCAAGCTTTACGCTTGTTAGCCTTCCATTTATACATATATATATATATAAGCTATGTTCGTTTGTTCTGCACTGATTGTTCAGTTCATGATTTGTCTCTCTTCCACTTATAATAAATAAAAAGGTTGATTATGATCTGAACAGTGCAGGATAAACGTGCTTTAGTTTAATAATTTGAATTTCTATGGCAACTAAAAGGGTTTTGGCGGCAAATAATACATTCTGTATTTAAATTTATCCACTAAATACGTAGAATGATCATAATGAATAGGTGTAATTTGCCTTATATATGGTATAAGATTCATAGGGAATAGGGAAATTATGTTTAAATTAAATGGAAAAGCCATAAAAAAAAGATTTAATTGTTTTATGCTCGCGTATTAAAGACGTATTACGAATTTAGATCACAGTTACCGTTTATATAATTGATTTGATAGAGCTAAAATAATATTATTTCGATAGTATTAGCGATTTTAGTGTTAATTTATTTTCAATATCGGGAAATTTCGGAATATACTATAAGTGTATTTATAGATTAAAGGATTGTTCACAGCGAAGCAATTAGTAATTAAGCTTAGAAAATTACAAATAATAATCTAGTTTGTATTATGACAAGCAATGTTAATATTCCAAGCAAGAAAATTTATCAAATATTGTGTTAATTTTGTTGCTTGGAATGCTAGCATTGCTTGCCATAATACAAACTAGATGGTTATTTGTAATTTTCTACGCTTAATTACTGATTGTTTCGCTGTGAACAATCCTTTAGATTATTTATTGAATAAGTGTAACCCGTGTAAATGTCGTTTTTTTTTTTAATTTTGCAATCTCGTGAATGGCCCTTTTTGAATGCTAAGCCAAGGCCATTGGAGTGGTGCGGGTGGATGTCGGGCGATGGCAGCAGTGTCTGGCGGGTATGTGGGGATCGCGGGTTTTTTTCAAAAAGAAAAATGACGTCTCGGCGTCGTTTCGTAGGTATTTAGGTTGTCGGTGGCGCTAATAGCGACGCCATGTGTCGCAAGCTAGCACGATGCCGGCGTCGGGCAGAACTTCGACAAAAATACCACCAGATTACATTCTATTGATTTTTCTGAAATATTCGCGTGAACCAATCACAGCGTTGGGATTATTTTTAAGGGTGAGGTTGTTCCATGCAATTACTTCTTCAAAAATCGTCGAGTTTTTTTCGGGAACACGGTGAATTATGTGGTGTGTGCGTGAGAAAACGGGGACGATGTTTGTTATTTGTTTTTGTTGGTTTCGTTGAGTATTCGTTGTGCGGGCGGTATCCGGCCGTGCGAGGTGCGTTTGCCGGACCGGGGAGAATCAGTGATTTTTGTAATGCGAGGTGATGCAGGTAGCAACTTTGTTTAGGGAATCGGCAACTTTACTCGGGGCTAGCATGGAATCGGGCGGTGGCAGTGTTGGGCCTGTTACTGGCATTCAGGATGCGTCGATAAACAATCCGGGCCAACTCGCACAACTCGCTAACTTTAACCATCCCAACAATAATAAATTTACATTGTAAGTCTTAATACACACACACACATCCCATATTTCTACCTTGACATTTTATTATACTAATCATATATTTTGCTATTTATTTCAAATAATACACTCAATAAGACTCATTCATTTATTTGTCCTACTACTACTACTATTTCAATCTTTTATTTAAATCTATAATCATATATTTTATTTGGTTATTGCTTTATATTTACTAAAATTGCTACTCGCGCTAATAAGTTGCTATTATTTTTACTGTTATATTTACTTTACTACCCTTATTTACTTTACTACCCTGTTTACCTTAGAAACAATTGTTCCTCTCTTACATACAAATTATTATTATTGTATTATACGCCATTATATATATATATATATATATATATATATATATATATATATATATATATATATATATATAAATATATATATATACCTAACTGTGATTTCATAGATATTATTAGCTTATTTTTATTTAGACTATTCCCGAAACGTTAAAAAAATTCTAGTACATTTATATATATATATATATATATATATATATATATATATATATATATATATATATATATATATATATATATATATATATATATATATATATATATATATATATATATATGTGTGTGTGTGTGTGTAACATTAGTCCTAGTATAGATTTTTACTACTGCAAACTGCTTTTTGTTATTTTGCAAGCGCATTAATCCGCATACAGCCCCAGTTACAATATTCTATTGCTATATTCATTACATTTTAACTAATTATACTACATTCTAATTATCGCTTTTAAAACTAATAATTCATTATTTTAAAAATAACCTAATCTCATAACGTAATACTTATGTTGTAATACACGTTTAGCTAAAGTGCGCGAAATTCACGTATACATTTCATATATTTGAATATAAATAGTGACATTTTTGCTCATTTAAATTAAATTTATGAATGAATAAACCGATTTCTAAGTTTAATATCCTCAAATATTGTGTAAATATACAATTGTAATGGAACAAATGGAAATATAGTAACAATAACAACATATGTTATTGTTACTGTGAGCAAACAAAACTGTATTTTACAATGAACAATGAATTCGCGGCTCCATTTAGTGTATTGTAGCTACATTCACATATATAACAGTGAATTATTTTCTGTACCCAGGGGTGAAACCAGTGGCGGAGCCCCTTAATCGTAATGATTGACCAAAATGTAACACTTTCATTACTGAATACGTAATAATACATTTGCAAATATTAAAAACTGCTAGTTTTACAATATATTTATTAATTTATCTACATATGTTTCGCCCTGATTACCGAAAGGTAGAAACATTTGTCGATAAATTAATAAATTGTGTATATCTTCCGCTCCGCCACTGTTTCTAATTACTGTAATTGTACGATTACTTTAGAAAATTAGCAACAAGTGTTATGCGTCACAAGCCGAACAGTTTTACAACTAATTATAAGCGAATTGCCCGTTTTTAGTGTACGCTAAACCAAACTCACTATTTATTATGCCGTATTCTTTTTACACAAAGTCACAATTAGGCTCATGCTTTTGCTCTGTCTACCCCATGTGTAGACAGAGCGAGAAGTTGAATACGCCATATTCTTTTATACACAATCTCGCTCTGTTTACACATATGGGACAGACAGAGCAAAAACAACAAGTTAATAGACACATCTCGGCTTGTTTAGGCTAAAACTCATCTACTCGCTTTGTCTACACACATGCAACAGACAGAGCAAAAACATGCACCTAGATGCAATTTTGTGTAAAAGAATACAGCTATTAGGGCCGTGTTTAAATTCGGAATTTTGTACCACGTGATCTGCGTACAATGTGTGCGCAGTAAACAAGTTCTAGTAAATCCTTGAATTAAAACGGGGTAGGAATAGTTTACACGTGATTTAAGAACGCGTTGACCAATAAGAATGTGTTATTCTTTAACGACAATTCTATTTCAAATTTGTTTAGGTTTAATGGCGGGAAACATTACATTTTGCATTCAAATGTAGGAAAACAACCTAATACATAAGATTTTCATGATTAATAGGTTCAATTAGACTAGATTTTGATTAAAACTAGCTATATATGTCATTAAATGAATTATATATTAGAAAATAAATGTTTTTAAGCCGTATAAACATTAATTTTCAAATGTATTGTTGTATTTAACAATTTTTAAATAATTTGATGATATATTTAGCAAGTTTTAAGCAGTTTGTAGTCTAGTAGAACCGTTTTATTATGAAAATCTTGTATTTGAATACTAAATATATTGATGAATGCCGTATTTAAGGGTTGTTTTTGTTATTTTTGTTTGAATAGAAACATGAAATTAGAAAGCCAAGATGACGGCTACGAGACAAGCGCTGACCTCATGTTGTCTAATACAACAAACAACCACAACGATAGTTTAAAATGCGATTCTGCAGAGGACCCGTACAGTTTCATTGACGAAGACCCGATAATGTCCGTAATGCCGCCCCAGGCCCCAACGCCCACCCACCACATAGGCCCGCAGGGCCTAACGACCTGTTCTGTCCCGTCCATGGCCGGTCTTGCACCGCACGTCGGCCTCCCCATCGGCCCCAAGAAACGCGGCCGCAAGAAAAAGATCAAGAATGAACCAGGGTGAGGCCCTTTACCCATTTTTAGGGCCCGAATTTTTTAATATTTTTTTATGGCCTTTAGGTTACTAATATGACGAAATCTTGAAGACATAAAATATCTTAGAATTCTTTGTAAAATTTTTAGGTGCTTGAATTATTTTTCTAAGGGTAGTATTAAGGGGGGTTCTAAATTTTGGGGCCCTATAACTCGGGAAATACACGAGCGATTTGATTTAAATTGCGAACGGATTCAAATAGGATACTAAATAATACGGGTAGCAAATTTGGTGTAAATCGCTCGTGTACCTTCAGAGAAATAAAGGGCACAAATTTACTCTTACGAGCGAGCGACAACTAACATACAAGCATATAAGTTATATATATTTTTGGATTCAGGGCGACTTTTTGTTGGGAATATGTTTTGATCCAGTTGCTTTAGTTTTTCTGTACTTCGCACAAACTACAAATTTAATAATTGTCGGTTTGTTTTCTTACCTGGTGTTCCAGAATGATGATGGGTGCCAATTCGCCGCAAACGCCCTCCGACTACGAGGTGCATCATTTGGGGGGCCATGGTTCGGCGATGACGAACGGGACCACAATTCCGAAATTGAAAGAACGGAAAAAACACGATCGCTTCAACGGGATGCCGGAAGAGGAAGTCTCCAAACGGACACTACCCGATCATTTGGCGACCAATCTTGATATTATCATTGTAAGTGCGCATGCGCGGCCGCCATGACACTTTTATTAAGAAATATACATATAACAATAATTTCTGTTTAGATTGGAATAAACCCTGGTTTGTTCGCGGCGTACAAGGGGCATCACTACGCCGGCCCCGGAAACCATTTTTGGAAGTGTTTGTATTTATCCGGTCTTACGCCGGAACAGATGACTGCAGATGAGGACTACAAGTTGTTACAAGTCGGTATTGGGTTTACGAATATGGTGCAGCGACCAACGAAGGGTAGTGCAGATTTGACGCGTAAAGAAATTAAAGAAGGATGTCAGACTTTGTTGGAAAAGTTGCAAAGGTTTAAACCGAAAATCGCCGTGTTCAATGGGAAATTAATTTATGAGGTATTTTCCGGTAAAAAAGACTTTAGCTTTGGACGGCAACCCGACCTGGTCGACGGCACAAACACGGTATGTTACATACACACAGAGATAACAAGCAATGCCACAATTACTTAGCTCATTGTGAAATGAATCGGTTACCATAGTACGTAGAACGCACCGGTGCGTCCAGATCGCCTTTTTTGAGAATGCTTTATGGTAACCTCCCCTTAAGCTAAGTGTGTGGTATTTCTATTGTTTGTAGTTAAAATTTGTAATTAATTTGCATTTTGTTCGTTTAGTATATGTGGGTAATGCCGTCATCGAGTGCAAGGTGTGCCCAGCTTCCGCGCGCCGCAGACAAAGTTCCGTTTTACGCCGCGCTCAAAAAATTCCGCGACTATCTGAACGGTATTGTAACGACTATAGACGATTCCGAAGTAGTGTTCAGCGATGCGAAACTAAAAAGCTGTTGTGACGCGGACGCGGTGAACAAGGACGCGCTGTACTCGATGGACCTGATGGACTTGAGTAACGCGGTGGTGAAAAAAGACGAAACCGCCGCCGTGATACCATGCAAGAAGAAACGGGGCCGACCGAAGAAAATCAAAACGGACACAGATGAACCGACGCCGCCGAAGGCGACGCCGCGCAAACAATACAACCAACAAAACAATAGCAGCAACTGTGATTTCCCGAAGAAGAAACGCGGCCGGCCGAAAAAAATTAAATGCGACGAAATTGATCATGTCATTCAAAATGGGGAACGGAACACGCCGAATTGTTTCTCGTCGCCGTCGCCGATCCAATCGCCGACGAATTTCTGCCATATGATTAACGCGCAGATGACGCCGCCGAACAATTATAACAACAACAACAACATCCATCAGCAATCGTACCAGTCGCCGCGGCCGCATTCGCAGCCGTTCACGCATTCCGATTTGTCGTCCGAAATCTCGGCGGCGATTTCATCGGATCATCTAGGCTCGCCAGCGCCAACATCGCCTAGTTTGGGCCCGCCCGATTTTGACCCCCCTACCAGCATGCCCACCGAGGACAACACAACCGAATGCCGTTTTTCGAGTCCTGCGCCATCTTCAGCTAGTGAACAACCGAATTCCTCATCGACGTATCCCAGCTACCATACGTTCGGGTCGATGGATCATTCCGAATCGGCGATTCATTATTCGCAACAGCAGCAAAGCGTTGAGGCGCCAAGTGCTCCAGCTTTCACGACAAAAGCGCAAGATATGTCGTCGAAAAGTTTGTCGGGTCTCGAGAGCCTAGTTGATCAAATACCGAATATAGCGGAAGGGGGTGAAGCGCAAGCGCACGCTATTCACTTAGCGGAGGGTGGTGATCCGTATCCGGGGCTGCCATATCCGAATTATCCGCAACGGACGAGTCCAGGGTCGAGTCCCGCGCCGCACACGTCGCCGTACTCGTACTTATTAAACAATAATAGTAATTCGTACAACGTGACGTCATTGTCGACATCGAATAATTCGTTCTCCGTGAATAATCTGACGAGCAGTTATGGGCACACGTCGCCGACGAGTTCGTATCAGCACAACCTGATGGGCAATTCGTTTATTGACCATCACAGTTGTACGATGCCGCAGATGGCGCTGCCGCCGTATCCGCAGTTGCCGTACGGACAGCAGTTTAGCAATGCGTATCCGCCGGCGCCGCCCCCGGGCCTGCACGTGCCCAGCCCCAACTACCCCTCGTCGTATTACAACGCTAGTTATGTGCAAGCGCAACCGAATTCGTCCACGCCGGGGTACTTGCATAGTCACATGTTTGAGCGGATAAGACCTGATATCGGTTACGGGGGTTTTTGATAATTCAAATTATATTTCTAATTACATAGAAATTCAACGTAAATATACACTAGCTTTACAAAAAGTCAATATTTTACATATATTTTCAATAAATTGTGTCAGATTACTAACTATTAGGCGTTGGGTCAATTTTTGAAAGCATTAGTACAGGCACCTATGCCTTCGGCTCGCCGTATAAGATATTTTTAAAATAAAAATAATTAGTTTTAATCATTATGACCTTTAGTTTCAAAATATTTAGTAAATAAATATTTATATTATTTTTTTATGGCCTTAATGTTCAAAATATAAAGAAACTGTGCAGACATAAAATAGCTTAGAATATTTTTTAAATAAATTGAGTATATTTTATTTTGATTTAAGGGGGTTTCAAATTTAATTTTGCATTTTAAAATGTGCACTAATTTTTTTTATATACATTATATAAATTAATCTGCATTTTAAAATAAGCAATTTTTTTTGGGGGCCTATTACTCTGGAGGTGATTAGATTAGAACTACGAATGGGTGTAGTAAACTTGGTTTAAATCGCTCTGGTACCTTCAGAGGTACAAATTAAAAAATAACGAAAACAACCAAAAATTCTAAAATAAATAATTATATCTACAAGATTTCTTCATATTAAAAACCTAAAGGTCATAAAAAATATAAAAAGAAATTAATTTCGCATTTTAAAATATGCACTATTTTTTTTTATATATATATATATTATATACATTAATTAAAAATTGTTCAAATTGTGATATCTTAAAGACCATAAGCTGAAAGCATAGGTGGCTGGGGATAATCTTGTTTGATCCGAGACTGTTACAGACATACATACACATAATGATATGTGTGTTGACTTTTTATGGTCGGTGTATATTTATGATATAAGATAAAATCTTATTATATGTTGGTTGTACCTGTACATTGTTAATATGCTTAAAAACTAAAGAAAAAAGAAAAAAGAAAAGAAGTATAAAAGTATAAAACTACTAAATATATTGATAATGAACAAGCTAGCATCCTAGCAAGTCTGTCCGCTTTCACAGTTTGGGTACACACTACTATAATTGCTTTTAATAACAACAAGAAAAGACTTGCACAGGGTAAATGGTGATATTTTTTTGTCATTGAAGTATTTTTCTCTAAAACTTTTAATGTTAGACTAAATTTAGGCCAAAAAAGCCAAAGGTAAAAAAATACTAAGCGAATTTTTGGCACCAAAAAAAAAAAAATAAAAATAAAACAAAAATATAAATATTATAACAAAATAAATTATGAAATTTCAAAGTGTGAATGTGTATGTGTGATGTGTTCAAAAATGTGACTTTTCGTATGTACTTTCTTCAACAGAAAAAAAAAAAAAAAAACAAAACAAAAAAAACCAAAACAAAAAACTAAATAAATATTCATGTGAAAGTCGTATGTATGGGAAAAAAAACCAAAAAAAAACTCGTTTTATATTTGAGCATATCATATCTGTAGTTTCTCGAGTGCTCGAACCATCATCTGTTATGTATTTACATCATTTCGATAAAAACTAAACTAATAATCTCAATTTGTTATAGCTCATCATTGTTCCATGTTAATTTTTAAAATAGTGTGATTCTTAAAATAGTATTCGTTTAATGGATATATTTATTATTTTAAGACGGAACTACACCGGTACAGGCCCCTTCCCTTCTCAACACTCACTCATACTTCACTTATTTACGCTTCATCTAAACCCAAATCTATACATCTGTAACACTTTTAAATCATACATCATTTCACAGTTTCAGCCATTTTGTTACTACATTAATTTTAATCAATGATTAAATTATTTATAATACTAAATATATCGAATAATGTGAGAATTCAGTCAAATTCGCAATTAATTGCTCGTTATCGAGGAAATTGTAAACGTTAATGCACGCACTATAACGGTTATTATATGATTTGGATATGACTAAAACCTAATATAAATAAAACCATTGTTACTATTTGGGTTTTACATAAATGTAAACATTAAATCATTGTAAGCTCATTTGTTTTTATATATTACGCGCACGCACGCACGTGCTAGAACCGTTATTATATTATTTTATTTAGAATGAAACCTAATATAAATAAAACCATTGTTACTATTTGGGTTTTACATAAATGTAAACATTAAATCATTGTAGGCTCATTTGTTTTTATTATTTTATTTTATATATATATATTTTATATATTACGCGCACGCACGCACGTACTAGAACGGTTATTATTTTATTTTGAATGAAACCTAATATTAATAAAAACACTGTTACTCTCTGTGTTTCACATAAATGTAAACATTAAATTAGTAAATGATTATTTATTTTCATAAATTACTGTGCAGCATTGACAGTTTACATGCACGCACGTACTAGAACGGTTATTATATTATTTGAATATGTGACTGAAACTAATATTAATTGGGCTATACATAAATGTAAACATTAAATGAATATATACTCATTTATTTTCTTAAATTACAGTTTACGCGCACGCACGCACTGTTATTATATTATTTGAATATGACTGAAACCTAATATTAATAAAAACATTGTTACTCTTTGGGTTTTAAAATATAAACGGTTAATTAATGTTTGCTAATTTAATGTCATAGATTACTGTGCGACATTAACAGTTTACGCGCACTAAAATGGTTATTATATTATTTGAATATGAGTGAAACCTATTAATAAACACATTGTTACTCTTTGCGCTTTAAAAGTAAACGTTAAATGTTTGCTAATTTAATGTTATAGATTACTGTGCAACATTAACAGTTTACGAGCACTAAAACGGTTATTATATTATTTGAATATGACTGAAACCTAATATAAATAAAACATTGTTACTCTTTGGGTTTACTGTGCGATAGTTTACGAGCACTAAAACGGTTATTATATTTTAATATGGCATTTAAATATGGAATATAGATTCTATTTACAGAATTATAGATTTGGGCGCAAAATTGCGTAATGTTTGTTTCTTGAACTTCCGTAAGTCGAATTTTTGGTAGGCGAGATTAGTGTGTTATGTTTTTATAAGTCGAAATTTTTATATCTTGAAGTTTTTGCTCGCATTTTCTGAGTTTGATTTATGGAAGTTTGATAAATAATTATATGCTTAGTCTACCATGGTATATTGTCTTACGGTGAAGTTCCCTCTTAATTATTATATGAAATATGAAAAAATTAAAATACAAAATCATATTTGACATGTATCTATTTCGCAGCACCATAAATGCAAAACTAAAATGTGTTTTTTTTTTGCACGTGTTTACATGGATGCCATGATCAAATTTTATCTATCAACGTCAGTAAACAAAGAAAAAACGCAAAAAAAAATACTAACTAAAATAAAGTTATTCGTTATTATATCATTCGTACATAAAGAAAAAAAAAACACTCACCCATTTATTAAATTGGATAAATTTATATACAACTTTTAAATATTATTTTCTAAAAATTGCGAAAAATTACAAAAAAGAGTATACAGTATAAACTAATATATATAAATTTTATAAGAGAATTTGACAAAACAAAAAAAAAAAGAAACAAATTAAAGTTGTGTATAAATTTAGACAATAAATAAAATACCTAATTATAACGGCTCTAATGCTCGCCAAAATTTTTTAACACAAAATTTTGAGACGTGTCTGTAATTTTTTAAATATTTCATTGTTGTTTATATGTTGATATATGTACCGTCGTTTTATAATAATAATTTCAAAAACAAATTACAAAATTTCTGTTATGTTTTACATTTTTTTTTTAAATAAAGTTTTTAAAATCTATCTGAACATATTTTTATCCTATGCACATTTAAAAACAGTAACACTTCGTTTAAAAAAAACTACGTTAACCGAAGATCGAGAAAACACAAAATTGGGGACAATTTTTTTTTTTTTTTTACTAAGGGAACGTAAAAGAAGCATTGCTGTCTTAAAAAAAACTATATATTTTCCCTCCGTTTAAAAACCAAAATTTCGCAACAACGAACAATTAAATATTAAATAAAATTTCGCAACTCGTGTTAAATGAACAAAAATAGGGCCTAAAAGTTACAGAAACGAACCAAAAAGGCTTTAATTTTTAATATACCAGTACGTTTTCTCTTTAAAAACAATTCTGTAATTGTTAAACAATTAAATGTTAATTCATTTTATAACCTGTTATTATTCTTGTAAATAAATATTGTAAAAAAAATAAAATATTTCGTTTCTTTTAAATTAAATTAAAAACAAGATTCGGTAAAACGCACCGATGCGTCCAAATCGCCTAATAAGTAATATATGCGATGCGAGCAGCGGTTTTTAATTATTTAGGCCTTTTGGTTCCTTAATTAAAAAAAAAATTATCTTGTAGACATAAAATCATTTTTTATGGCCATTTTTAAAAATGTGCATATTTTAAAATTCAAAATTAAAATATTTAATAATTTTTTATAGTCTTTGAGTTAACAATATGAAAAAATCTTGTAGACATAAAATATCTTAGAATTATGAATAGAATTTTTGGGTATTTTCATTATTTTTATAAGGGTAGTATTAAGGGGGTCTTTAAATTTTGAGGGCTTATAACTCGGGAAGTGTAGAGGCGATTAGATTTAAATTGCGAACGGATACAAATGGGATACCAAACAATATGTGTACCAAATTTGGTGTAAATCGCTCCGGTACCTTCAAAGAGGGGGCAAATTTGGACTAACATCAAAGTTATATATATATATATATATATATATTTGGATTCAGGGAGACGAGACAAACACTTTTTGTTAATGACATTTTTTGATCCGAGAATGCGTTTAGCTTTTTCAGTACTTTGTAAAAAAAAAAGGGTTAACTGAAACTATATTTCTATGTCAGGGACCAAAAACGAGATGGCGCTAGTTGGTACATTTGTAGGATTATTAAAATAAATTAAGGTTTAGTATATGAATCGTTCACATACAATTAAATAGTTAGGTTTAGAGGTAGTAACGAATCATTTAAGTTTCGATAACTATGTGTACACATTAATTTAATAAATAAAAGTTTTATTTAAACTTATATATAACTTTATACAATAAGTATTTTAAAAGTCTTTGTAGTATATAAAAATAATTGATTCGGAGTATAATAACAGTATTGTTGCACACATATGCCTAGTAGAAACATACTGCTAATGCTAGGCCGTACAACACGCAGAATACTGTAGGCCAGAGTTACAGCGGATGCTCTATCAACCGGTGAACAAGCAATAACGGTGAATCGAGACTCCGCGTTACACAAAATTGCATTTCTAAATGAAAACGATGGAGTAGAAAACAAAATATCTATATTTTTGGCGGCAAAATTTAAAAATTTTAATTATTGTTCCAGTAATTTTGCTATTTTCTTTTTTTTTCCGATAATTTATTATGTACTTATAAAAAGAACAAAATTACTTAAAAACAATTATTCAAATTTGTAAATTTCGTGGCCGGATATACAAATGTATGTTTTCTATGGCGGCACGGATGCTCTTTTCACACCAAGACTTTAAGACAGAGCCACTTTAAGTTATTAAGTGTTTTGATTTGTTATTTAGTTACCATTCTAAATTTTTAAATAAAATATTCGTTATAATAGTAACAAATTTGGTAGCAGCAAATAAATAAACGTTATTAAATTTTAAAAAATTGGTGGCACTGAAAGGTTTATTTGAGATTATTAAATGTTTAGATTCGTTGATTTTGTTACTATTGCGCACAAAATTAAATTAAATATTCGTTATAAATAGTAACAAATTTGGTTGCTAGAAATAAATGGATAAACGTTATTAAATTAAAAAAATTGTGGCACAAAGAGGCACCGTTTGGTCAAAATAATGTTTATTTGATACTATTAAATGTTTTGATTAGTTGATTTTGTTACCATTTCATAAAATTATTCGTTATTAAATATATATTTTTTTTAATCACGTAATTGTATTGATAAGGTTATATTTTAAATTAGTAATGAATACGTGTTCAAAAAAGGCTCACTTTAACATCCTGTCTTAAAGTCTTAATGTAAAAAGGGCAAAGTTTACTACTGTATTTTTTTATTTTTAATTATATGGTAGCACCAATGAAATTACGAATTTCATGAATTGTGATTCGAGTATTAAACAACTGAAAATATTAAATTTAAATTTGGAATTAGCTGCACACAATGTATTTCCTAATTAGTTAGGAAAAGTAGTATCGCAGCTGTAGTCAGTCATAAAACGTGAAATTTTATATGTAATGATAGTAAAAGTTACATAATAAAGGAGGTAGATCGTTACGCGTTTGAATATCGCGCCATTTAAACTAATTAAGGTTCATTCGCAAACGAAAATCGACGTACAGGAATGTGTGTGTACGTGTTCAAATGTGGCTGTGTGAACGGATACACAAATTCCTGCCAAACTTCGTTAAAAGAAAAATAATATCAATTCGATGAAAACTTAACGCATTATAAAAATATGGGTAATAAAAATTCTACTGGGTAGCATAAAGCTAACACGCTTGTATGAACAAGAACAAGAACAAAAACAAAGTAAATGAACACAACAATACTGAACGTACTCGTCTCTAACATCAGCAGTGTATAACTAGTAAACACATGATTATATATCTAACGTGTTTTTAGTTCTTCCTTCAATCGCCAAACAACCAGTTCCATACACGTGATAGCATCCTCGGCACTGTCGTGCCCGGATTCTATTTAAAAACATTTTTATACCTCATTAAATTAGTTATTGCATCAACTTTTAAGACTAAAGCTTTGTTATTCGTTCCTATGATTAACACAGACAATATGGCTGCCGCGCTTGCGCAGTACGAATCTAAATTATTGGCTATTACAGTTAAGCAATGGCTGCCGCGCTTGCGCAGTGTGAGTCTAAAATATTGACAAATGCAGTTAAGCAATTTTACTCTACAATTTAGTCATACATAATACAGACAATATGGTTGTCGCGCTTGCGCAATGTGAGACTAAATTAAGCAATTTCACTCTAGTATTAGTAATCATACATAATACAGACAATATGGCTGCCGCGCTTGCGCAGTGTGAGATAAATTAAGCAATTTCACTCTAGTATTAGTAATCATATATAATACAGACAATATGGCTGCCGCGCTTGCGCAGTGAGACAAATTAAGCAATTTTACACTAGTTAATTAATAATTACACATAATACAGATAATATGGCCGCCACGCTTGCGCAGTACGAATCTAAAATGTTGACAAATGCAGTTAAGCAATTTTACTCTAGATTTATAATCATACATAATAGTCAATATGGCTGCCGCGCTTGCGCAGTGAAAGACTAAATTAAGCAATTTCACTCTAGTATTTGTAGACACATAATACAGAAAATATGGCCGCCGCGCTTGCGCAGTACGAGTCTAAAATGTTGACAAATGCAGTTAGTTAAGCAATTTTATTCTAGAATTTATAATCATACATAGTCAATATGGCTGCCGCGCTTGCGCAGTGAAAGACTAAATTAAGCAATTTCACTCTAGTATTTGTAAACACATATAACACAAACAATATGGCCGTCGCGCTTGCGCAGTACGAGTCTAAAATGTTGACAAATGCAGTTAAGCAATTTTATTCTAGAATTTGTAATCATACATAATACAAACAATATGGCCGCCGCGCTTGCGCAGCACGAGTCGAAATGAAGCAATTTCGCTCTAGTATTAGTAATAACACATAATGCAGACAATATGGCTGCCGCGCTTGCGCAGTATGAGACTAAATTAAGCAATTGTACTCTAGTTTTAGTATTCAGATATAATACAGGTAATATGGCTGCCGCGCTTGCGCAGTGAATCTAAATGAAGCAGTTTCACGCTAGTATTAGTATTCAGACATAATACAGACAATATGGCTGCCGCGCTTGCGCACTGTGAATCTAAATGAAGCCATTTCGCTCTAGTATTAGTAACCACATATAATACAGACAATATGGCTGCCACGCTTGCGCAGTACGAGTATTTCTAGTGAGTCACAGGAACGAATAAACGAATTATGTATATATATTTCTTACCGCTGTTCTGGATGATCTTCTTAAGGAAGTCCGAGGCTAGTGTGCGAAGCCCCCGCTTTTTCGGAGGCCCCATTTTGTGGGGGAACAGCACGGCAGTATCAATCACTGAGTTGTGTATCAGTCGCAACGCTTTTAAGTCACTTTCCAAGCTATGCCCGATCAAAATGGTTTTGCTGTTAAATAGCAGCAGTAGGGCAGCTTGTACATCGGTGATGCGAGTGGATACGGTATTGAGCATTTCAGTTGTTAATCCAGAAAATCTAAAAGTCACACGGTATCACCTTGACAAGGTAAATAGCATTAGTGGTTGAACTAACCGTGTGTTTGCGTCTAGAATATGGCCCAACGGTTTGACCATGCTATCGTAGATGACCTCGTGATTTGGTTTTATGATTGTAACGCGAGCCAATTCGAAGCCGCGAGTTGTATAAACCATTTCGCAGTCAAGCGCGAAAATTAATGTTGATTTCGGATCGTCTGGGTCTTCGGGGTCGAAGGTGCGCACAAAGCCGGATAATAAGTTCGGGTCACGGGTTTCGTAGACGTGGGTGGAACAAACGCAACAACCCACAGCTGCCGACGTCTCGCGGCAACACATATATTTTGCCTCACCTATTACATTTTTTAAATTGATATTTGACGCTATTTTATTATTAATTATTTTATAACATATTTTTAATCACTAATGCCTTAAGCTGTATTAACTATCCAAATTTTAGACATAAAAAAATACCTCTAGCAACAAAACGGCTCGATGGATGGTAAACGCAGTCCTCTGGATATGTTGGAAATCCATTTTCGTTCACTGGAAATGTTTTCTTACAGCGCACACATAGTTCGTAACCTTCCCGGACTTTCTCAATGGGTTTCGTAATCTTTATAACGGCGAAACCCTTTTTCGGCGCTGGGTATCTTGGGTATCCATTGTCAACTAGTTGTTCCTCCGTTAAAATCCATCGGAACAGATTTTCGTAGAACTTCAGCCCTAGAAATTACTAATTAACTCGGACCCAATCAAACTTATTTATAAAGATTTAATTGCCGTTTAATTTAATCAACTTACCGATGAATTCAGATTCGTCGCCAGACGGCTGAGAATCGCCGGACCCTAAAAATATTAAAATACACGTGACAAAAACAACCTATAAGCAGCGAACAACGGTTATTAATTATTATGGCCTTTTGGTTAACAATTTTCAAAAATAGAATCAATGCATATTTTAAAATACAAATTTAAAATATTTCATAATTTTTTATGGCCTGTGGGTGAACAATATGAAAAAAATTGTAGACGTAATATATCTTAGAATTATTAGAAGAAATTTTGGGTGTTATAATTATTTTTACAATATTAGTATTAAGGGGGGTTCTAAATTTTGGGGCCCTATAGCTCGGGAAGTATAGGGGCGATTGGATTTAAACTGCGAATAGACTCAAATGGGATACCAAGTAGTATGTGTACCAAATTTGGTGTGAATCGCTCCGGTACCTTCAAAGTAGTATAGAACGCTTACGTAGGGACTTACGAGCGAACGACAACTGACATCCAAGTTATATATATTTTTGGATTCAGTGCGACGAGACAAACACTTTTTGTTAATGACATTTTTCGATCCGAGAATGCTACAGACACACCGAATGCTTTTTTGGTACTTCGTACGGCAACAAATAAGCTAATTCAACATGGCGACCTGAAGTAATTTGATTGGTTGCTGTTTGAACCAATGAGCTTGTCAGCCAATCAAAATAACTCTTTGTGGTCCAAATATTATGTTTCAACACGTGATTTCTGAGCATGCGCACTAGTTACCTCGATAATTGTGTAATAACTTACCATTTCCTTCACCTTCTTTACGCAATCGGCTGATTGACAACATACAGGAGTTCCGATACGTGTTTAGTGCAGAACACTTCAGATAACAAGTTAACTCTTCGGAAAGTCCCTAAAACACACACAAATATACAATGAAAAACACCCCTAAATACAAAATAGCTTAATTTAGTTACTCTTTGGTTCGCAGCTTCTTGATTGTGATAAATTTTCATACATTCGACAATCAACATCCGTAAAAATTTGCTGCGAACATTCACAGCCAATTTTGATTTTTCGCATTGCAAAACGGGCGGTGTATCGGCAGAAGAACACTAAAAATGAAAATAACAACCGTTTTTGGTAATTTGCGCATGGTGCTGCGCATGTGCGCAGAGCCGTGCGCAGCCGACCACTTTTCGAGCAAACTTACTGGTTCGGATGTATGCGCAATCCGTTTGGAGCCTTTTGCGACTGTATGCATTAGTGTTTTAGATGTTTCGGGGACTTTTTTAATCTCCGAAATTTTTTTCTTCGCATTTATCAGCGAGGAAACGTTTGGGACATGCGCAATCCGAGAGTTACGCCCTATTTATAAAAAAAATATTGGTTTTACCACAATAAGATTCTCCAAAAGTTGTTTTATTCAAAAACTTGTTCATAAAAACATTTTTTTAAACTTTAATAATACATTAAGCTATAATATTTTATTTTGTTGCCGGAAAACAACGGTTTGCGCATTTTTATTTTGCGAGTGATTTAAAAATATTAATTTATTCATGAATATAATGCATAAGATATCAAAAATTTGCCATAATAATGAATAACTTAGTTCAAAATATTAGATTTTTGATTTATTGCATGCACATTGGGTGAGAAAAGAGGTTTATGTCCTCAAATAATTTTTTTAACTTAAATAATAATGTAAATATTCGCTTACATAACGAAACTTCTCACAATAATAACTAATTAATTGAAAAAACTAGTTATTCAACTCAACGCGCATGAAATAAAACAATAAACATTAACCTAAAGATCGGGACAGAGATAATAGTTTTGTTCGTAAGTCGGGGAACTACAGAGAAACTACGTAATACAATATGGCTGCCATCGAAAGTGTCATGGCTGGAAACAGTACATTCTGTATTAAAATGCAGGCAATAAGCAACTACGTAACATACCCATTATAAAAAAAAAAGGTATTCTCTACTTAAATACTAAGTAAAACTTACTAAATATGCCATAAAATAAGTTAAGAATAGTAAATTGGACGAATGTATTAGACACTAAACAAAATAGCGTTTAAATTTGGAGTTTAAACGCTACATTGGTGCAATTTAGTATTCCTAAATAATTTTATGGCATATATAGCAAGATTTAGCTAGTATTTAACTCGAGAACACTTTTATATTATGGATAATTTACGTGTTTAATACAGGATGTGTTGTTTGCCGCCATTTTGATCGCATCATAACACAAAAATGCCGCCATTTTATAGTAATAGTAATCTTATAATTTGCACTAAACACTCTGTTTTATGTAATTCATAAATAATATGGTTTTTAACACGATAAAAACATGTTAAACATAGTCGATGTTTAAAATAATGTGTTTTAAATATGCTAATTGTGATTATAACCTAATTTGGTGAATTGTTGTTTTAACTAGAACACTTTTAAATGTATTTTCCCTAAACTGCTTAATTGCACCGGTAATGAGAATAATTCTGTTTTAATGTTCCATATTCTGTGTAATCGAATATAAACATTTAAAAAAACACAATTTAAAAACAAATTACAAGCATCAATGAGCATTTGTTTATAAAATGATAAACAATTATGCATACATTGCTAGTTTTAAGTTCGAATCAGGCTTACAGGTAACACTACACTGTTAGTTCACAACATTCACATTTATACTAGCAAATGCAGTGTTACCAAACGTAAAAAAATAATAATTCATTGAAAACGAATTTAATTGCACATAAAACTAAACACAAAATAAAATATAACAAATTATGTATTAACGTTAATTAAATCATGAATCTAAAGCTTCGCTTTTAAACAATTTAATTAGAAAAGAAACATAGCTAACATTCAGAAATTTGGTTTTATTCAATTGGTATCACTGGTCTCATGCGTGTTGTTTCCCGCCAATTTATGAAATTATCTTGGCGGGAATCAACAAATTCTGTATTAAAACACATGCAATTACTAAACACGTGAGATATTCATGATGAAAAGGTGTATTCTACGTAAATACTAATTAAAACTTACTATATATATCATAAAATTATTTAAGAATAGTAAATTGGACCAATATATTAGACATTAAATGCTATAAACATTTAATGTTTAATACATTCATCCAATTTACTACTCTTAAATAATTATATGGTATATATAGTAAGTTTTAATTAGTATTTACGTAGTGAACACCTTTTTATCATGAATATATTACGTGTTTTTGTAATTTCCTGCATTTTAATTCAGAATATGCTGTTTTTCGTCAAGACAATTTCGATTTTTGCCCTAAACACATTATGATTATTTAGAGCAGTGGTACACAAACTATACTCATTTGCGACCCCCTAATTTATGCAAAAATGTTGTCGCGACCTCTGGATTGTTTTTTTTTTAATTTGGCGACCCACAAACCAATTCTCTCTTTAAATCAGTTATTTTTCCGCCCGATAAAATTAAGAAATTCAAAAAAACCAGAAAATTTAGTCGAAATATGAATAAACCCGAATTTGATATCATTTACTCAAAACGTGTTTAACACTTTTCATACATTTATGGCATGAATATAGTGAATAAAATTTCAAAAAAAGTGATCGATTTCCTAAAACGTGAATAAAAACGACAATAGTGCGGGGAATCACCGTCAAAAAGGTGAACTCGTAAATCAGTTACATGTTCACATAATTATTAATAATAAATAGAGTGAAATAAAATTGCCTATTGAATAAAACTACTATATTTTTAGCTCGCCGTACGAAGCTAAAGCATTCGTGTGTCTGTAGCATTCTCGGATCAAAAAATAGCATTAACAAAAAGTGTTTGTCTCGTCGTCCTGAATCCAAAAATATATATAACTTATATATTAGTCGTTGTTCACTCCTAAGTCCCTACGTAAGCGTTCAATACTACTTTGAAGGTACCGGAGCGATTCACACCAAATTTGGTACACATACTACTTGGTACCCCATTTGAATACGCTCGCAATTTACATCCAATCGCCCGTATACTTCCCGAGTTATAGGGCCCCAAAATTTAGAGCCACCCTTAATGCTAACCTTATAAAAATAATTTAAACACTCAAAAATTCTACTAAAAATTCTAAGATAATTTATGTCTACATGATTTTTGCATATTGTTAACCTAAAGCCCGAAAAAAAAAAAAAAGAAATGCTTTTAGTGAACGAACCTGGTAATTGGTTGCAATCAATTGGGGCTTGGATCGATTTGCGCACATTCATAGTTGCTTGTCTGTACACATTTGATTGGGGTTCTGAAAGAGTTTTGATTATAAAACAAATTATGTATATACATATATTTATTTTTAAGTGTACCTTTACTGGTACCAGGTTCATTTCTAGCATTAACACTGGTAGCGTTCATATTCTGGGTCTCCTGCGCAATCGCCATACTTTTATAACGTGCAGCCATCACCTGTTTAAAGCAAACAAGATTTTTAATCCTAAATTTAAATATAATCGTTCCAAAAAAATAAATACTGCTTACGTAAGCACTATTACATAAGCGTACAGTCGCAATTTTAAAAAATCATTCTATTTTACTTATATAAAAAAAAATCAATAAAAATCGATGATTTATTACGAATTGAACACCGATATTAACAATGTACGTTTGTACAAGCCTAGATTAAACTTTAAACTTGCAATAATTAACAGAATTAACTACAAAAAAATATATTTTAAACTCATATTTCGAAAAATTGCAAAGTGAGCTGGGTAGAGAGATTCCTTTTAAGAGTATTTACCATTCCAGGCGTTCTGATTGGATTCGGTTTAGACACTTTGGGCCGGATAACGTTTGAGCTGCCCTCGTGGGCGGTGCGTTTACGCGCGAGAGTAGATTGTGCGTCCTCTTCCTTCACTGGAGGCTGCGCCACTTTTTGAGAAGGCTCCGCCACTGGGGCAGCCTCATACTCGTCGAAAATCTTTTTACATTGCTCCAGCGTGTTTTTGTCGATTTCTCCGTCGCTCATGTCCTCGTCGTCAAAGAAAACATCTATAAAGAAAACGTTAATAACCGTTTAGAAACGATAAAATATAACCGACAAAATTTCAAAACTCTGTGAATCCCCCCGTAAATGTCAATTAAAATGTATACCTGATAAAATATCAAAATTAGGGTCCACTTCCGGTTCAGGCACTATTTTCGGTTTATCTTTGCTGCTGCTCGACCGATGTCGCGACTTATCGCGATCTTTCGAACTTCTATGGCTCGAACTTGATTTCCCGTTCTGTTCGTGACTACTTTTCCCGTTCTGTTTGCTCGAGCTCGAACTATGTTTCGTTTCCTCCTTCTTCCGATGCTCTGAGCTACGTTTATCCGACTGACTCGAACTCTTTTTCTCGCTCTTACTGCGACTCCTGTCTTTACTACCCGAACTACTACTACGCCGGGATTTATCACGAGATCTATCAATTTTAGCTGTTGTTTCCTGGCTTTTCGAGTCCGTTTCGCTATGTTTATCACTTTTTGACCCATTTTTAGCTGTTTCGTTGGTTTTGTCGCTTTTAGAGTCTTTTTTGGCCGTTGCTTCGTGGGTTTTGTCGCTTTTAGAGTCTCTTTTTGTTGTTTCATGGGTTTTGTCGCTTTTAGAGTCTTTTTTGGTTGTTTCGTGGGTTTTGTCGCTTTTGGAGTCTTTTTTTGTTGTTTCGTGGGTTTTGTCGCTTTTAGAGTCTTTTTTTGTTGTTTCGTGGGTTTTGTCGCTTTTAGAGTCTTTTTTTGTTGTTGATTCGTGGGTTTTGTCGCTTTTAGTGTCCTTTTTGGCCGTTGTTTCGTGGGTTTTGTCGCTTTTAGAGTCTTTTTTAGCTGTTTCGTGTTTTGAATCACTTTTCACACTGTTTTTGCTAGTTTTATGATCACTTTTGCTAGATTTAACAGTTGTACTAGTTTTAGAGTCATGTTTTGAGCGTTTTTCGTCACTTTTCGAATACTTTTTGCTAGATTTATCACTTTTCGACGATTTATCTACAATTTTCACACCTTTATCACTTTTGGTTGGGCTAATTTCGGTCGGTTCATAAATGTTGGGATCGCTTAGAAATTTATCGATAAAATCGTCGTTGTAATTCGGAACGTAATCATTTGATGTGTCTTCATTTAACGTTAATTCATCGTTGTTCGTTGGATTATATTTAATGTCTAAATTAAGATTATCGGCAGAGTTTAATTTAACGGGTTCATACGATTGATTCAGCCCGTTTTTCTCACTATCACTGTGATTCTGGTATAAAGACTCAATAGCACTAGGTATATACTGCACCGGGGTCGATTTGGGTGTGGGGCTGTACCCGACGGAGGTGTTAACGTAATCGCCGACATCGTACTGCAGATGTGTCTCTTCAATCTTCGCCAATTTCGCCGGTTGTTCCGGCGAATACGGCATGTGATTCCGTTTAACGCGTTTTTCTGCATGGCCGGGGCTGTTTGACTTATATTTGTTTAATGTAGCGATTGGGGTCGGATTATATGTGATGCGCTTCGTGTCGGTGTCCTTGTCAGCGGTTTTGCCCTGACTGGTCGTAGAACTTAACACTTTATGCACTGCCTTCGACACCAGATCCGATATCACGTTCACATCTTGCTGTGGATCTAAACATACAATTAGTAACACCTTAAAACTAGAATAAACCGAAGAATTACCTTGCTTATTATGCCGGTAGTGGCAGTAGGGCCGTTCGCAAATGCAGCTCTCGTAGAAAGGGCACGAAAAGTTCTTAAAGTAGCCAGTCGTAGGCAACATGATCACATTATATTAATAATATAACCACAAAAACAAATGTACACAGTACATAAAATCAACAATAATACACTGTATTTACTGTAAACAGTCTAACACTAAATGGTTAAATTGTAAACTATATGCGAATTAAACTCGAAATTTACAAAAACTAGTCGCAAAGATTGGGTCAACCAAGGAGCAATCCTCAGTAACCATTGTGACTGATTCCCAATTCACTCAATTTAATTTTTAATAATGTAAATAATTTGGAAAATTAAATAAACTATTTTAGTGTTTAACATTTACGAAACGATACAGTTCTATATATTATATTCGAATTATACGTTTTTTTGTTATTTTAAATCTTTCCAAAAGCCTCAAATACACTACAACATTTTAGCCTAACCGGAAATACGAACTGGAAATATAGTCATTTTAAATTAAATTAAATCATTTTATTCTTTAACATTTACGAAACGCTACAGTTCTATACATTTTATTCGAATTATACTATTATTTTAAATCTTTCCTAAAGCCGTAAATACATTATAACATTTTAGCTGTTTTTATTCCGTGAGAGACCGGAAATATGTTACACCGAGCGGGAAATTTGAACGCGATCGACGACTAACATCCAAGTAATATATATTTTTGGATTCAGGGCGACGAAACAAACACTTTTTGTTAATGACATTTTTCGATTCGAGAATGCTACAGACACACGAATGCTTTAGCTTCCTTTGTAATTACAAATAATAATCGAATTTGTATACAAAATTAACAGAATTAATTAATTTCACGACGTGAAACCAATATTTATATTTTAAGTTAAATTATTTATTTTCCTATTATAAAATACAAATCTGTACAAACTATATTTGGAACATTACTATAAATAAAAAACAATTTTTTATAATTTTAAGTTAAATAATAGTCAAATAAAATTGTGCTACACTTTTAGGAAACCAACGTTGGTTGAATGTCGTCTTCTAAATTATTTATTGCCCCATAAGTTGTATTATTTGGAGTCCTGGTACCTTCAGTGCAATCTCGTCGATCTATACGAAATAATTAATATGAAAAATAAAAAAACAAATGCGTAATTAACCTTTAACGGCCACACTTCATTGCCGCACTGGGGTCCATTGGACCCCATCATAAAAAATCGTTATAAAAAAAAAAAACGTATGTAAAATTTTAACTTCCGGGATACTCTTTGAAGGGTTATTTAAAGTTTCCAGTAGTTTAAATAAATAAATAATTAATTTAAATTTATAAAAACAATCAGAAAACGCAAAAACAATATATAATTTTCTAATTTATTGATAAAATGAGTTGAAAATTTAAATTTTAGTTACTTAAAAGAACGTGGGGTCTTCTCGACCCCACAGTGCCCGCTAAATGTTAAATATGAATACCTGTTGAGCTTCTGAATGTCAAAACAACGAATGCCCCCAGTATTGCAGTCCCCCCGCAAACATACGTTAAAATATCTCGATAATACGTTTTATGCGACGCATATTTGTGCCTAAATATAAAAACAAATAAATATTCATTAAATACCAATAAAAAAAATCTTACATTTCTTGGATAACAACGACAGCAATCCCATTCGTAAGTTTATCTATAAAGCTCATAAGTCCGTAAACAAACGCGCCAGAATTTGTGTTTGTTCCGATCAGATCTGCCGTTAAACTTAAACTGCCGATTAAAATCACTGAGCCGCCAGCACCTTTAAGCATTAATGAATTTTATTATATTTAAACCGATTATTTAACAATTTCTATGAACATACCAAATAATATGGCAACAAAATAAATGCCGTAACTTAAATACTGAGGTGTTGAGCCGATTTGAGTAAGAATACAGGGAATTACGGCCAATACTGCTCCAATTACGTATGTCAACTATAAAATAATCAAAATTATTTAATATCATGTTAAAAATTAAATAATTGTTAGTTTAAATATACAAAAAAACATGTTAAAGTTATCAATAATCCTAGATTAAATTTTATTATGACAAAGTTTATCTCGACGAAGCTCGAAAATAAAAATAATCTAGTTTGGTTTATCATAATCAATGCTAGCGTTCACAGCGGCAAAATTAACGCATTACAATTAATAATAAATCCAGTTCATTGTATAACAAACAATGCTAGCGTTCACAGCGACAAAATTAACGCATTTATGTGTACGAAACAATAATTAAACTTAGTAATTACAATTAATAAATCTAGTTGGTTGTATTAACAATGCTAGCGTTCACAGCGGCAAAATTAACGCATTCGTTGGTCTCCAAACCCCATTAAAATGTGAAACAATAATTAAATTTAGAAATTACAGTTATGAAATTCAGTTTGTTGTATAAAAAACAATGCTAGCGTTCACAGCAACAAAATTTACACATTCATTGGCCTTCAAACCCCATTAAGGTGTGAAACAATAATTAAACTTAGTAAATACAATTAATAAATCCAGTTTGTTGTGTAACAAACAATGCTAGTGTTCACAGCGCCAAAATTAACGCATTCATTGGTCTCCAAACAAGATTAAATTTAGAAATTACAATTAATATTTTTTCTTTAATTGAACAGAAACGAAAAAATTACGGTATCATGACATAATTCTCAATTTAAAATCATACAATTTTAGGGGGATACTAATTTTGGTTTAAAATTGCAAATGGGGTTAATTTGACCCCCGGTAAACGCAGAGGATTAATTATAAAATTAAACACTCGGGGCTGAACCAAACATCGGTTAAATTGGTTTAAAATTGCAAGTGGGGTCAATTGGACCCTGGATGACCGCAGAGTAATAATTATAAAATTAAACTCTCTGAGATGAACCAAAAATCGGTAAAAACGGATATTTTTTCCGGAAGTGAACTTATATGTATATATTTTTAATTGAACAGAAACGGAAAAAAAACGGAATATCAAGACAAATTTTCCATTTTTAATCATATAATTTAGGGTGATATTCTTTTTGGTTTAAAATTGCTAGTGGGGTAAATTAGACCCCGGGTGAATTAAACACTCGGTTCAAAGCATCGAGATAAACTTAGTATATATTTTGTTAATGTTGTGTGTTAGTATTTTGAAATGAAAAACACATACTTTTCGGCCGCATTTACGGTTTAGAAATTCGACCGTTAGTGACGTAACAAAACTACTCAAAAACATTGTCAATGGAATTATAGCTAGCGATTCGGCAGACATATTTAATGTTTCATGCAAATAAAGCGGAATGAATACTTGGTTTAAGTTCACGAATAATCGTGTCGCCATGTAAACGGCTGCAACCTGTAATTACAAAACAAACACACATTATTTACACACACAACATTCGGTTCCACATGTACAGACTTGGTAAATTTTAATGGTACAAAACCACTGGGCGATCGGTTGTTGAACGCGAACACCTCGGTAACTGTTGTCGACCGTGTCCGCGTCTTCACGGACCCCAACATGAAAGATCACTGTGCATACAACACCAATTGAAATGCAAATCCACACTACGTTTTCAAATTTTGTTAAATCACTCGGCCCGATTTGCGCCGCACCATCACCCCCATTTATATGCAATACGGCCCATGTTACTACATACACTAACACATTCGAGCATACCGTAAAGCTATACCTGCAAATATTCAACACAAATAAGCCTAATTTACGCACTTTTTGATCGACTGCTCATATTATGTCGCATTAAACATAAATCTCTCTCGAAAAAAAAAAACGAAATAAAAATACCAGTCGATCGTAAGTGCATAAATAATGCGTGGTTAAAATATTTTTCGTTTTGAACGTACAGTTTCGAAGATAAAAAATAAAAACCACCAAAACAGGCAATTTATGATAGTTTTTATTTTTTATCTCCGAAACTGTAAATTCAAAGAAAAAAACATTTTTACCAGACATTCTCTATGCAATTACGAATCGACTGATATATATTTTTTATAACAATCGAATCGGAGTTATTTTCCGTTATCAAGGTTTGTGAGTTGGGGCGTCAAATGCACTACTACTACAACATTGGTCCTTCGAGCCGGATTTTACACATTGAGCGCCAACTAACCTGATTGTTGTCAATTTCACACGATCATTTTCATTAGGTGTCAATTCAGGAATTAGCGATAAATGCGATATTTGCACAGCGGCCCAACCGAATTGGAAAATAATTACAAACATTGAAAAATAAAATAGTTGAGCTGATCTTGGACTAGATTCACAGTTGTGGCACTGTGAAAATATGAATGGAAACGCCCCTAACACGCAGACAGAACCTAAACAAACAAAAAATATTATTTATATATATATATATATATATATATATATATATATATATATATATATATATATATATTATTATTATTAATATAATAATAATTGAACACAATCGCGATATATGCGATGCAAGTATCGGCAACAGACTGATCCGTTTTGATAAACGTAAAATTTGCGAAATGTAAAAATAATGAATCTTAATTGATTACAAAATAAAACGAGTAATTAAATAAATTTAATTTAAGATTCATTAGTAATAATTGGTAACCAAACGTAATAATGTCTGTATGCCGAAAAACTTGATTTGAATAGATTGTATATATATATATAACCAGTTTTATAGTTACACAATAAGGGTCTAAAACGTTCATTGTTATTTCAGTTGCCGATGCAGACAGTTGTGTTTAAGTTTAAATTTAAATTGTGAGTATTATTTACGATTTAAGTAAAATATTATTTTGAATTCATAGTAATTTAATTTGATCCGTATAACTACTATTTATGCTTGTTTTCAAAAATAGGAGGTATATAGTAATTTTTCGAAAAAACTTTTCAAACAAAAGTTGTTTGAAATTTTATTATCTTTTACTTTTATAATATATACTATTTCTGTAACTGGTGCCGTTTTCGAGATATTGACAAATTAGTGAGAATAAAGTACTACTTATAGTTGTTTTCAAAAATATGAGGTAAATAGTAATTTTTCGAAAAAACTTTTTAAACAAAAGTTGCTTGAAATTTTATTATCTTCATCTTTAATAATGGTCAGTTTTTCTGTAACTTGTGCCGTATTCGAGATATTGACAAATAAGTGAAAATCAACCACTAGCTTAGTTATTTATTTATTTATTTACGAAACTAAACAGGAAATATGCCTAAATAATATATAAAATAATAATAAATAAAAAGTATTTATGAAAAAAAAAATCATTTTAATTTAATCCTAAGATATATAGTTATTGCTGTATAGCGATTACAGACACACACACACAGAAACGTGTATTTCCGGTAAAATTTCGACTATTTTCATATATAAATTTGTATAAAAAAAAAAAAAAACTTACCTAATAAATGCCATGGTTTTCTCTTCCCATATTTGCAAAGCCAAAAATTGTTGGTGGAATCCGAAAAATAGCCTACAAATGGCGTAGCTAGAGCATCGGCCACCTAAAATGTTTTTTTGTTACACAATAATTCTATTATGAAACCCAAAAATAAAAATAAATCTATCCCAATTAGTTTTCAGGAATAATCTGTGGAAATCTGTATAAATGTACTAAAATTTGCCTAAATCTACTAAAATCTGCCCAAATCTACTAAAATCTGCCTAAATCTACTAAAATCTGCCCAAATCTACTAAAATCTGCCCAAATCTACTAAAATCTGCCTAAATCTACTAAAATCTGCCTAAATCTACTAAAATCTGCCAAAATCTATTGGTTTAAAATCAATTGCCAACCCAGCAAACGTATAATTTAATGTGATATGCCTGAGATGTAGCAGAGACGTAACATGTAATTGTTACGTTGCTCTTACATCGCAGAGATGTCTCTGGAATCACTAAATTTCCCGCGAATGTTATCTATTTAGAAATATATTATTAATAATAGTATAAGTACTTGGCCAATCAGTAGGACGTATCCAGCTTGCCAATCTTCAAATTGTAACACTAAATTAAAAAACACCAACAAATACGTAAACCACATCGACGCACATATATCATTTAACACATGGCCAACCCCGTAGGTTAACAATAATTTATACGATAACGGGGGTCGCACTTCCGTATAATCATCTTCTTGGATCGTCCGATCATATTGACTTTCCATCATAACTTTAAAAATAACAATGTGGTGTAGTCGTTCTGAGTCATATCAGGAACACGCATTTATTTGTAGAAATGTCACATAGAACGACCCAAAACCACCGATAACGGGAACACCTGACTAATCTGTTGTTGTTGGAAAACACATGACAACTATCAAATTTGACAGCTATCGCGGCAGTTTGTTGGTTGTACACTTATTACTTAGTGCAAGTTCCAATTTTAATCATATTGTTTATATATATATAAGAAGTCTAGTCCAATCAGAAACGATATAGATTGCATTTTTTGAAGGAAGCATTTTGATTGGTCATTGTGTTTTGAGTAACCAATCAAAATGTACAATGAAGCATTTTGATTGGTAATAGTGTTTTGAGTAACCAATCAAATTGCTTCGCCCCTATTAAATGTTTCTTGTCCTTCATGATCGAAAAAACGTACTATAAATTGCCATCTTTTGGCGTACGATTGAAGTAATTTGTGTGTATGCGTTAGGAATCTTTCGATATTACCAACTGTAATATTCGACATTTTGCAGACAAAATGGTGATGTATGAATTAAAAACGATTTGATTTGACGTTTATTCGTTTATGTTTTGAATAAAGATTTTGATTGTTTATTTGTGTAAAATATGTGATGTGTTTCGGGGGTGTTACACAGTTATAAGAAAAAAGCAATAGTATGTGGTAAGTATTTATTTAGTGGGTTACAGTTGCGGATTTTGGGTCATTGGAAGTAAAGTAGGTTGTAATTTCGTATTTATTTTCTGTGTTCTATAGAAAACTACACAAATTTAGTAGTTTTATGTAAATTACAAATTATTTAGTCATTTATTTAGGTGTTAGATAGGCTAGTGACGTAAATGTAACATTTGTTTTGACGTTTCGTATCTTATGTAAACATTTTCGCAATTATTTTCGTTGGTAATTAATGAACGTAATTGTTTTTCACATTAGCATAATACAATGAATCTTTGAATTGAATTTTCTGTAGGAATTTTTATTTTTTATTATTCTGTTTAATTTACATGAAATTCATACTTTGGCCTTCAAATACTATTTTACTATTAAATTATAGTTTTTAAATTTTCACGTTGCTTACGAGTTGGTTTTTGGTTTAAAAAATAATAAAAATTCTTGTGTTTTTCAGATTTTATTTTCGATTTCGTTAAACCATTCGTATTGGAATGTCTAGTCCAAATCTGCATAAACCGACCTTGACCCAGGTATAAATCATCTAACATACTTTTAAAAAATTACGCGAATTTAAATTTATTGCTTTAATTTTTCGATATGAGTCAAAATAAATACTTTCTTTTATATATTACGTATAAGAAAATTAAAAAAATATTGCCCTTATTTTTATTTGTTTTTTCAACAATTTTTATAGATTAATTAATTTTAATGAACCCATTTTTTCCTATCCAAAAACTTGACTTTATTGTTCAAAAATCACACTTGTTTTGTAAATTTGCAAAAAGAAAGTATAAAAAAATGTTTTGGTAATTGTTGAATAATCGATATGATGAATTTAGAGGTTTCAACCTGTAAATATAATCGGTTCGTATCAAGAGCCCCTGTCGAATTGGACGAACCAGAACGGGCCGAAATCGCCGTCGTCGGGAGCGGGTACCGGAACGGGTACGGGTACCGGAACGATAACAAGTGTCGTCCCGGCAACGGTTCCGACGGTTCCCGCTCGCGGAATCAAACGGAACACTACGTCCGATTGCACAGTACACGTCCACAACCGGCCACAAGAATGCAGCTCAATTTTACGTGACAACAACATGACAATTGTCACATCAACAACAACCAATATGATGACGCAACAACAGCAACAGCAACGCGATGTGCGGATGCCGCAAGACCAAAACTGGGTATATTATTATCGTGTTATATCGTACAGGCACCTATGCTTTTAGTTCGCTGAATAAATGCAAACTGCGCTATATATATTTTTTATTCTATATTTTTGATTTTTAATGTGTTTTTCGATTTTTTAACAGTTGTTTTTATCGATTTTGATTAATTAATTAAATCAATTTTTACAACATCAACATTAAATCAATTTTTAATGTGGTTTTTCCTTTTTTCCATAACCGTTTTTTATATCGATTTCGATTAATTAATTTAATCAGTTTTTACAACATTAAATTTCCACTTCAAATAGTTTTTTCCGATTTTTTATATATATT